>CAHIKZ030004832.1:2305000-2325000 GCA_903632075.3 Acanthosepion pharaonis
CCACTATGACACAAAGGGTTACTGAGTGCAAAAGAATTTAAAAATATTAAGAAATGAGAACACTAAAAGAACAGAATTTAAGAGGACAGAAAATAATGATTGACATTGTGTTTAAATTTTTGTAAAATCAAATTTGACTCTAGCAATCCACATGCCAGAAGTGCAAGAGAAGAAATGGTTAACATAGAACTTACAGTTGCATCTTCCCATTTCAAATGTAAAAGAGATCTAGTATTGAGCTTAAATTGACAGAGCCTCGGTGACACAGAGAAGATTAATATTTATTTTGAATAATACAAAAATGTGGCACGAGGTCAAAAAAGAGAGAGATAGGGAAAGGCTGGTTGTTGTCTTCTCTTAAACTTATCTAGCCACAATTACTGATCCAAACATACCACATTATTCCTTGCCCCCAAAACAATACATTCTTACTTACCATTCTTACTACGGTCAACATAATACCACAGAGTCTCTATGAAGCACAGAGGAGAGTTTATCAGAACAATTACCATGAAAGTATTTATAGAACAAGCATAGGGAAGCTATGTCAAGGTGGTCACTGAAACCGAGATCTCAGGACAGGACAGGACAGGACAGGACAAATAACATTTCAGATCCTTCTTTGGATTTTATCAAGGATCTCTGAATATATAGCAGGAGCACCAGACCATATGTGGCAGCAATATTCTAAGCTTGGATGAATGGTAGATAGATTCTAGCAAGAAAAGTTGTCTGGCATGACACAGTGAACCAACCTTCCTAGCAGCAGACCTAGCAATTGACACGATGTAATCTTTCCACTTCATGTCAGTAGAAAACATTAGTCCAAGAATGTACCACTCTCCTGGTGGCTAGCATCAGCCATACTTATGGAAGGTAGAATTAAGTAGCAACTTTCATAGAGATAAAGTAACACAAAGACTCTTCAGCACAATGCCCCACTTCTCAGAATTTTAATTGATTTTACTATTGATGTCATCTTGTTTCGCTTCAGTTTATTATTATTTGAACTCATTGACACTTTGTGTTGAGGTTTGGGTGACAACCAAGATAAGAGAAGAAAAACTCTAAACTTTATAGAAGAAAACAGGAAACCATTCCACTCACTTTTCTGATCTAATGCATGCCAATTCATAGATAATAAATAAAAGGAAGCTGTGGAGAGTCATAATCATTTATGCCCTGAAGGGTGGTAGCATGAAAAAGAAGGAAAGTGATTGGTAGCTCTCAATGGAGATTAAGTAACAGTAGTATTCCAGCTGATTTTAGTAATTCTGTCATCTGAATGATTTCAATTCTTTGGATTTCAAATTCTTCTAATTTCTTAGGAAAACTCTTTGGGACTGTCTCAAACTATAATTTCAATTCTCTGGTGAAATATTAATTTTCATAAAGATTTTTGCCCTGCACACCTTTTTGGGGAAAAAGTCAAAAAGCTGGAAAATCCAAGAAATAATCCACCCACTTCTCTCATCTAGCATTCTGTAAAGATTGCAGGTGTACGAAGGAGACTTGCTGGCACATGATCTCCATGAAAGTCATCAAATAACTAAAGGTGTGGAAACTTAATGAATACAAATAATAATAATAATAATAATAATAAACACAATACACCAGCTGAAGCTGCAAAATACTTAAAAAAGGCAGCAAAGACAAATGCAACCGACCACATACAGAAGTGATCACAAGATAAACCGCTTCATGGCCAATACTCTGCTGGTACCAAACAAGCTGATGTAGACAAAACCCGTACCCATCAGTGGCTACATAGTGCAGGGTTGAAAGCTGAAACTGAAGGTTTTATCCTTGCTGCACAGGACCAATGCTTGCTAACTAGGAATTATCAAGCACATATACTAAAATATTGTGTCAGCCCAAAATGCAAATTCTGTGATAAATATCCAGAAACAATTGATCCTCTTGTATCAGGTTGCACGATATTGGCACCCACTGAATATAAAACCTGGCATGACAGAGTGGGCCAATATCTGCACTGGAAAATCTGCAACTTCTACGGGAAGGAAACTGAAAGAAACTGGTATGAACACCACCCAAAGCAGGTTACGGAGATAGGACCTGTAACAATTCTATGGGACTACACAATACATACTGACAGAACAATCAAGGCCAACCGCCTGGATATTGTTATTAAAGACCACAAACAAAAAAGTGCCTCCTTATTGATATGGCAGTCCCTGCTGACTGCAATGTATCTTTGGAGATATTCAAAAAGCCATCAAAATAGAAGGACCTTGAAATAGAAATCTAAAAAATGTGGCATATGGGAACATCAACAATCCTTGTTGTAGTTGGAGCCCTAGGATTGGTTGAAAAAGATTCCAGTAGACTAACTGAAGGGATTCCTGGAAGTCCATGCCTCAAAGAGATACAAAAAATTGTTCTCACAAGTACAGCCCACACTTTATGAAGGGCTTTATCTATGTAATTTATTTTTTTTGTCAGTGGAAAGTGTCAAGATGCCATCTCTAACCTTAGGTCTCTGGGCGAGACCCGGAAAGAAATGTAAATGCCAAAAATCAAAGGAAATAATAATAATAATAATAATAATAATAATAAGTTGTACTTACAAGTACAGCTCACACCTTACATGTAAAACAAGTTTGAACTTAGGATTTCTTTTTTTCATTTTTACAAAATTCCTCAGTGAAAAATGTCATGATTGCATTTCTGAGTTTAGGTCTCTGGTTGGGACCCGGTAGAAAATGTGTATACAACAGAAATCAAAGGAAATAATATGATATTAATAATAAAAATTATAATAATAATGCCAACTGGATCTCAGTTCATGAGTAGTGGGCCAGCATTATGGTCAGGTGTCAAGAGCTTTGTTTTTTTTAATGTTTACAGAATGCGGCAACCAAGGCGACTTTGGAGACACATTTAGATACTTGGGAAGACCCTCAATTGTAGACTTCCAGTTCCTTGTGTCAAATATTTCAATGCAATGTTAGTCGTTATCTACTCTCTTCTTAATTGTTGTTCTTTTATTGTCCTCTCTCATTACGTTTTAGTATTTTTATTGCCTTACTTGGGGGCGAAATAATTAAAAAAAACTAAAAAAAAACTAAGATTACTGATGTTTATAACAGGTTCCACCTGCAAAGTCATGTGCTGATTTGATTAAAAATTTGTCACATCATTTGTCATCTCCGACCACATTTGGCTGTGTGTGCATGTGCCTGCTATACACTTATTTGTCTGGGTGTTAAGATGGTTGCACTGGGATTCATAGTTGTACCCCCAGCACCACTTTATTGGTGCACTGTACTCTCAATAATAATGAGACAATTTAATCAGATCTAAGAACTTTTGATGTAGAAACATAACACATGCACATACACACAGAAAAACACAGACAGATACACACACACACAGAGAAGCACACAGAGACAGATACACAGACACACAGACAGATACACACACACACACATACACACACACAGAGAAACACACAGATACACACACACACACAGAAGCACACACACAGGAACACACACAAACAAGCACACAGAAGCAGATACAAACGCACACAGATACACACATACACACATACACACACACAGAAACACTCACAGACAGATACACACGGACACACACAGATACACTACACATATACAAACACAGAAGTACACACAGACAAATACACATGCACAGAGACAGATACACACACACGGAAGCACAGAGACAGATACACACACACGGAAGCACAGAGACAGATACACACACACACAGACACACAGAAACACACACAGACAGGTACACATGCACACACACACAGATACACACACATATACACACACACAAAAGCACATAAAGACAGATACATATGCACACAGATACACACACACATACACACACAGAGACAGATACACATGCACACAGACAGATACACACATACGCACACATACATACGCAACATTGCTCTTGAATTTGGTATATGACGCATTTATGGTAACTACTCCAGCAGGATCCCCAATGATGCTTGTTGTGAAACTACAGCAAAGTTTGTGCTATAATAGTTGAATACGAAATGGCAAAGTTAATTCCTTAAAAGGAGATGAGTTCTTTGCGAAAGGAGAGGCTGTTTTATAGCAAAATGGACTTGTCTATTTTTGTATGTATAGTAAAATAGACTGTTGCCGGTGTTTCTAAAGCTTTGGCACTGGTGGGTTTTGTTAGGTTCTACATTAACTGCTTCCTGAAATATACAGGGTGTAAATAAAAGTTTGTAACACAAATGTCCAATTGCATTTCCTTTTGTGACTGAAATAGTACCATGGCAAAATATGGGTTTTTGGGAATTTGAGATTCAAATGGATCAGCCAATCTATGCACGGTTTGTGTAAATATAGATTCTAATGCCATTTCCTCAAAGTATTCCATTTATATATTCGCCATTGCTGGCGATAATGGCAAGCCCTTTGCTAAGCCCTCATCCTGTTGATATATGTGTGATCCCATTCCAAAGTGTATTCTTTGTGTATAGAAAGTCAACATCTCCATCAGATTATCTATTGGAATACTGGTCTGTTTTTCTAGGGATGAGTCAGAGGCCAATTTGTCTCTGATTACTGAGAGTGCCTCCTCTGTGGGTACCTTGGTGAACAAACTCACCACGTCCAAGCTCACCATCTCGTTGGATAGGATGGGAGCATCTTTAATAAATATGGTGACAAAGATGAGAACAATAGTTTGAATAATGTTAATAGTGTACATAATACCTCATCTCAGAAATATAGACAGATACTGAAAGGCCGAAATGTTGTGATAAATATGGCAACAAAGATGAGGACAATAGTGCGAATAATGTAAATAGTGTACATAATACCTCATCTCAAATATAGACAGATACAAGTTTTATTTTAACTTAATTATGTACAATAATGGATCATATGCAATATAAGTGAACAATTCCACTAGAAAAATTGAAAATAAATACAATGTATCTAAATACAAATTAAAGACATGTCACAATAGATCAGTTCATTTTAAATAAATCAACAATGTTTTGCAGCAAATTATAACATCAACTTAAGATTTTAAAATAGTGAATTTTATATAGTGCTTTTTTCAGTATATAGCAGCTGAAGCAATAGAAATTGATGATTTGGACAAAAAAGTCCACAGAATGACATCAAAATCAGTGAAACTTTTTCATCCTTTAATAGTCAGTATACAAATGTAGGTAGAAAAAAGCAGGTATGTAAATGTCAGTAGAAAAAGGCAAATGTTGATAAGACAATGAGGGTCACAAAACACTGCCTGGGGCCCGCAACCAGCACACTGGACTTCTTGTTATTTTAATAATAACATTGTTTTTTGGTTGGGACATTTGTGGGAAAAAATTATGCTGTCTCATTTAATGTATTACTAATCATATTAACTTCTTTCAGGCCAACCAGAAAGTGAAACAGGTCCAATGAACACAGTGGTCAGTATAGATGACAAAAGTCGACGACCATCATCTGTTGTATCTGTAGAGAAAGGATTGGAGAACGTATTAGTCGCTCATTCACTAAAAAGCTCAAGTCCTGCATCCGGCCAATTGACCCCACCACAGAATATGATTGATAGTGATGTCCTTTCCGATTTGCTGGGAGGGGTAAAACCAGGACATCTCTATCAAGCTGGTAATAAAGGTAAGAATTTATTCTATTTTGAAGCCTTGGAAAATAATTTAGACTCTGAAATTGACTTGTGAATAAATTTTCCTTGTTTTTTGAAAGCTTATATTGTGAAGCAGATGGTGGAACCCCAAAATAAATATTAGGTTGAATCATAAACAATTCTTGTTTGTTTTATGGATTGAATAGTTTTTATTTTGATGATTTGATCTCCTCAGATTTGAAAATCTGAAATCCTTCAAAATGATTTTGTCTGGTAATGGATTATTTAAATAGCATTTCAAAGTTTTAAACAGTTGTGTACACACCAAAGTATTTCTCCTGAGGTTGATGCGGTTAAGCTGTCAATACAAAATGAATAGTCTAATCTGGCTTTTCATTCTAAAAAAAAAATTAAATATGAAAAATCAATTAAAATGGAAAGAAAAAAAGGTTTTATAGGTGAACAGCATATGAACATCAAAATGAAACAATAATCAAGGGGAAATAATTAAAAAGTTATAACGGAGTTACCTCCCATGAATCGTTAAGTCACAAGAGGTGGCCATTTTTTATTTTTTAATTTTTCATGATTGATGATATTATGGTAGAGTAGACAACCGTTAAAAGTTGGTAATTTCTTATATAAAGCTTTGCAAATATTTGTATGTTGTTTCCAAGGGACCAAATTCAAAGAAAGACTTGATATTAATATCGGAGATCGACAGCACAAGTTGATAAGTTTAGAAACAGACAGTATTAAATATAAGAGAAATTTTATTTTGCCATCAATAACAAATGGAAGAATAAGAAAATGGACAAACAATTATAATGCGCACCTTTGAAAAACGACATTAAAAGAAATCTTAATAAAATTCCATCTTTTCCCATAAAAAATACTGAAGAACTTAGAAGGCCTGCAGCATATTAGTGAGTTAGCAAAGGAAGGGGAACAGAGTGGACTGATAAGAAAGTGATATTATCAAAGGTGTTAAAAATGAGAAATCACCCTGATTTGTGGTAAGCCTCCAAGTCGAAACAGCTCTGAAGATGATGATGATGATAATGATGACGATAATGACAATATTTTGATTGATACTTGTATTTCAATCAACATGAAGCGATTGTTTAATGCTAGGAAATGTAAAATAAATATAATAATTGTTTTATAAAATACAATATTATTATTAAAAATAACACTGATGCTCATTAAGCCCTTTCTCTTATAGAATAATGCCTCTTTTATCATATACTACTTTTGTGGATAAATATTGCCGAAGTTGGAATGAAGTTTATACATGAGACATGCAACCTGTTGTCACTACTGCTATCTGAATAGCGAAAGGTCTGTTATTGAAACAACTGAATTAAATAACTTGAAACGACTATCATTTCAAGATAAAACAATAATTATTATTTCTTTGTGAAAATTCAAAGTAGATATTTTCCGATAAAACTAAATGTATATGCGACAAATATTTCCAGCATACCTTTCGCAACATTTCTTTTTAAGTCTGTCTATATTTCTGAGATGAGGTACTATGTACATTATTTACATTATTCGGGCTATTGTACTCACACTCTTTGGGTCCTGTCACTGGATCTAACCAATGCCTTTATCCACTGTGCCATGTGTCCTTGAGGTCCTCAGGCAGAGGAGAACTTTCAGAGGAAAAATTAGCAGGAGATAACTGATAACTGACATCCATCAAACATGGCACGTGGAACTAGAACAGTCTACCTCAGTGAGTGAAATAAAGGGTTCAGTTCGAAATTCCAACGACCTGAAGAAGGCCGGAGCGTACAACGGCCGAAACGTTGTGATAAATATAGCAACAAAGATGAGGACAATAGTCCGAATAATGTAAATAATTTCTTATTAAATTCACCCATTTAGATAGATACAGCATTTGATTTTATAAACTCACTAATTTAGAAAGATGCTTCATTTTATTTTATAAATTCATCCTTCAGAGGGATACTTCGTTTTATCTTATTAATTAACTGATTTAGAGGGATACCTCATTTTCTTCAACAAATTCAGTAATTTACAGGGATACTTCATTTTATTTTATAAATTCCCCCATTTAAGGGGAAAACATTTTATTTTGCGAATTCACTCATTTAGAAGATACATGGTTTTCTTTTATAAAATCACTCATTGAGAGTGATATTTCATTAAATTTTATAAATTAACCCATTTAGAGGGATACCTCATATTCTTTGATAAATTCACTTAAAGGGATACCTCATTTTATTTTTAAAGTCACTCATTTAGAGGGATACATAATTTTATTTTATAAATTCACTCATTTAGATTGATTCCGCATTCATTTTATAAATTCACCCATTTAGAAGGAAACCACATTTTCCTTTATGAATTCAGTCATTTCGAGAGATATTTTATTTTATTTTATATATTCACTAATTTAGACAGATTCCTCATTTCATTTCACAAATTCACCCATTTAGAGGGATTCTTCATTTTGAGGATACCTCATTTCATTTTACAAATTCACCCATTTTGAGGATACCTCATTTCATGTTATGAATTCATCCATTTAGGGGATTCCTTCATTTTGAAAGATACCTCATATCATTTTATAAATTCACCCATTTTTTAAGGATGCCTCATATCATTTTATAAATTCACCAATTTAGAGGGATTCCTTCATTTTGAGGAAACCTCAATTCATTTTATAAATACACCCATTTAGAGGGATTCCTTCATTTTGAGGGATACCTCATTTCAGTACATAAATTCACCCATTTAGTGGGATTACTTCATTTGGAATGAATACCTCACTTAATTATATAGGTTCACCCATTTTGAGGGATACCTCATTTCATTTTATAAATTCACCCATTTGAAGGAAAGCTCATTTCATTTTATAAATTCAGCCATTTAGAGGGATTCTTCCATTTTGAGGGATACCACATTTCATCTTATAAATTCACACATTTTAAGGGATACATCAAATCATTTTATAAATTATTATTACTTCATTTTGAGGGATACCGCATTTCATTTTATAAATTTACCCATTTAGTGGGATTACTTCATTTTGAATGTATACCTCATTTAATTACATAAATTCACCCATTTTGAGGGATACCACATTTCATTATATAAATTCACCTATTCTGAAGGAAACCTCATTTCATTTTATAAATTCACCCATTAAGAGGGATTCCTCCATTTTGAGGGATACCTCATTTCATTTTATAAATTCACCCATTTAGAGGGATTCCTTCATTTTGAGGATACCTTATTTCATTTTATAAATTCACCCATTTGAGGGATACCTCATTTCATTTTATAAATTCACCCATTTAGAGGGATTCCTTTATTTTGAGGGATACCTCATTTCATTATATAAATTCCCCCATTTTGAGGGATATCTCGTTTCATTTTTATAAATTCACCCACTTAGAGGAATTCCTTCATTTTGAGGATACCTCATTTCTTTTTGTGAATTCACCCATGTTTAGGGATACCTCATTTCATTTTATAAATTCACCCATTTTGAGGGTTACCTCATTTTATTTTATAAATTTACCCATTTAGAGGGATTCCTTCATTTGAGGATACCACATTTTATTTAATGAATTCACCCATTTTGAGTGATAGCTCATTTCATTTTATAAATTCACCCATTTTGAGGGATACCTCATTTCATTTTATAAATTCACCCATTTAGAGGGATTCCTTCATTTGAGGATACCACATTTTATTTAATGAATTCACCCATTTTGAGTGATAGCTCATTTCATTTTATAAATTCACCCATTTTGAGGGATACCTCATTTCATTTTATAAATTCACCCATTTAGAGGGATTCCTCCTTTTTGAGGGATAACACATTTCGTTTTATAAATTCAGACATTTTGAGGGATACATCAAATCATCTTATAAATTCACCCATTTAGGCGGTTTACTTCATTACGAAGGGATACCTCATTTCATTTTATAAATTCACCCATTTTGAGGGTTACCGCATTTCATTTTATAAATTCACACTTTCAGAGGCATTCCTTAATTTTGTGGATACCTCATTTCATTTAATAAATTCACCCATTTAGAGGGATTACGTCATTTTGAACTGATAACTGATTTCATTTTATAAATTTAGCCATTTAGAGGTATTCCTCCATTTTGAGGGATACCACATTTCATTTTATAAATTCACCCATTTTGAGGGGTACCGCATTTCATTTTATAAATTCACCCATTTTGAGGGATACCTCATTTCATTTTATAAATTCACCCATTTCTAGGCATGCCTCATATCATTTTATAGATTCACCCATTTAGAGGGATTACATCATTTTGAGGATACCTCATTTCATTTTATAAATTCAACCATTTTGAGTGATACCTAATTTAATTTTTATAAATTCGCCCATTTAGAGGCATTACTTCATTTTGAACTGATACCTCATTTCATTTTATAAATTCACCCATTTAGATGTATTCCTCCATTTTGAGGGTAACACATTTCATTTTATAAATTCACCCATTTTGAGGGATACCTCATAGCATTTTATAAATTCTCCCATTTACTGGGGTTACTTCATTTTGAAGTGATGCCTCATTTCATTTTATGAATTCCCCCATTTTGAGGGATACCTCATTTCATTTTATAAATTCACCCATTCTGAGGGATACCTCATTTCATTTTATAAATTCACCCATTTTACGGATACCTCATATCATTTCACAAATTCACCCTTTTAGAGGGATTCCTTCACTTTGAGGATACCCCATTTCATTTTATAAATTCACCCACTTAGGGGATTCCTTCATTTTGAGAGATACCTCATTTCATTTTATAAATTCACCCATTTAGAGGGATTACTTCATTTTGAAGAGTTACCTCATTTCATTATATAAATTCACCCATTTTGAGGGATACCTCATTTCATTTTATAAATTAACCCATTTCTAGGCGTGCCTCATATCATTTTATAGATTCACCCATTTAGAGGGATTACATCATTTTGAGGATACCTCATTTCATTTTATAAATTCACCCATTTTGAGTGATACCTCATTTCCTTTTATAAATTCAACCATTCAGAGGGATTACTTCATTTTGAACTGATACCTCATTTCATTTTATAAATTCACCCATTTAGTGGGGTTACTTCATTTTGAAGAGATGCCTCATTTCATTTTATGAATTCCCCCATTTTGAGGGATATCTCATTTCATTTTATAAATTCACCCATTTAGAGGGATTCCTTCATTTTGAGGATACCTTATTTCATTTTATGAATTCACCCATTTTGAGGGTTACCTCATTTCCTTTTATAAATTCACGCATTTAGTGGGATTACTTCATTTAGAAGGGATACCTCATTTAATTACAGAAATTCACCCATTTTGAGGGTTACCTCATTTAATTTTATGAATTCACCCTTTTAGAAGGATTCCTCCATTATGATGGATACAACATTTCATTTTATAAATTCCCCCATTTTGATCGTTAACTCATATCATTTTATAAATTCACCCATTTAGTCGGATTATTTCATTTTGAAGGGATACCTCATTTCATTTCATAAATTCACGCTTTTAGTGGGATTCCTTCATTTTGAGTATACCTCATTTCATTTCATAAATTCACCCATTTTGAGGGATTCCTTTATTTTGAGGGATACCTCATTTCATTATATAAATTCACCCATTTTGAGGGATACCTAATTTCATTTTCTAAATTCATCGATTTAGTGTGGTTACTTAATTTTGAAGGGATACCACATTTCATTTTATAAATTCCCCCATTTTGAGGGATATCTCGTTTCATTTTTATAAATTCACCCATTTAGAGGCATTCCTTCATTTTGAGGATACCTCATTTCTTTTTGTGAATTCACCCATGTTTAGGGATACCTCATTTCATTTTGTAAATACCCCCATTCAGAGGGATTCCTTCATTTTGATGGGTACGTCATTTCATTTTATAAATTCACCCATTTTGAGGGTTACCTCATTTTATAAATTTACCCATTTAGAGGGATTCCTTCATTTTGAGGATACCTTATTTCATTTTATAAATTCACCCATTTAGAGGGATTCCTTCATTTTGTGGGATACCTCATGTCATTTTATAAATTCACCCTTTTTGAGGGATACCTCATTTCATTTCATAAATTTGCCCATTTAGAGGGATTCCTTTATTTTAAGGATATCCCATTTGATTTTATAAATTCACCTATTTAGAAGGATTCCTTTATTTTGAGGGATACATTTCATTTTATAAATTCATACATTTGGAGCAATACCTCATTTCATTTCATAAATTCACCCATTTAGAATGATTCCTTCATTTTGAAGATACCTCATTTTCCTTCATGAACTCACTCATTTTGAAGGATACTTCATTTTAATTTATAAATGCACCCATTTAGAGAGATTCCTCATTTTATTTTATAAACTTACTCTGATGGATTCTCGTTTTCTTTTACAAACTCACTAATATTGTGGGCATCATGATTTACTTTTGTAAACTCACCCATTTATTGTGATACTACATCTGATTTTAAAAATTCCACCATTTTTTGAGAAATCATTTTATTTTTACAAATTCACCCATTTAGAGGGAAACCACATTTTATTTGATAAATTCACTCATTTAGTGTGATGCCTCATTTTCTTGAACTCGCTCATTTAGGGGGATACATAATTTTATTTTATAAATTCACCCATTAAGATGCATACCTTATTTTAATTTATAAATTTACTGATTTATAGGGATATTTTATTTTATTTTATAAAGTCACTCTTTTAAAGGGATCCTTTACTTCATTTTCTAAATTCACATATTTAGAATGTACCTCAGTTTCTTTTCTAAATTCACCCATTTAGAGAGGTTTTCTCATTTTAAATTCACTCATTTAGAGTGATACATCACTTTCTTTTATAATCTCACTAATTTTATTGTATTTTATAAATTCACTCATTTCGTGGGATCCCTCATTATTTTTATTATTTTCTTTCATAAATTCAATTGACAGTATACTCATTTTATTCTATAAACTCACTCATTTATAGGATACTTCATATTTCATAAATTCACCATTTAGAAGGATTCCACATTTTATTTTAGAATTCATCCATATTTTGAAGGATACATCTCTTATTTTATAAATTCACACTTTTAGTAGGAAACCTTATTTTATTTAATAAATTCACTCATTTAGAGGCACACATAATTTTATATATTCATCCATTTAGTGCGATAACACATTTCATTTTAAAAATTCACCTCTTTAGAGGGAAACCTCATGTTCTTTTGTAAATTCGAAGGTTACCTCACTTTCTTTTATAAATTCACTCACTAATTTTGAACGATACATCATTGTATCTTATAAATTCATCCATTTAGTGGGAAACATCATTTCATTTTATAAACTCACTTATTTAGAGAGGTGTTTTATTTTCTCTTATAAATTTCAACATACTTTATTCAAACATTTTTTACTAATATTATACTATTAATAGTTCTGTTTCTTTGATAACTTTCATCACAAAAATTGAGAAAATTAATCATACTATAATAACACTGAAAAGGCTTCAGTAATATTAAAGCTAATGGGGAGATTAGCTGTTTTCTAAAAACAGTCTACCCCAGTGAGAGAAATAAAGAGTTCAGTTCGACATTCCAACAACCTGAAGAAGGCCGGAGCATACAACGGCCGAAACTTTGTAATAAATATGGCGACAAAGATGAGGACAATAGTCTGAATAATGTAAATAGTGTATATAATACCTCATATCAGAAATATAGACAGATACTGAAAGGCTGAAACGTTGTAATAAATATGGCAACAAAGATGAGGACAATAGTCTGAATAATGTAAATAGTGTATATAATACCTAATCTCAGAAATATAGACAGATACTGAAAGGCTGAAACGTTGTAATAAATATGGCGACAAAGATGAGGACAATAGTCTGAATAATGTAAATAGTGTATATAATACCTCATCTCAGAAATATAGACAGATACTGAAAGACTGGAACGTTGTAATAAATATGGCGACAAAGATGAGGACAATAGTCCGAATAATGTAAATAGTGTATATAATACCTCATCTCAGAAATATAGACAGATACTGAAAGGCTGAAATGTTGTAATAAATATGGCGACAAAGATGAGGACAATAGTCTGAATAATGTAAATAGTGTATATAATACCTCATCACAGAAATACAGACAGATACTGAAAGGCTGAAACGTTGTAATAAATATGGCGACAAAGATGAGGACAATAGTCTGAATAATGTAAATAGTGTATATAATACCTCATCTCAGAAATATAGACAGATACTGAAAGGCTGAAACGTTGTAATAAATATGGCGACAAAGATGAGGACAATAGTCTGAATAATGTAAATAGTGTATATAATACCTCATCTCAGAAATATAGACAGATACTGAAAGGCTGAAACGTTGTAATAAATATGGCGACAAAGATGAGGACAATAGTCCGAATAATGTAAATAGTGTATATAATACCTCATCTCAGAAATATAGACAGATACTGAAAGGCTGAAACGTTGTAATAAATATGGCGACAAAGATGAGGACAATAGTCCGAATAATGTAAATAGTGTATATAATACCTCATATCAGAAATATAGACAGATACTGAAAGGCTGAAACGTTGTAATAAATATGGCGACAAAGATGAGGACAATAGTCCGAATAATGTAAATAGTGTATATAATACCTCATATCAGAAATATAGACAGATACTGAAAGGCTGAAACATTGTAATAAATATGGCGACAAAGGTGAGGACAATAGTCCGAATAATGTAAATAGTGTATATAATACCTCATCTCAGAAACATAGACAGATACTGAAAGGCTGAAACGTTGTAATAAATATGGCGACAAAGATGAGGACAATAGTCAGAATAATGTAAATAGTGTATATAATACCTCATCTCAGAAATATAGACAGATACTAAAATTAGCAAGAATATAATAATAGTGAAAATATATCTAAAAGGCAACAATATTAAAATAGATTAAAGCTAATAAATACATAATAATTGTATATGCACTTAACCAGTGTAGAAGGAAATAAATTACTGTTTGGTAGCACAAAATTTACAACATTTTAACTCAAGTGAAGCACAAATTTATCAGTTAATGTGTGCACCATTAAAATTGATATTACTGACAAGTATATGGCTGTAATTTTATCCCATCATTATAAAAAAATGGGCACAAACGTGTCAAGAAACGGCTAGACGGTATATTTAATCTTGTCTGCAGTAGTGTCAATGTGCTGGCGTGTGCATATGCATTTAAAACCTGAAAAAAGTAATAATCAGTTAAAAGACAGCTGGTCTGGTGAACATGAAGTGTGAGTGTTGATGCCTGGTTGTTCGTAAATTATCAAGTTTTTTTTTTTTATTGTAGTAGGATAAGCCACTAAGATAACCACTGCTGGTCAAATGGTTGTTAAATCAACATTTTAACCGATCCATTCTTTGGAGAAAAAAAGGAAAAATCAGGGATTCATACAATATTACAGAAAATACAAATAATGAAACGCTTTGTCTAAAATGAGATGAAATAAAACTAATAAGAAAAAAATCTTCCCCTTTTCTCTTTCTCTCACTCTCTTACACACGCTTTATCTCTATATAAATAATAATAATAATAATAATAATAATAATAATAATAAGTGGGCCAATATCTGCACTGGAAAATTTGCAACTTCTACGGGAAGGAAACTGAAAGAAACTGGTATGAACACCACCCAGACCCGGTTACGAAGATAGGACCTGTTACAATTCTATGGGATTACACAATACACACTGACAGAACAATCAAGGCCAACCGCCCAGATATTGTTATTAAAGACCACAAACAAAAAAAAGTGTCTCCTTATTGATATGGCAGTCCCTATAGACTGCAATGTATCTTTGAAGATATTCAAAAAGGTGTCGAAATACAAGGACCTTGAAATAGAAATCTCAAAAATGTGGCACATGGGAACATCAACAATTCCTGTTGTAGTTGGAGCCCTAGGATTGGTTGGAAAAGATTCCAGTAGACTAACTGAAGGGATTCCTGGAAGCCCATGCCTTAAAGAAATATAAATATTTTTTCTCACGAGTACAGCCCAGGCCTTCGTCTATGTAAAACATATTTTTTTGTCAGTGGAAAATGTCATGATGCCATTTCTAACCTTAGGTCCCTGCGAGGGACCCGTAAAAATGTGTACACGACAGAAGTCAAAGGAAATAAAATGATAATAATAATAAAGAAACTACAGTTAAAGGCACAGAGAACAAGACAATACGACAAACGTTGTAGGTTCTATCGCCAAAATAAAATATTCCAAATGGTCCTCATAAAATTTTACAGGGAAACTGGAAAAGCAGCTATACATGTCAAAAGGTCGCCATCAATTGACAAAATACACTAATTTTGGGATCCAGAGAGAAGAATGAAGGATTGTTGAATAAACCTCTACAAGAGTGGGAAATTTGTTTATTGAAAAAAGTTTGAACAAAGTAACTATAAACAATTTTTTTTTGCTATCCTCTGCCAGCCGCAATGATGGAGAAAGCATTACCTCGAACCATCGCCAGTGAAACACGCTGCAAGAGCCACTCCGTTTCACGAGGCTCGTCCCTTAATCGAGACACAATCGCGCCAATCCTCCGAAGGAACGCCATCGAACGAGGGCCAATATCCCCAGAAGTCTCCATTGCCACAGGATTAAAAAAAAAGAAAATCTATCAGCAAGAGAAGAATATTTAACTATTTTTTTTTATCTCTGCGTCCGGGGCGACGGATCCCGTCTCAACCGCGGACCTGATCAAATTATCGGCCGAAAATGTATCCGCACATGTCGCATCCCAAATCAACGACTTCCCCATTTTAAAAGGGAAAATGGTAATGCCATCCGGCCGCTTTCCATCACCACGGTCGAGGCCTACGGGTTCGATTTGGGAAGGGAACCCGGCTACATTCAAACCTCTTCTGATGATGTCGTTTATTGCTGCATGCTGTGGAAAGCGGCCGGAACTACGACGACAGGAGAGAGGATGTAAACCAAACTCATCGATGGAAGCTCCACATCTGCATTATATTATAGCCACGACTAATGGTAAGCAAGCTCTAACGAAATCCCCAGGAAATGACAAAGTGCCCAAGTTTTGGCTCTGTCATCTGTTATCAATCCATAAAACCCTTACACAAACTCTATCAATGCTTATAAATAATCCCAATGAAATCCAGGAATGGATCAGTGAAGGTATTACATATCTCATGCCGAAAACGAGTGAAACATATGACACGACAAATTATAGGCCAATAACATGTCTGTCCACATATAAATTGATTTCTGTTTTCGAAGCAAACAACATTCTTCCCCTGGAACAGAAGGGATGCAGGAGAGGTTCATATGGCTGCAAAGATCAACTACTGATAAACAAAATGATCCTGGAAAATTGATGTAGACGATGTAGAAATCTTAGTGCATTAATTAACGTAAAGCCTTTGATAATATGCCCCACTTAAGACTTTGGAAATGTACAAAATCTCCCCCGTAATAATAAATTTCCTTAAACACAATATGGGAATGTGGAATACCAAATTATATACACTATTTACATTATTCGGACTATTGTCCTCATCTTTGTCGCCATATTTATTACAACGTTTCGGCCGTTGTACGCTCCGGCCTTCTTCAGGTGGTTGGAATGTCGAACTGAACCCTTTATTTAGTTCACTGGGGTAGACTGTTCTATTTCCACGTGTTTAATGGATGTCAGTTGTCAATTATCTCTTGTTAATTCCCCTCTCCAAGTTCCCCACCGCCTTAAACGGGTATTGAACTCACACTCTTTGGGTTCTGTCACTGGATCTAACTAACGCCTTTATCCACTGTTCCATGTGGAACTAGAACAGTCTACCCCAGTGAGCGAAACAAAGGGTTCAGTTCAACATTCCAATCACCTGAAGAAGGCCGGAGCGTACAACGGCCGAAACGTTGTAATAAATATGGCGACAAAGATGAGGACAATAGTCTGAATAATGTAAATAGTGTACATAATATCTCATCTCAGAAATATAGACAGACCACATTATATCTAAATCACACCAGAGGCACTGCCATCTCCGACCGCTTGAGTATCCGACGAGGAATCTTTCAAGGAGACTCCCTGTCACCCTTTCTGTTTTGTCTGTCTTTAATCCCCCTTAAACATGAACTAAACAATCACCTACTCTACATTGATGATCTCAAACTCTTTGTCAATGAGTTGATGGGTCACCTCAATTCCTCAATACTGTAAAATCTTTCCGAAAGAAAGTTCCGACAGAATTTATATTTTTTTAAAGAAGCTTTGGGCTCAGGTCTTTTCAACACCAAAATACAGTGATTTGATTGGTTCGTTATTTTTCATCTGTGTCATCTGGTATGGTTCTAGAGTATGTCTGGTGAGAAAGGACGTTGAACTTTAGAAAATTGAGGCCGCGAACATTATTTCTTGTATGGGTATATAATCTGTTTCGCTGATACTAATCTTAGTTAATCCTCAGACAAAACAGTAGCGGGATAACAATAACTCTAGTCTGGGCAGCTTCCGTAACCGAAATGGTTAAAGTAGCGTCCATGAAAAGTAGACTCCTTGATTAGAGGATTGTCAGAAGCTATTTCTTCATTTCCGTTTTCATAAAAGGTGCTGAGAATGCCAGGGACAGAGTATGTAAGCAACGAGGAAGTTTTAAGAAAAAGTGAAAAAGAAGAAAGAGGCAGTTGAAATTTCGAGAGCACACACTGTGGAAAGAAGTCTTGGGGAATGTAGGACTCCCATGCCATAAGGCAATAAATGCTAGACAATTTCCTCGCAGATGAAGAGGAGACTTGAAATAGCAGCGATGTTCTACAGAAAGATGCTGAGAATACTATGGGCGGAGCATGTAAGCAACGATGGAATTTTAAGGAAAATGGAGAAAAAGAAGACATTGTTTATATCAGAAAGAAACAGTTGAGATTTATCGAACACATAGGGAAGAAAGAACACTTAGTGAATTTGATATACAAGAGGAAAAGAGAGAAACAGCGAGTGACATACTCAACTAACTTGAGTAAATGGATGAGAGAACAGGGAGGGAAAAGTACACTAAAATCCCTCATATCCGAAATCCCGCATATCCGGAATCCCTCATATCGGGAATCCTGCATATCCGGACATGATTTTGATATATATATTTGAACTATTTCGGTGATATGTAACTGATTTGAAATTTCTGTTTTTCAGGAAATTTACTTTGGATAATTGCTTATGCTTATTTCACCCTAATGGCTTGTTCTGGTGCAAAAGATGATTGGAATAAGAGGAAAGGGCGACAACGAGACACATCTGCAACAAGATAGCAACGAGATGCATGATTGTGATGAAACCTGGACTGAAATTGAAAATGCTATTGAAAAAACTTGTCAGTTTTATGGAAAGAAAGCCAGCATTCAGCTATGACGATTGCAATGACGCACGCAGAGTTAAAAAGTGTTTTTCGTTTAAAAAAATTCAAGAACAATACCAAACCAAAATGCGGAAAAAGTTGCGAATGATATTACAAGAGAAAGAAACATCATGCAACAGCGATTAGAAAAATCCTCGTTACATTATTTGTTTTGCATACGTGGCATATTTAATTTAATGACTTTTCATTAACATTAAATAATTTATTTGTTTTTCGTTAAAATCAGTTCTGTTATATTTCACTCACCATTAGCTTATTTTGTTTACTATAAAACATTAAAAATAAATGTTAAACCTGATTTCAGTTCTTTTATTTTAATCTAAATATAACCCTTCATATCAAGACTTTGTAACCAATTCCTCATACCCGGAAGGCCTTCTTAGTCCAGGTATCAGGGATTCTACTGTATTGTAAAAAAAGGACATTACTGTGGACAACAAGGGATAAGAACTTATAAAGAGATATGACACAAAAAAGATGATAGAAAAATAATTGAATGGAATCAATTCTGTGAAAGACTTCATCTAAAAATGAAAAAAAGCAACTTGTTTATAATTCTGTTAAACGGTTCGAGATATTTTTCCAATGAATTTTTATCATTAATAAATTGATTTAGTTTTAAGCTATATTATTATGTATATGCAAACGTTTCCATCACTGTTTTTTGAAAACTCCAAGAGCAACTCATTGCTTCTTCTTGATTCCATGTTTTCCACTAACATAAAGTAGAGGGGTTATATTGAATCAATTCCTATCTTCTGATAGAATGATTAGTTCAAGAGATATCTTTTCTCCATCTTGAACGTTTATAAATCTACCATCGCCCTGCGCATTGAATATTTGGTCTGGATCACC
>CAHIKZ030004832.1:2330000-2332500 GCA_903632075.3 Acanthosepion pharaonis
TCATCACCTGGTATGATATAGTTAAGGAACGGTTAGTTAGAATGACGCATTCATCTTCACAATTGTGAATTCACAATTGTGAAGATGAATGTGTTCCCAAAATCATAAATTAGCTAAAACTCAACGTAATAGATTTGAAGACGAAAGGCGTCGGTGTTAACTACGCAACTACCTCAGCTAGCAAACTTACATTAATAATATGTGATAGATAGGTAGGTAGATAGATAGGTATAGCCTCCATGATTGTTTGCTTTCTTTGCCTTTGCTTGCTTCTAATTCGCTCTAAGCAAAATTTATGACATCCTGTAGGAACCCGATACTGCGTCCGTCGAAGAAGAAGAGCCCTGCCGAGCGATGGAGTCGAATCAAAAGATATTTGGCAATGCCAACGCAAATCAGGAAGCGGCTGAAGCCTCTGACAGGAAGCTGCTCTGTTCTCCCTGTCCGGATCCAGACCATACCGAACGTCCCCACTTTGCTTCCAGCACGAGCAAACGGCCGACCCCGGGATGGAGCACCAATCAAAACGATGCCAATTTAAACCTGATGCCAAAAACGAAGAGAGGCAAAAATGCCCCCAAGGGAGAATTCAAAGTTAGTAAGTAACGTTCGTTGTAGAATCATTTCTCGCTTCCCGAAAAATATAATAATTTCTGAAAGGTTTCGGTAAATCCTCTTTACATCGAATTCGGAATCTCTTATTATTCTGTTTTATTGATTGATTCATCGATTGATTGATTTTTTTTTATGTGTCTTGTCTTTTATATTGTGCTCATGGTAAATGGAAAAAGTCCGCCGATGAAAGAGAAATAAAAATGATGAAGACTTCTGTACAAAACTGATTTTAAATGAGATTTATTTCAAAAGTAAATAGAAAGGGAGTCAGCTAGCGAGGGGAGAACTGATAGATAGATATGAATAGAATAAGATTAATAGATAGATAGATACGAATAGATATATAGATAGATATGAATTGAGATAGAGAGATATAAACAGAGGTCTGTCCATATTTCTATCTATCTCTCTCGCTATATATATGTGTGTGTGTGCGCGTGTGTGTGTGTATGTGTATATATACATGTGTGTGTGTGTATATATATATATATAGAGAGAGAGAGAGAGGGGAGATGAACTGAGATAGATATAAACAAAGAAATCTCTCTCTCCATATATATATATATATATATATATATATATATATATATATATATAGAGAGAGAGAGAGAGAGAGAGAGAGAGAGAACGCCCATAGATATTCATTATGCCCTCCGAAAAGACAGGTAAACTATTGAAGACGCCAAGTGACACAATTCAATGTCTAATAAACTAAAGTGAGTAAAGGACGTTCTTGAATTTTTCTTTTAATGCAAATCATTATTTAAATTATTTTACTTTGTGATTAATTTATATTGATTATATATTTTTTAATAATATGAGGTTAGGAATTTAACCGTTATCTTTCAATTTTTACCATTTTTATAGACACGTATGTTGGCTTGTGAAAATAGTAATTCTTTCAGTAATGGAAATATTTGAAAAAAAAAAAATCCGTGTCGCAGATTTACATTTTGATAAGATTCGATAGCGTCACTTTCGAGAACTTTCCTTCTAAGTAAGTTATTTTCTCTTTCAATAAATGTGGCATTGTTTAGATCAAAGTTAGGCTTAAATTTATTGCTATGTATAACTAATATATTCATGAGTGTTCTTAAATTTTAAAAAAATTGACTCTACATATGTTTACTACGTTACTTAAAAATCGAAAACTGAATTGAACTTTGAAGTCAACACCCAGAATTGACAGAGTCTGTTCCATGCTAAACGCAACTATTACGCTGTGTGCGTTGTTTTTTTGCTCGACTATTTATATACACAGGTCAATGATGCATTGTGAGTAGTCTATTGTATTGCATTGTGGGTAGTTAGTTAACCCTAACCCTTCCTTTTTGAGTAACATATTTTCAAATGGGTCCGATTCTAAGAATTCTAAAAATACGCATGCTAATACACTGATAAGAAGAGAAGCCATTGGCAAATCAGATTTTTGTTTGTAAAAATTATTGGGTTGGTGCATAATTGTCAGGCGTTTTTTAAACAATATTTATTATGAAAAAAAGAAACATAATTCAACAATAACATTTTTAAACGATTATTCCGGAGAGTAGTTAAAATCTTTTTCATTTTTATAATCTGAAAATAAAAAACTAAAACGCCTGATAATTATGCCCTAACCTAATAAAAGAGAAGGAGGTTGAAAAAGAAGAAGATGAAGAAGAAGAAGGAGGAGGAGGAGGAGGAGGAAGGAGAAAAGAAGAAGAAGATCATTGAGAGAAGGAGTAATGGAACAAAACTGCAAAAGGACAGAAAATAAAGGAAATGCAGCATGAATTAGCGGATAAAGAAAAAAGGAACAGGCGAAGAAAAAAGAAGAGAAGGAAACAGAAAAAGGGAGGAGGAGGATAAGGAAGAGATGGAGGAGGAGGAGGAGGAGGAAGGGAGT
>CAHIKZ030004832.1:2337500-2385000 GCA_903632075.3 Acanthosepion pharaonis
AATAATTATAATTGTTCATTCTCAAAATTGTGTAAAGGTTCATAACTATATCACCCTATAGAAATTCGAAGCATTTTAAAGTTCATGCCTTTTAAAATATATTAGCAAGAGGTTAAACAAATTATTGATTTACGTTTTTTGCTTGCAGACGATAAATCAAAAACCAAAGAAAGAAAAACAGTGAAAGGTGAGTAAAACATTGAAGTTATCTATCTATCTATCTATCTATCTATCTATCTATCTATCTATCTATCTATCTATCTCAGTATAGTCATATCTATCTATCTATCTATCTATCTATCTATCTATCTATCTGTCTGACAGTCTGTTCATGATCTATCTATCTATCTATCTATCTATCTATCTATCTATCTATCTATCTATCTCAGTCTGTTCATATCTATCTATCTATCTTTCTCAGTCTATTCATATCTATCATTAGGTAAAGAGTTATCGCTTCATTTTTGCCATTTTGGCTGGGATCAAAGCGTAGTATCTGTTTGCACTAAGAGGTGTGTCCTGAGTTCATATGCTTATGCATTTGTATAGACACCCTACGTAAAAAAACAAAACCGTCTACATTCTGCCTATGTTTGGAGGCCACGTAAATAGTATCTATCTATCTATCTATCTATCTATGGGAAACATTTTTTCTTTTATTCATGTTTCATTGAATGTGGCAGACAAAGACATTTTTATAATTTTTTTATTCACTTTTTTAATCTTCTTGCAGTTTTTCTTTTATGAGCAGTAAGAGAGTGTAGAAATTGTCCCAAACGCCTTCGGCCAGTTCATTCGACATTTTTTAAAGGATCCTTGTTAGTATATTTCCTGTGTTTAACTGCTAAGTTGTAATGTGCGGAAGTAGTAGTAATTCTAAGCTGTGCTGAATGGGAAGTAGTAACAATTTCATGTTGGCATATCTTTAAAGACTGCCAACAAGTTTTGGAATAGGGTAATCCTGAGACTTGGCTTAAACCGTTTTCTATAAAGTGCTTCAATTATATTCGGACGACTTTTACGATTAGATATTCTTAACATGACTGTGTTATCTACAGGGGTTTTTCTTATGAGACCAGGTAGTTGTGGATGAGCGTTTAAGTGCTTCCTTAGAGAACTCAGACCGCTTATGTAGTTTGTGGTATAAGAATTCATTATATATATATATATATATATATATATATATATATATATATATATATATCTTTTCCCCTTTTTCTCCTTTTCCTTTTCCCATATCATTTCCGTTGAGCTGACCGTTTAAATAGGTCAATGTCTTATCCTTACCCCCTCCTTCCTCAATATTAAGTTTTATAATAAAAAGAAATATAAAAAGAAATTTTAAAACTCTCCTTCCTCTCTAAACTCGACCATGTCTCTCATACCATTCCTTACCACTCTCTATGTTAACTTATTAACTTACTTAGCTTAATACTGCCCGTCAAAAGTGTAAATTTTAATTTCATTTTTCGTTTCACCTTTTGAAAGTGAAGTCTGAGGATCCAGAGAAGGATAAAATTCTCTGGTGAAATAAATTATTACAAATGGAGATTAAAGTGGTCTGTTTTTCGTTTATCTTTAAATTTATATATATATATATATATATATATATATATATATATATATATATATATATATATATATATACTACAATTGAAAAAATAGAAATAAATCTACTTTTAAAATCTACCACAACTCTAACTATAGAAGTTACCTATTAGAATGCAAACTATGCCAGAAACAATCTGAATGGCTCTTTCACTACAGAATTAATAATTATCGGAATCAGATCAAATCGGCTCCCCACGAAAGATTGTTACCTGTAGAATAACATTTCTGCCTAGAAAAACATGATCTATAATTGAAAAAATAGAAATAGAAAAAATAAGCTTACAAAAATACTAGAGGAACATGAAGACAAATGGATTTGCGCCTCACAACACTTCATCCAGACGGGCTTAACCACAAATTTAACAACATAGATAGAATTAATATATAACCCAATAAATCAAGCTTTACCTATAGTTCTCACTCGCACACGAAAGATATGCTTGCAGAGGTGTTTCAGGTCTCACACTTATACACACACTCATACAAATATATACACATACACACATCAAACAGACTCCCAAAGAACTAACAGATAGCATACACTTAAGACACACATCCCATTCCCAGCAACCAATAAAACTGTCAAAATGACCAAGGAAGGAATTCTGTAAATGAGAAATCTTCCATCCTCTATCTTAAAAC
Source organism: Acanthosepion pharaonis (assembly GCA_903632075.3). Lineage (NCBI taxonomy): Eukaryota > Metazoa > Mollusca > Cephalopoda > Sepiida > Sepiidae > Acanthosepion > Acanthosepion pharaonis. Next base: position 2,339,754 of record CAHIKZ030004832.1, read on the forward strand.
CAACTTGAAAGAGGCTCTTTGACCAACACAAGGACTGAACAAAATTAACGATAAAAACAAATGAAAACTACAGATAAAGTTCACTTTCTTCAAAAACATTCATTCACTCCTGTGGTCCACTGCTACGAACAAGCAGGGACTTTTTCTCCTGATGATGGCCATGTTGGCCGAAACTAGTCGAGGAACGTAATTGAAATAATAAAACAAAAAATATTACTATTAGTGTCTGAAAATTTTACTTTTTAAATTATTTTTTAATATTTTTATTGTTCAAAACACACACACACACACACACACATATATATACATTGTATATGCAATCTCTAAAGAATAAATGAATTTATTTTAATTCTACATTTTTATTACTTCAAATGTTATTTTTTATTGGGTTCCCGTGTTTGAGTCGTGAGGTGTATATTACAGAATGTGCAATGAAGACAATTTAATAAAGAAAGTGTGCTCTTCGCCAGGGTTTGAACATGCGCCTCCTTTTCTAGGAGAAAACACCGTCACAGTACAGCAAATTTCTATTTAGGCTTTTAAGGAATGCATATCCCCTCGTTCAAACATTGGACCCTTTTGAAGAGTACATATTCTTTTAAGTTTTCTCGAGTTCTCGAGCCGGTAAACGTAATACACATTTTGTAAAAAAACAAAATAATAATAAAAAAAAGACGAGGTGTCTACTGTAGCACGATTAATTAAAATGAATCCATTAATTCTTTAGAAATTGCTTTGTTTACGTTTCGGATACGAATTCAAGCAGATATGGGCCTTTGAGAAAACCTTAATGACAAGGTGTGCATTCCTTAAAAGGATAAAGGCTCTTTGGAATTCAAAGAACCTTTTAAACCAGAAATCCGATGTTTTAAGTTCTTGCTTACATATTAGAACATTTTTCGTAAGCACATATGAGGCTGGATAAAAAAAAGCGATGTACATTTTAATTATTCTCCCCCACACCGATACATTTACAATACACTTTCTTCTTCTTCTTCTTCTTCTTCTTCTTCTTCTTCTTCTTCTTCTTCTTCTTCTTCTTCTTCTTTTCCTTTCTATTACACCCAAACTCGTGTGTTTGTTTGTTTATTTTTGAAAATAATAATGTAACATTAATTAGTTTAAAAAAATAAAGCGTTAAGAGGTCATTTGATAAAAACCGCCTGAGGAGACCGTAAAGTTGAAACCAAGGTAGCGGATTTAACTGACCTCCTGATTTTTAAAGTATATGGCCTTGAAAATGACGGAACCCATTCTTTTAAAAGGCGAAACTAAAAAAAGTCGACACGGTGGGTAATTAAGGTGCCACATGTAAAATAAATTTATTAAAAAACTCAAACAAATCAGTGTAAATAAGCCTTGAGTGAGTATAAAACACGAGAAGAAATTACATGAAAAGAATTACTAACAACACACCCGTGAGACAGACAGAACGAAGAAAGTTCATTTTCTTCCTGAACAAAGTCGATGAAGCTTGATGTAAACAGCCTTTAAAAATCGTAAATGTTTAACCGATCGAGTCCTGTGCAGCATCCTAAACATTCCATCAACATATTCAGAATCGCAACCCGGGTAATCAATTAAATGAAGCCCAATCGCTGACTCACAAACTGACTGACTCAGGTGATTAATGTTAATCACTACACCCTATCTTATAGGCAGGCAAATGTTGAACAATTCGGGTCTCCAACCGCCAGTTGGTTCGATCTACATAGTCGGCCTCGCATCAACATTTAAATTGATATATCACAGAGCTACTTTGCAGGTAGGGCAAACCATCCTTAGCGATAAATTGGAACAGTACTAAATACAACACACAATTTAAGAAAAGGAAAGCAAGAAATCACACACGCCGATACCCTATCAGCAAGTGTCTGACTCTCCCTGTCCAACCATAGTAGTTGTAAATAGACGGGACAGAGACTAGGTCCCCAAAAATTTACGGTCTCCTCAGGCGATTTTTATCAAATGGCCTCTTAACGCTTTATTTAAATAGGCAAAACAAAAACTAATGAACGCTATATTATTCTTATCCTGAATTTTAAAGTATATATATATCTTACCCTCTTGGAAAATATATATATATATATATATATATATATATATATATATATATATATATATTGGCCACTGATATTATCTATCTATCTATCTATCTTCGTATGTGTATATATATATATATGCATGCAAAATACAAAATTTACCGTAACATAAAAATACGTATCTGTTATGTTGATGCCTTTCATGTGCGTTGCCTACGTTCGATCTGCAAGATAAAAAATGGGTGATTGCAGAAGAAACAGTGAAGTGCTGACTAAATAAAACATGGCGGATATTGATGCAAAATTCCAATCAAGTGACAAGGACATCTTTCTCGTTTGAGCGATAGCAGACTCCCAAGACAACTTCTCTTTGTCAAGGCAGTTGGAAGGACACTCTTGCGTTAGAAAGACAACCTGAAGCGATGAACAATTCCATTTTCTTTTGAGGAAACCAAAGCGTCAGAACGAAAGAGCTGGGCGCCGGTCCTGCTTCTCATTTGAGCGAGGCCGGCTTGAATATTGGGATCAATTGCGTGCAAATATTAAAGATGGCAGCATACTGTTCCTCTCAATGATAGCCTTACCTGCCACTGTGACTTTGTCGCACGCAGTAAAGCAGGCCTTGATATCCACTTGCAGAAACATGTGCTAATTGATCCTCGACCACTCAAGCAAAATGGCTCAACCATCTGTCTAAAAGTTTGCAAAACACCTACAGGCCCTGGGATATATATGCGTGTCCATAAGATTTGGCCAACTCTTATTTTACAGCCGGTAGCTGTATTTTGGTAATTAAATTCAAAGCATTTTAAAGTTCATGCCTTTTAAAATATATTAGCAAGAGGTTAAAGAAATAATTGATTTACGTTTTTTGCTTGCAGACGATAAATCAAAAACAAAAGAAAGAAAAACAGTGAAAGGTGAGTAAAACATTGAAGTTATCTATCTATCTATCTATCTATCTATCTATCTATCTATCTATCTATCTATCTACCTATCTATCTATCTATCTCAGTATAGTCATATCTATCTATCTATCTATCTATCTATCTATCTATCTATCTATCTATCTATCTGTTCATGATCTATCTCATAATCTGTCTGTTCGTATCTATCTATCTATCTATCTATCTATCTATCTATCTATCTATCTATCTATCTATCTATCTCAGCCTGTTCTAAAAAAAACGCCACGCCGTTTTCTAAATTCTAGTTGATAAGGACATTTTCTTTGTTGCTAATACTTAATTTGTTTTCAGTAAATTCATATATATATATATATATATATATATATATATATATATATATATATATATATGTTGATGAATATTTGGGCAGTAACCTTCCTTTTAAACTTGTTTTGTTGAATATGACAAAGAAAATCTTTATTTTTCCGTTTGGTAAGAGCAAAGGAGTCTAAAATGTCCATTGTCCGTATTTTCCATTGTCCTAAGTGCTTTCGGTCACTTTTTGATCGATTTTTAAGGGGGTCTCTTTTTGTTTCTCTTCATGTTCGACTGGATGGTATCCTAAACCTTCGGAATAAACGCTCCCACCAGTATTCTTACTCGAAGCAGCGTTTATTTCGAGTCTCACGGCTGGAATTCAAGTGAGCGTCTTTCCATTGTTTTTAAATAATTGTCAAAAGTTTGAATTCAGGTCATTATTTAAAGATGTAAGAGGCTATAATTGAAAAGATTGAAAATCGAGAAATTTTTCTATTTCCCAAGAAGCAGGCGTTAAACACACGAGAGAGTTATCGTCTTCTCTATCTTAACTTTCTTTCTTTTTCCCGCCGAAACCGAATAACGTTTCTGAAATATCTTTCCCACCTTTCCTTGGAATCAAAACGGAATAGTCCATTATTTATTAGGTACTGGCAGGACGGAACGTACGCGCCACCTAACTAATTAAAGAATGAAGGAACAAGCAGAATAATGCGATGGCACTGAAAAGAAACACGTTAGCTACAAGTGACGTAAACGCATAAGCATTGCATAACTCTTACACATACACACATACATATATATATATATATATATATATATATATATATATATATATATATATATATATATATATATATACATATTTGAAATCTTTTTCACTCAACATTTTTTGCCTTTACAGCTCGCTTGTCACATGTCATTAATTTTCAGTGTAGTGAAGCTGGACAGTAACACAGTCTGTTAACAACTCCATCTTTTTGACCGCCACAATGAATCAATTTACAAGTTGCATCAAAATCAGAAATAACATTAAAGAATTCTTCAATTGCCTGTTTGGCTTTCTATTTCATTTCAGTTTTTATTTGCTTTAAAAGAGCAATATCTTCTTTTCACATATTATTCTATATTCTGTTTCTTTCTTTCTTTCTTGAACTGTTTCTTCTATGCTTTCTTTCTTTCTTTCTTTCTTGAACTGTTTCTTCTATGCTTTCTTTCTTTCTTTATCTGTTACTTTCTTTCTTTCTTTATCTGTTTCTTCTATGCTTTCTTTCTTTCTTTATCTGTTTCTTCTATGCTTTCTTTCTGTCTTTCTTTCTTGAACTGTTTCTTCTATGCTTTCTTTCTTTCTTTATCTGTTTCTTTCTTTCTTTCTTTATCTGTTTCTTCTATGCTTTCTTTCTTTCTTTCTTTCTTGAACTGTTTCTTCTATGCTTTCTTTCTTTCTTTATCTGTTTCTTTCTTTCTTTATCTGTTTCTTCTATGCTTTCTTTCTTTCTTTCTTTCTTGAACTGTTTCTTCTATGCTTTCTTTCTTTCTTTATCTGTTTCTTTCTTTCTTTCTTTATCTGTTTCTTCTATGCTTTCTTTCTTTATCTGTTTCTTCTATGCTTTCTTTCTTTCTTTATCTGTTTCTTTCTTTCTTTCTTTATCTGTTTCTTCTATGCTTTCTTTCTTTATCTGTTTCTTCTATGCTTTCTTTCTTTCTTTATCTCTTTCTTCTATGCTTTCTTTCTTTCTTTCTTTCTTTTTTCTTTCTTTCTTTCTTTCTTTCTTTCTTTATCTGTTTTATTCTTTCTTTCTTTCTTAATTTGTTTCTTCTATGCTTTCTTCTTTCTTTCGTTCTATTTTTCTTTCTTTCTTTCTTTATCTCTTTCTTCTATGCTTTCTTTATTTATTTATCTGTTTCTTTCTTTCTTAATTTGTTTCTTCCATGCTTTCTTTCTTTCTTTCTTTATTTCTTTTTTCTTTCTTTCTTTCTTTCTTTCTTTCTTTCTTTCTTTCTTTCTTTCTTTCTTTCTTTCTTTCTTTATCTGTTTCTTCTATCTTTCTTTCTTTTTTCTTTATCTGTTCCTTTCTTTCTCCCTTAATTTGTTTCTTCTATGCTTTCTTTCTTTCTTTCTTTCTTTCTTTCTTTCTTTCTTTCTTTCTTTCTTTCTTGAACTGTTTCTTCTATGCTTTCTTTCTTTCTTTATCTGTTCCTTTCTTTCTCCCTTAATTTGTTTCTTCCAGGCTTTCTTTCTTTCTTTCTTTCTTTCTTTCTTTCTTTCTTTCTTTCTTTCTTTCTTTCTGGAACTGTTTCTTCTATGCTTTCTTTCTTTATCTGTTTCTTTCTTTCTTAATTTGTTTCTTCTATGACTTCTTTTTTTCTTTCTCTATTCGTTTCTTCTATGCTTTCTTTCTTTCTTTCTTAATCTGTTACTTCTATGCTTTCATTCATTCATTCATTCTTTCCTTCTTTCCTTCTTTCTTTCTTTCTTTCTTTCTTTCTTTCTTAATCTGTTTCTTCTATTCTTTCTTTCTTTTTCTGTTGCTTTGTTTCTTTGTTTCTTTTCTTTTGTTTATTCCTTTTACTATATTTCTTCTTTCCTTCTTTATTTTTACAATTTTATTTGGTTTTGGCGTTTCTTTCTTTCTTTCTTTCTTTCTTATTTAGTGTTTCTTCAGTATCATCTATTTTCTTTCTTTAAAAATGTAGTATATTTTTTCTTTTTATTTCTTTCTCATTTGATTATTCTTTCTTTCTTTCTTTCTTTCTTTCTTTCTTTCTTTCTTTCTTTCTTTCTTTCTTTTCCTTTGTTTGTTTGTTTCTTTCTTTCGCCCTTCATCTGCTCTTATTCCCCAAACTTATACACCCTCCAAACTACTTCCCTCTTCCCTTTCGGTTCATTTTCCAGTGGGACCTTCCATTCTAAGACAACATGGCTTTATTAAAAATTGGCAGGAATGTCAGATAATTGGTCGGTTGCTAAAATACTGTCATTTTACAAATGGCAAGAAGACGCAGCTGATGGCGAACGAAAGTCAGTGATAAACGAGATTTTCATCCAGATATAAATTATGCGAAACGTTCATTTTTAAAATATATTTTTTCTTTCTCACCTTAAAATTTTTGTTCATAATTTCCTTTCTTTGGTTTATTCATTTTTTCCCAACCCAGTTTAGTTTTTTTCGGAAGTCATTAAAAGTATGAAGAATCCCGAAAGCAACGTCAATACTTATGGCGACGATGATGATATGGTTGATAAATTTATTTTAATTAAATTAAATCGATTTTAAATCAAAAGTCATCGAAAAACTCTGTGGGGAATATAATAAATATTTTATTTCCCAAGTTTTCTTGTCTGAAAATACATAAATAAATTATCTTCCAAACGCATCGAAATAGTCATTCCTCTCGGCGGGTTTCGGATAATAATTCGCATATCCGTTCAAATCTTGTCTGCTTTCATATTAATCTTAAATATAAGACAACGAAGTTATAATCCAATTGAAATATAGAATTTATGGATTGTGACATTGATTTACCGAGAGAAAAAAAAGATACAGGGTAATCCGGATATAAGAGAGTTGTCGGGACCGGAGAAGAAGTCTCTTATATCCGGGTTTCTCTTATATCCGGGTTTGGTCTATTTTATATACATTAACACAGGCTCTAATTTGGGACCAGAGAAAATCTCTTATATCCGGGTTTCTCTTATATCCGGGTTTCTCTTATATCCCGGTCTCTTATATCCGGGTTACACTGTATTACATGAAACATTATTTCTGGACCTTTTTGGTGGTGTTGGAATGTCGTTTAATCTTTTTTGCCAGTGACCAATGTTCGCGTTTCGATAAGAACCAAGAAAATAAATGTCAACACAGACAGAATATATCCACTTGAGAACTTTAAGCTATAGAAGACTTTTGAAATTTATCATTCAGTACAATTGTGTACTTGCAAAATCTGAGATGAATAAAATTATGCGGTATCCATTCTTGAGTTTACACGAGACAAAATGGCGTCGAATTTGTTTCCGCGGATGCAGAAGTTAGTTTTTCAATCTTGACGATTGCTGTGTTTTAAATGTCATTAGATTATAATTAGATTATATCACTTTACCTGCCATAACGCCTACTATTTGTCTTTGCATTCAGGGATATGAAATCAAGGGCATAAATCGTGTCTTTCTTATTTTTGAACGGTGATGTAGTAGCGATAACCACAAGAGGTTTCTTCCTTTCCGAGAGAACACTTTCCAGGCAGGCGACTACTAAATTTCAACTCATCTACGTAACACACAAGCACAAACATATACACACAGATAAAAGCGAACAGATGCATATATATAAATAGATATGAACTGATTGAATAGACAGATTGAATTAGATAATCATCGCAGAGGACCTTTTCTGTCTGAATGCTAACCTTCAGTAGAGCATCATTCCAAGCTTCCTTGGCTTAACATTTTCCGCTGACATGAAGAGGGTCGACTATATATCGAATCAATTGCTACGTCTACTGCTAGGAAAGTTGGTTCACTATGTGGTGCCAGGAATTTATCTCGTCAGAATTCAACTTGCAAATTTTATAAATCTGCCATTCGTCCGTGCATTGAATACTGTTGCCAGATCCAGTGTAATGCAACTGCTGTGCATCTCAAGATTCTTGACAAAATCCAAAGAAGGATCAGCAATGTAATCGATCCTGACCAGGCATCTCGACTTTAATCACATTCTCACCGACGTGACGTGGCTTCCCTCTGTCTTTTCTACAAATATTTTCATGGCAATTGTTCTGATTAGTTTTTTTTGTCTTGATGCCCCGATCACATGAATTTAAGCGTGCAAATAGATTGACAACTACGTCTTACCATTTTACTGTTGAACTAAATAGGTGCAACTCTTATCTCTCTGTTTCTTTTTTCGCACTTATCACTTGTGGAACTCCCTTCTGATTTCTTGCTTCCCTGATAACTACAATCTTTAAAAATTTAAATGCAACGTCAATCGACATATTCTGTCATCTTGAACGATGTTCCTTTTTTGTCCTTTCCTCAATCCTGCGGGTTTTCAGTCTTCTCATTCTCTTTCACGCCCTGTAAACCCTCAGGAAATTGTGGAGAGCCATGACCGTCAATGTCCTAAAGGGACACGGCACATAAAATAAAAATTAAGATAAATACAGGAGTATTAAAGAGTGTTATTTTTAATCAATCTCCAACGATCATGAGCAGAACGTAGCAAGTACAAGAAATTCAATAAAAAAAAATAGACATAATCCTTATTAAATCGTTCAATATTTTCCTCCTGAATTATTGTGATTGAAATACATTTATTTTCAATGGCTTTTTGCAAACGATCCTGTCTTAGCATATCGCATTCAGTCACTTTCTCGTCGATGTGACGTGGCTTCCCTCTGTCTTTTCTACAAATATTTTCATGGCAATTGTTCTGAGGAGTTTTTTCCTGGTGCCTCGCCCACATGAATTTAAGCGTGCTAATAGATTGACAACTACGTCTTACCATTTTACTGTTGAACTAAATAGATGCAACTCTTATCTCTTTGTTTCTTTTTTCGCACTTATCACTTGTGGAACTCCCTTCTGATTTCTTGCTTCCCTGATAACCACAAGCTTCAAAATATTAAATGCAACGTTAATTGCCATTTTCTGTCTACTTGAACCTGTTTCTTGATTTGTCCTTTTCTCAATCTTGCCAATTTTCAGTCTTCGCATTGTCTTTCACGCCCAGTAAAACCCCTGCGTTCTATCGGGATTATATAAGCAATAATGATAAAAAATATATAAACAAACTGAGGAAGACAGATATGATGAAAATGATTTATATATGATCTTTTTTCTCTGGTTCTATGACTACATAAATTTAAGCGTTCTACTAGATTGACAACTAGCCTCCACCATTTTACTGTTGAAATAACTAAATGCAACTGCCACTTCTACTATAGCATCTTTTCTAGCACTTTGCACTTGAGCAACTCCCTTCTGATTTCTTGCTTCCCTGATAACTACAAGCTTCAAAAAATTAAATGCAACGTCAATTGCCACTTTCTGTCTTCTTGCACCAGTTTCTTTTTTTTGTCTTTTTTTCAATCCTGCGGATTTTCAGTCTTTGCATTCTCTTTCACGCTGCGTAATGATAAAAATATATAAAAACAGATTGAAGAAGATAGATATGGAAAAAATATATATATATATATATATATATATATATATATATATATATATATATATTGTTTGCACACACGCGCACACACACACACACGCACACACATATGAATGTGTTCATACATAGACACATATAAATGTGGTGTGTGTGTGTTCATGCACACACATACGCATATGTGTGTGTGCGCGCGCGTGCGTATTAACAGATCGGGGAGAGAGATATGAAAAGTCTGAGACACATAGATAAATGTGAACAAACCGTGATAGAAGGATCGATCGATAGATGAATAGGAACATAGATAGATACTGACAGACTGATATATATATATATATATATATATATATATATATATATATATATATATAAATGGTAGTACTCATTTTGAAAAACCTCGGATAGCTCAACTTGCAGTAGAACAAATTGTTACCTGAGGAAAATGGGAAATAAAAAAAAAAAGAAAGAATCAAGAAAATTAAAACAAGACAAAACAATCGTCAAGTGTTTAAACTCCAAGTCCCCCCCAAAAAAAACAAACTCCAAAACAAGTAAAAATACAACGACGTAGATATAATTTTTTTCTGAAGTTATTCATGATCACTTGAAAATAGAACAATAATTTTAACCTTAAGTCCCGAAACATAGAAATTTCCGTGTCACCATGATAAAATATTTAAAAAATATTTAAAAAATATTTTAAATAATAATATAATATTATGCTCTACTTTGTATTGAGCACTTTAAAAAAAATGCTAATGAATTGTGGATTGTTAATACTGCTGTTCTTTTTCTTTTTTTGTATCTCTCTCTCTCACTATATATATATATATATATATATATATATATATATATATATATACTAACACGCATACACATATATATATAATTATTTATAGATAGATAATGAACAGACCGAGATAGAGCGGGAGATAAATACGAACAGACTGCGGTAGATAGACATGCACAGAAATAGATAGATAAATAGATAGATAGATAGATAGATAGATAGATAGATAGATAGATAGGATGTGAATAGACTGAGATCATTAAACACCGCATTAAAACCTTTTGTCTCACTTCTGTCTTTTAATTCATTCTGTTATATTTTTTGCCATTATTTTTCTTTGTGTTTTAGCAAAATCTAAATCTTCGAAGAAAAAGAAATTGTCCAAAAAGCACAAGAGTAAGAACAAATCTACGAGTAAAAGTCTAGATGAAGCCGATGAATCCGAAGACAAGTCTCCCAGCCAATGGGAGCATGAAGATCGGACGCCTGGAATGGATGCATCATTAAACCAAACTATCCAGCATCCTGACCAATCACTGACCGATCGAAATAGAAACATAAAAGAAACAGATGCCATTTCAACATGGATTCAAGACGCGACAGACAAGCTGGCGTCTGATGTCAGCGATAACGAGAAGGGAGATAACTCGGTAAGATTTTATTTTCACGGATCCATCGTGAGGTTATGGAGCAATTTAATTTCTTTAAATTTTTATTGAATTTTCTTATTATTAATTACCAATTGATAACTTTTTATTCAGTCCTCTTTTTTTTTAACCTCCCACCAATGTCTTTACAGGATTCGTGAATATCTTAACTCTGTTAGGAACGCTGCATGTTTTTCTCGACTGAATATTTTGTCTTTGTGGTTCGTCACTTGTGGGATTGCTCATTTAATACGTACCATTCTTTGATTTTATCGATTTAAGTTACAACTTGTGTTTACTGCATGTAAATTGACTCGATTATATATGTAGAAGTAAGCTGGATTGAGGAATCGGAGAGCCGGGTTCGAATTCCAGTCGAATCTATTGGGAAAGGTATGAATCCTCTTCTTCCCCCAGCTATGGGTAAATAGCAGGACAAACATGGTTCTATAGCCTTGGATAGCAACTGGTCTAGGAGAAGGACAACCCTGAATTCAAAACCTGCGGAGGGCCGTTTGGGGACATTGTGGCACGTAGTGCATCAGGTCTCTGTATTCGGCTCTTCAAAAAGTGTAGTTGGCTCTGCACAAAGCCTTCATCACTAAAATCAAATCATATGTGCAGGTGTTTGGGCTGTGAGTTCCTAGGAACTGAGTTGCTTGACCCTCATACGTCGAAAGAACGACGAGAGAGTTCAGTATATAAGTGTTAATTCACAAGTGTTACCAGTTATTACCATGGAATCATCGTAATCACAGCTTCCAAATAATAGTATCGATTATCAGATTAGCCATTAATAGATTTAGTATAGGAATATTGTTGATGGTTATATATTAAAATATCTACTTGTAATATAAGTAATTATTTCTGAAATCGGTATTATGTGTCGATATAACGTTCGCAGGGTCATATATATATATATATATATATTCACCTATGTGCTAATACTGTTGGGAAATGTATGAATCCTCTTCTTCTCCCTCTAGCTATGGGTAAATAGCAGAGTATACTGGGTCCTATAACCTTGGATGGTAACCGGTCTAGGAGAAGGAAAAACTCTGATTTCCAAACCATCCTGGAGAGGGTTGTGCTCCATCAGGTTATCTTGCCCAAGAAACCGCTGTAGTACACATGGTGTTCCTACAAACTTATGGGTCACGGGATATATATATATATATATATATATATATATATATATATATATATGATGGACTCTCCCATCGAGTTTGGTGTATGAGGTTTCGACGACCACGAACTAAATATCTGCATGCCTATGATGGGCATGGCTTTTGAGATCGGCTCGAGAATTGCACAAAAGACCACAAACAGTACAGGAGAATGTATTGTATCCAAGTGCAGCAGGGATCGTCTCGAGAATTGCACAAAAGACCACGAACAGTACAGGAGAATGTATTGTATCCAAGTGCAGCAGGGATCGTCTCGAGAATTGCACAAAAGACCACGAACAGTACAGGAGAATGTATTGTATCCAAGTGCAGCAGGGATCTTCTCGAGAATTGCAATAAAAGACCACGAACAGTACAGGAGAATGTATTGTATCCAAGTGCAGCAGGGATCGTCTCGAGAATTGCACAAAAGACCACGAACAGTACAGGAGAATGTATTGTATCCAAGTGCAGCAGGAACACTGTTACATGTCTTATTTTGCTTTCGTGTTTCACGCAGTCGGCGGATGCTTACTTCTTGATGGTGCATTATTCCTGAATGGCCCCTTGAACGATAATCTGATCTCTTCATAGCTAACTCTTTTAAAGTTCTTGAATGCAATGTTGACGCAAGAAAGGTTACTTTTCAGTTTATCGTTATACTTGAGCTAACGTCTACAAACATTTCTATGACCATTATGGAGTTCACTGTAAAAAAGAACTTTTGGTATGCGATCATTACTCATCCTTGCCAAATGGTCAGCCCAAAGTAGTAGTGATTGCATTATGAAGGTCTCGATGGTTCCAATCTTGTATTTCTCAAAAAGGTCGACATTTGACACTGGATCATCAAACGTTAGACCACAGATTGTACGGAGACAACCTTTATGGAAGACATCTAATCGTTTAATGTGCCGTCTATAAGGTGTCCAAGTTTAAGAACCATACAAAAGAGTTGACAAATCGACAGCTCAATACACTTGTATTTTAGTGTAAAGGTTTATTCCCCTTTTGTCCCACAGCGTATGACACAGCTAAGCAAAGGAAGCGCTGGCTTTTGCAATAGGATTAACATTTCTGGCAACTACATCTAATATATATATATATATATATATATATATATATATATAATTTCGCAAAACGTGCAATCAATTTACAAATTCATGAATTATTCACACAAAAACAAATGCAAAGGTTAATGATTTAATTGGCGAGAAATCCATCATCGCAAACAATTCAAATAATATACAAAAACCTCGCCAATTAAATCATTAACCTTTGCATTTGTTTTTGTGTGAATAATTCATGAATTTGTAAATTGATTGCACGTTTATCGAAATTAAAATAACTGATCCAAGTGCGACTTTTGGATAATAAGTGCGACATTACTGTAATTATTGAACAATATAGTTTATGCCACTTTGACAGAAAATTTACCAGTAAAAAATTCGTTTATCACCATATTTGTACATGAACGCACAACTGTAAAAATTTAAAATCAAACTCAGCGTTGCTATTGCACGCTCCAAAAAACAATAACTCATTTCAATAGCATTTTCGGATACAACAATACATATATTTTCGTTTGTCCTCTTATTACTAAGAGAAAACAAGAACAACATCTATTCCATACCTGAAGATGTCTGTAGGAACAGACGAAAGCTTGTAGTAAAAAATAAGAACTAATGCGGCAGGAATTTATAGAAACAAGGATCTTTTCATTCATAACGGATTCGGAGGTTTTTGTATATTATTTGAATTGTTTGCGATGATGGATTTCTCGACAATTAAATCATTAACCTTTGCATTTGTTTTTGTGTGAATAATTCATGAATTTGTAAATATATATATATATATATATATATATATATATATATATATATATGACGTCACATATTATGAACTGGACAACGTCCGACAATTATTTTAAATATAAACGTATAAACATAAAAATGTCTTTATATATATATATATATATTGAGAGAGAGAGAGAGAGAGAGAGAGAGAGAGAGAGAGAGAGAGAGAGAGAGAGAGACAGATGGGAAAGACAGAAAAAGAAGAGCAGGAGAGAATGACAGAGAACAACTGAAATAAAGTGAAGGAAAGAGAAGGCAAAAGAAAATTCCTGGAAGAGAGAAAGAGTGTGATAGACGAAAGATAAAGATTGAAAAATAGGGAATGAGTGTGTGTGTCTGTGTGTGTGTGTGTGAGAGAGAGAGAAAGAGAGAGAAAAATAGAAAAGTGAAAGAAAGAGTGAAAAAGAGAGGGAAATAGAAAAAGAGAGAGAAGGAGAGAGAAAGATAGAAAGAGAGAATAAGAGAAAAAGAGAGAGAAAAAGAAAGAGAAAGAGAGAGAGAGAGAAAGAGAAAGAGAGAAATAAACACAGAGAGAAATACAGAAAAAGACAGAGAAAAAAAGTGAGATAGATATATATCAAGAAATAGGGAGGGAATTGCCTGAGTACTTTATGAGTCTTCTCGGCTATAGTTTAAATAAGCGTTTCAGCAGCGAAATGTCATCGAGCCTTTGGGGGACATAAAATCTTCAGTGACGTTTCTCTTTCGCTTTCTTCCATTTTCACTGATTATTAGCGGCAAATAAATAAAAGTACAGGTTTCATGGCTAGTTAAAAAAAAAAAATCAAGAAAAAATATCCATAAATAGAGAGATAAAGAAAACGAAGATCGCAGAGTAGAAATAAAAGCTCTGTACAATTAAAGAAATTAGCTAAATTGGCCAGGATTTCTTTATTCAACATAAATTTCAGTCTCCGTTCCACGTACTCAGTCAGACATATTTGAAAAATCAAGAATGAAAAGTTAAAATTAAAATTCTTGAAATAATTTTTTTTTTTAATTTCGTCGAATTAAATGTCAGTGTTTTAATTACATTGAGGGAATGATAGAATGAAAAACTTAAGAGATGAACGAATGACTGATTGAAAGAATAAATGATTAACGGAATGAAGAAAGATTTGCATGAACGAATGAATGATAAAGCAATGAACAAAGGAATGATTGATTGAAAGAATGAATATTTGAACAAGTGATTGAGGAATGAATGACTGAAAAACTAAATGAATGAAATAAAAAAAAGCAGGAATGAAGGAATGAATAACTGCAGGATGAAATGAAAAAAATGAATGAAACAATATATTATTGAATGGATGAAAGAACGAAAGACTGACGATTGAACAAACGAATGAAAGAGGGAATATTTGTGTAGACGCTTCATTTATTTATTAAACAGTATATTTATTTATTTTCATCTACCGACCTGAATATTCGACAAAAACTCGTTAAAGAAAAATACGTGCTCTCCGACAGGATTCGAACTTGTGTCTCTCTTGCCATTGGGAAACCGTCACTAGCCATGTCGATCAAGCCAAGTCTGAAGCGATATCCTACTCGTATTAAATTCTTCGAAGTTTTCATATCTGCCCAGTTTCGTATTTACACTTAAACAGAGTAATTGTGCCAAGTCGGCTGCAGGGCTGAGCTGGCTAAAGCACGTTGAATCTAGCGTAGCTCGTCAAAATATTCGCCATGTTTATAGCGTCAAAGTAGTGAAAGACTTGCATCGTCTCATCTGCAGGAAAAGAAGTAGAAAAAAGCAATGAAAAAACACGTATAAACTGACAAATATTAGAAATTTACAATGATTTAAAGCAACCAAAGTTTTTTACATGAAGATGCACACGCACACACACACACACACACACACACACACACACACATATATATATATATATATATATATATATGCACCGGAACATATGCATATATATATATATATATATATATATATATATATATATATATATATATATATATATATATATATATATATGCACTGGAACATATGCATAAACGTTTATAACAAAAGTGGGCAAATTTAGTTTATATTAGAGTCACATACGATTATTTTCAGATGTTATAGAAGCGTCAGACATGAACACAATCAATAGATGTTTTTATTGTTACGTAGTTCTCTTGTTAGAAATATTTTTATGCAGACATTAACAAATAAACGAACGCAATAATATTTATTCACGTATATAATTTCTCGAAACGGTTCATTTGTAATAGTTTCAGTAATCACAAGGACATCCACACACAAACATATGTTATACAGGGTATCCATAAAGTTGGTGTGCACTTTAAAGAATTTATAACTTTATTTGTATTTGCAATAGTAATATTTTGTAAAAAAGGATTAGAAAGAAGTAAATCTATTATTTTTTAAGGTTTCATTGAAATTTTATTTAAGATTTCACATATCCTCCATCATTAGCAATACAAAGGGTAATACGATTTTGTAGTTCACGGAAAACATTTGCCAACTGATTTACAGGAATGCTTGAAATCACATTAGTTATTTCAGCTATACTTAAAACAAGGTAGATTAAACTTTATAACATATGAATATTGTTGTCACTTATAGCCTGGTGCTCTTGCTATATATTTAGAAATTCTTGATAAAATACAAAAAAGTATCTGCAATGTTATTGGTCTTGACATGACATCTCGGATTCAGTCTCTTTCTCACCGCCTTAAGGTAGCTTCCCTGTGTTTCTCTATAAATACTTTCATGGGATTTGATTTGATAAACTTGGCAAAGTAACAGGCTAACTCTCTGCTTTCGGGCAGAGAGGAACCCGGACGAGGCTCCGCCGAAGGGCAGAGTCTCGTTCGGGGTGGTTGACTGCCCCTGAACCCGTTTATGCGGGTTCAAAGAGGGAATAGTTTTGGCCGAGCCTGCGGGCTCGGAGATCCCACGTTAAATCCGGCCTTGTGCCACATGTAACCCTTGTGGGGGGGGTAGCTAAATATCACTTTCCGTTTCGCATGTCCATGTTTTAGTTCTGTTGGTTAAGATGGTCAACAGTAAATATCCTGTCCAGTATTATAGATTAGCTGATCAGATGACGAACCATCACCGACTAGTCATAATCCCCTGTTGCTTATCTGCTTATGAGAAGCTAAGGGGACATCATGGCTAAGTATTGGGGCGAATTTTTTAGTGGATAATTGGTTTCCTATAAACATGCCTCAGCATCAGTTAGTTGGAGTACTTTTCCCTCACTCAATAATAATAATAATAATAATAATAATAATAAATAATAATAATAATAAATAACAATACTAAATAATATTAGTAAATGATAATAATAATGATAATAACTAATAATAATAATAATAATAAAAATAAATAATAATAAATAATAATAGTAAATGATAATAATAATAGATATTAATAATAATATTAAATAAATAATAATAATAAATACTACTACAAATAAATAATAATAATAATAAATAATAATAAATATTATTAGTAAATGATAATAATAATAGATAATAATAATAATATTAAATACTACTACTACTACTAATAATAATAATAAATTATAATAATAATAATAATAAAATAATAATAATAATCATAAATAACAATACTAAATAATATTAGTAAATGATAATAATAATGATAATAATAACTAATAATAATAATAATAATAAAAATAAATAATAATAAATAATAATAGTTAATAATAATATTAAATAAATAATAATAATAAATACTACTACTAATAAATAATAATAATAATAATAAATACTACTACTACTACTAATAATAAATAATAAATAATAATAATAAATAATAATAATCTCGGTATGAGAGAGTGGGCCAATATCTACAGATCGTTTCTTTTAAGATGATGAGATAGACAAGGTTACTTGGAAGTCACCTTTAGATACTTTGAAGCACTTTAAATCGGACCCTCTGAATGGATGGGGTTATCCGACCAAAGGTATTTCCAAATAGGCTACACCTACTTTTATTTATTAATATCCAGAAACAATTGATCATCTTGTATCTGGTTGCACGATATTGGCAGCCACTGAATATAAAACCCGGCATGACAGAGTTGGTCAATATCTGCATTGGAAAATCTGAAACTTCTACAGGAAGGAAACTGAAAGAAACTGGTATGAACACCACCCAGACCCATTTACGGAGATAGGACCTGTTACAATTTTATGGGACTACACAATACACACAGAGAGAACAATCAAAGATAACCGCCTAGACGTTGTTATTAGAGATCGCACACAAAAAGGTGCCTCCTTATTGATATGGCAGTCCCTGCAGACTGCAATGTATCTTTGAAGTGTTACGTTTTTTTGGGTATATTATACATATAACTAGTGAGCGAGTCAGAATGACTTATTTCCCTTTATAGTCGACCAATAGAAGGTTGACCAATCAGAAGCCGCACAACACTGTATTCGTCGTGTATAAAGGCGGCCATTTTGTTTCCTCTACCGGAAGGACCAAAGGCGACCAGGAGAAGGATGAACTACACTCTGCTGTGATATCCACTGCGAACCTAAAGTACGCTTTCCTACTGTCTCCGAAATATTCACTGCCAACCTTTGGATTCTATACTCGAGGACGACCGTCATGAGAATGTCTAACATGAAGATCTTCAAAAAGCTGTCAAAATACAAGGATCTTGAAATCGAAATCTCAAAAATGTGGCACATGAGAAGATCAATTGGTTGGAAAAGATTCCAGTAGACTAATTGAAGGGATTCCTGAAAGTCCATGCCTCAAAGAAATACAAAAAAATTGTTCTCACAAGTACAGACCACACCTTACAAAGAGTTTTATCTATGTAAAACGTGTGTGTGTGTGTGTGTGTGTGTTTGTTTTTGTTTATTAATTGGTCAGTGGAAAATGTCATGATGCCATTTCTGACCCTAGGTCTCTGAGCGGGACCCGGAAAGAAATCTGTACACACCAGAAATCAAAAGAAATATTTCAATAATAATAATAATAATCTCGGTATGACAGAGTGGGCCAATATCTGCACTGTTAAACCTTTACGGGAAGGAAATTGCAAGAATCTGTTATGGACACCATCCAGAGCAGTTTACAGACATAGGATATGTAAGAAATTTATAGGATACTATACAATACACAGAGACAGAACAATCAAAACTCATTGGCCAGACATCGTAATCAGAGACCCACAAAAACAGAATGGGCTTATTGACATGGATATCCTTGCAGACTGCAATGTATCTCTGAAGATCTTCAAAAAACTCTGTAAACTACTAGCATCTTGAAGTGAAATCTCAAAAATGTAGCAGATGAGGACATCAACAATTCCAGTTTTAGTTGGAGCCCTCGGATTGATTGGAAAAGGTTCCGATAGAATTATTATTATTGAATGTATTCTTGGTAGCCCATGCCTTAAAGAAATACAAAAAATTGTACTCCCAAGAACACCCCATACTTTACGAATAGTTTTATATATGTAAAATTTACGTGATATTTGTTTGTTTTTTTTACACAAAATGATTATTGAAAAATATCATGAAGGCATTTCTGACTAGGTCTCTGGTTGGGACCCGGAAGGAAATGATTCTACAACTGATATAAAAGAAAATACTAATTATAAATACTGACCTGTAACAATTTTATGGGATTTTACAATACAGGACAATCAAAGCTGATCACCCAGACATAGTGACCGAAGATCACAAAAAACAGAATATGCTTTCTTATAGACATGGCTGTTCCTGCAGACTGTTATGTATCATGTATCTTTGAAGATCTTCAAAAAGTTATCAGAATACAAGGGTCTTGAAGTGAAAATCTAAAAACTGTGGCACATGAAGACATCACTAATTCCAGTTGTGGTTAGGGTCCTGGGTTTTATTGGTAAAAGTTCTGATAGACTCATTGAAGGTAGCTCATAAAGAAATTAAAAAAAAACATTATACTCACAAGTACAGTTCACAACTTACGAAGAGATTTCTCTATATAAAATTGCGTGATATCTGTTTACAAAAATGCTCAGTAGAAAATGTCATGAAGCCATTTCTGACCATAGGTCTCCGGTTGGGACCCGGAAGAAAGGAAATGAGTGTACAACAGAAATCAAAGGAAATAATAATAATAATAGTAGTAGTAGTAGTAAGAAGACATTGTAATGGCAGAACAGGCGAAAATACAGAGATACCAAAACCTAGCAGAGCAACTGAGGGAAATATACAAAACAGGAGTTCCAGTTTCCTATGTTGTATTTGGCGCAATCAGAATTATCTTTAGGAATCATTTTATCTCGCAAGATGCCTGATGGATACCTGACATTTTATTGGCAGTGCGCATATGGTAGCTTTGCTTGGAATATATGTGTCCCAATATCGCTTTGTTGGCGTATTGCTCTTTCATTCACTAGTAGTAGTAGTGGTAGTAGTAGCAGTAGTAGTGGTGGTAGTAGTAGTGGTGGTAGTAGTAGTGGTGGTAGTAGTGGTGGTGGTGGTAGTAGTAGTAGTGGTGGTATTAGTAGTAGTAGTGGTAGTAGTAGTGGTAATAGTAGTGGTGGTGGTGGTGGTGGTTGGTGGTGAGTGGTGTGGTTGGTGTTAGTGGTAGTGGTGGTGAGTGGTAATTGGTAATGGTGGTGTGGTAATGGGAATTAATTGGTGGTGGTAGTGGTGGCAGTGGTAGTGGTGGTAGTGGTAATTATTGGTGTTAATTAGTAGTAGTGGTGTAGGTGGTAATGGTAATAGTGGTGGTGGGTGGTGGTAGTGGTGGCAGTGGTGGTTAATTGGTGTAGTGGTGAGTTGGTAGTGGTAGTGGTAGTAGTAGTAGTAGTGGTGGTGGTAGTAGTAGTGGTGGTAGTAGTAGTGGTGGTGGTAGTAGTTGTGGTGGTGGTAGTAGTATTAGTTGTGGTGGTGGTAGTAGTAGTAGTGGTGGTATTAGTAGTAGTAGTAGTAGTAATGGTAATAGTAGTGGTCGTAGTGGTGGTGGTAGTAGTAGTAGTGTCAGTAGTAGTAGTGGTAGTGGTAGTAGCGGTGGTAGTGGTGGTCGTAGTAGTAGTAGTAATGTCGGTTGAATAAATCATATTTGAAGTGGCGCTTGTTTGGCGTGACCGTCTGAGATCGAAATTATAGATTATACGTAGTGAGCGAAATGTTTTTTTTAAAACGTACTAAGCGACTTATATACAATCAAATACTGTTGTCTGTTTTAACATACCTTTTACCGGCTTTTTATTATTCTGTTCGTCTCTTCAAATTACCACCAATGATACACGATAGGGACTACATAAGAACAATCAGGCTTATCAGGATGGATGTCATGGTGCGTGCACTGGGCTTCCTATATTTTCACCGGGGGTGGGGGGGGTCACTTTGTTTGCACTCTTCTCCCTCCCTCCCTCAAATAATAATAATAATAATAATAAAAGTAGTAAAGAATAAAATATATGTCATCAGTGTGATTTTTTTTCTTATTTTTCTTTTATACTGACTGTAATGGGAAACGGAGGCCAGTCGCTATTTTTTCCACGAGCCTCGCATTAAATGTCAAAGAGCCGCACATTGGCTCACGATCCGAGGTTTGGCCAACCTTGGTATATGCACACATACATATATCTATACATACATATATCTATACATACATATATGTATACACGCACACAGAAACGCATACACATACAACACATACACACAGACATATATATATATATATATATATATATATATATATAAGAACACCGGATTATATATCTTACTGTTCTTTTCTTTCTTTATATATATATATATATATATATATATATAATGATAATAATAATCAAGAAGAAAACCTTAGTAAATGGATGCATTTACTAAGAGATTTCGATCTGAAGAGATGAATATATAGAAATATTCACGAAATAAATTATAACCGAAATGTTCTTTAAGGTTTTCTTATTAATTATATATATATATATATATATATATATATATATATAAAGTGAACATTAAGTCAACACTTACAGGAGACAGGCTGTTTCATGCTAGACGCAATCGTGGCCTGACGATTGCGTCTAGCATGAAACAGACTGTCGCTTATAAGTGTTGACTTCAATGTTCACTTTTTATATTTACACACTCTCTATCTCTGATATTGAGCACTTTATCCCATAAGTCTATAATTCGTCACACACATATATATATATATATATATATATTGAACAATAAAAAAATATTAAAAAATTAAAATCGTTAGACACACTGGGTTGTAGATTCTTTCGTTTTTTTTTATTATTATTTCATTTAGATTCCTCGACTAGTTTCGACCAACATGGCCATCATCGGGAGGAGAAATATTTCTGCTTGCTGGTAGCAGTAAACTACAGAAATATATATATATACACACTGCGTACCAAATGATTATTGAGAAACTGGCAACCATATTTGTTATCAGCACGGTGATTTGAACGTGCCAAATTATTAGAAAAGTTAAGAATTTAGTGAAAAGATGGGCAGTAAAAGCAGTTTAAGTGATTCTGAAAAGAAAACTATCACGTCAGAACTCTCAAAAAGTAAATCTACCCTAGAAATTTCTAAAATGATATGGAGGTGTCATCAAACAGTGAAAAAGTTCACCGCCGACCCTACACAATTGCGCAAAAGGGCAGATAAAGGCAAGCCGAGGGTTATTTCACGTCGTCTCATGTCATGACTTAAATGAGAGGCCATGAAGAACCCTGGACTTACCAGTCAAGAGCTTTTCAGTCGCATTGGGGATCCTACTGTGTCTAAAAGTACTCGGTGTCGGTATCTGAGGGAAATAGCAACAACAGTCAAACCTTTATCGAAGCCTCCGTTGACGAGAAATCACATTCAAAATCAACTGAAATGGGCCGAGGACAATATGAAGATTGACTTCTCTAACGTTTTGTTCACAGACGAAACTCGAGCAACACTTGATGGGCCAGATAGATGGTTCAAAGGCTGGATAATGAACGGACAGAATCGCCATCAGCGTTTGAGACGCCAACAAGGCGGTGGAGGGATAATGATCAGGGGTGGTATTATTGGAAAATCATTAGTGGGCTCATGGAGAGTACCAGATGGCGTCAAAATGACTGCTGATGCATACATAGCGTTTATGAAGGAGCATCTTGAACCGTGGATGAAAAGGCAAAGTGTTGCCTTCAGAAGGGCCATTGTTTTTATGCAAGATAATGCTCCCTCACATGCTGTTCACAAGACTACTCAATATTTGAAACAGTTAGGCTTCGATGGACCTCGAAAAATGAAGTGGTCAGCAAATTCTCCGGATTTGAACCCAATCGAAAACATTTGGAGCATCATGAAGTGAAGACTGTACGCCAACGGACGACAATTCAGGAGCAACGCTGAGTTGTGGGAAGTCATTCTTGACATATCTCGCGGCATTACAGCAGATGACATCCTACAATTAACTAATTCTATGGATCGTCGACTTCTTCAAGTAATTTCAAAACAGGGAAAGCACATTCCCTATTAATTTGTTTAAAACTGTGCCTTTGTTTGTATCTGTTATTATTTGTTTGATTATCTTATTTATTAGCTTCTTTTGATCATAAACATTCACGTGCAACATTAATAAATGCTCTTGTTTGCTCTATTTTGGGAATTTTACTAAACCTTTCTAATAATTTGGCACGCTCAAATCACCGTGCTGATAACAAATATGGCGCCAGTTTGTTTACATTGCGCAGATCAGTACGATTCAGTAATTGCGCAGGCCAGTGTTGCCAACATTCTGTGAAAACTTATGTGAATTGATTGAACGGTTTTTGAAATATTAGAAAAAAAGTTATCTCAATAATAATTTGGCACGCAGTGTATATATATATATATATATATATATATATATATATATATATATATATATATATATATATATATATATATATATATCCATACATAAACAGAGACTTATAGAATATGAATTCATAAAGCATATGCTCTTATAGAAATGCGTGGGCGTACTCATATTCTTTCTCTCTTTCCCGTACACTCACAAATACAAATACGTACGTAAAACTTAATTTTTTTAGACAACTATGCACGCATTCGACAGAGAAATTTAAAATGACAACTTTACAGGCAATATTTTCCATTCGTAATTTTTCAAAATGCTATCTTATTCTTGAATATTCTAAAATAATGAAATTTCGTTTTTCTTTCTGTATGCCATTTTTTTCTCAATTTTTGTTTTTTATTTTATTTTCTAATCTCACAATTGATTTTTATTTGCGTTTAAGAGAATCCTAAAAACGAAATAGCGAGAAAGCGAGAAGTCATAAACTGAAAAACATTTTGCTTTATGAAAAATGATATCTCTCTCAGCCTGTTCATATTCCATCTATCTAAATATCTATATCTATCTATCTATCTATCTATCTATCTCTGTTCATATCCATCCATCCATCTATCTATCTATCTATCTATCTTATCTATCTCAGCATGTTTTTATTCATTATCTATCTATCTATTTATCTATCTAAACATCTATCTATCTATCTCAGCATGTTCATATCTATCTATCTATCTATCCATCCATCTATCTATCCATCTATCTATCTATCTCAGCATGTTCATAGTATCTATCTATCTATCTATCATGAATCTATCTATTCATCTATCTATCTCAGCCTGTTCATTATCTATCTATCTATCTATCTATCTATCTATCTATCTATCTATCTATCTATCTATCTATCTATCTCAGCCTGTTCATTATCTATCTATCTATCTATCTATCTATCTATCTATCTATCTATCTATTTATCTATCTCAGCCTGTTCATAGCTATGTGTCGTCATAGTTTTCCAAAGGTAACTATTTTAACCCGAACAACACTTGATAAAGCTCATTGTGTTTGCCTCCATGATAATATTTTCATTCAAATACATATCTCTATACTGCTAATGTCTATTTATTTATTTATTTATTTAGTCTCTCCCCCACCAATCGGTGTTCGCCTATCGTCCGGTTCATACTCCTTCCGAGTCTTTCGAACAGGAGTAGAGGTCCATCCTTTGTCTGAGCCTGAACTCTGAAATGTTATTCACTAATTGAATTTTGACCTCTTCAATTCTAGCATTAGCCTTTATCTTTTCTGAATGAGATCCAAGAACCTCACTTCTTGTCGTAGTTTACGCTAATGCAATACCGTACAGTAACCCTATTCTTTGAGTGGCTCTTGTGCCTTGGATTGAGTGAACATTAATGGAAAAAAAAACAAACAGAAAAAAACCCACCTACACATAAACTATTTTACAACAAGAAATGCTCTCTGATACCCAAACATATACAATCATCCTGCATAGCTAAGGCAGTTAGTTTTTTTTCTACGCGTTACTAAATTCGATATTCAAGACTCAATTTAAAAAAAATAAATGCTGATTTTCGAGTCATTCAAATCTGCAATCACCACAAGTTTCCTCAATTATTCATTGTCGTTTGTTCAGTATTGAGTTTATTAAATATAAGTTTATATTCTCCATTAAAGTCCTATCCATACATTTACGTCTATCAGAGTTGTTCACTATTTACATTGCTCGGACTATCATCCTCATCTTTGTTGCCATATTTGTCACAACGTTTCGGTTGAAACCTTTTATTTAACCAGTGGATAAAGGCGTTAGTTAGATCCAGTGATAGGACCCAAAGAGTGTGAGTTCAATACTCGTTTAAGGCTGTGGAGAACTTTCAGAGGGAATTTAACAGAAGATAACTGATAACTGACATCCATTAGACATGGCACGTGGAACTAGAACAGTCTATCCCAGAGCGAAATAAAGGGTTCAGTTCGACATTCCAGCTATCTGAAGAAGGCCGAAGCGTACAACGGCCAAAACATTGTGATAAATATGGCAACAAAAATGAGGATGATAGTCCGAGCAATGTAAATAATACCTCATCTCAGAAATATAGACAAATACCAGAGTTGTTGTTTAATATTAGCAGCTATTATTACAAGTGAATGGTAGCTCATTGCACATGATACCGTGAGGTATCTGTTTCAGTCACTTGTTTTGTGTGTGTAATGTTCATAATGAATTATTCGCCACAAATTTAAAAGCTTTGACACAGCATTATCTCCGTTTTTGTTATTACTGCTCTCACTAATTTTGTTACCTTTGATCATTCGTATCATCTGCATCAGCCATTGTTTCGTTTTGTTCCCAGAACAAGTTATTCAAGCAAATTACACAAATAAGTATCTTGCCGCGCCATCAACGGTTTAATTACATTGAAGCTAAAGACCGCTTCACATATCGTATGACTCAGTCGATAGTCGTGACTACCTTATTTCACTCGTTCTTTCATTGTGACGCTTCCGCTGGGTAAAATAATCCCTGTCAAGTTCTAAGGTTTATCTGTCAAATATCAGCATGGCTCAGATGTGGCATTTATGTCGTAGTTAGATACCCAATGAGGCATTTTAGTGGCGGACTCGCAAAATAAAGTCTTTAGGCGAAGCGTTTTTTTTTTTTTTTTTTTTGTCGGCTGCTTGTATGAAATATTGATCGGCTCAATCGTTATATCTACTACCCGGACATTGTTTACTGAAGCAGGAACAAAATGCACCTAAACGAAATTAAAAAAAAAAGAACCCACCTAAAAAACAAAAATAAAACGTATCAAATTTTTTTCCTTTTAAGCTCTCAAATGTTATGGTATTATAAATAAGATGGCAGACATATTGTCTCTTGTTTGATAATTTTGTCGCCTGTAAGAGTAGATCATTAAAATACACTGACAGTAAATAAAATTGCAACAATCTGACGGTTCTGGTTTTGACCTAGGTATCCAAATGGAAGGATCATTTTTAATATATCAGGAAATGATTCTTCAAATGGATAGCTCAATAGTTCTTATTTTTGTGATAATATATTTTGGGGAAATGGAACTTTCGTCACTAAAGGCAAAATTCAGATATCGGCTGGATTTTCCAAATGACATTCAGTTCGCTATCAGTTTTTTTTATAACTAAGGAAAAGTAATAGCAGTTTTAAATGGTTTTATTAGTAATAATTTGATACGGATTTTTAACTTTGGCATATGATAAATTTGAATATTTTCTTTGGATTCTTGATATTAAATTCGCTTGATATGCATTTTTAAATTTAATGGCTTAAAATGGAAGTTAAAATAGATTTTGAAATCTCAAAGGAAGACAAGCTTTGTAAAATGTTAAGAATCGCTGAAACTTATCACTCCTAATTATGCAAATAGTTCAACTGTAAAAAATTGAAGAGATACTGAAACGATAAATATGAAAGCTTCGAGGAGGTGATCTTAATTAAGAATATGATGATTGAATTTATCGTAAAACTGATAGATATTGAGAACTGGAATTTTTAAAAATATATTATTACCATTTGAATATTATATATATATATATATTATGAAATGAACAAAGTCCGACAATTAAGACATTTTTTATGTTTATACGTTCTTTTTATAGATACAAATCTTTAAGTAAATGCTCTGTTTATTATAAACAGTATTAACAACATTTACCAGCCTGAATGTGTGAGAAATTTTCATATAAAATATTCGTCCTCCGACAGGAATCGAACCTGTATCCTATACGAAGCCGTCATATAGACTGACGTGCCTTTAACCGATTTGGCCACAGAGGAGCGTTCGGTGAGCAAGGTCGATTTTACTGTTTTTAAACACAATTCTCCATGATTTTCTCTCATGCATTCATATTTGAATGTACGAGAGACAATCATGGAGAATTGTAGTTTAAAAACACAAAATCGACCCTGCTAACCGAAACGCTCCTCTGTGGCTCAATCGGTAAAATCACGTCAGGCTATATGACGCTTCTGTAAAGGATACAGGTTCGATTCCTGTCGGAGTACGGATGTTTTATATGAAAATTTCTCGCACATTCAGGCCGGTAAATGTCGTTAATACTGTTTATTATAAACAGAGCATTTACTTAAAGATTTGTATCTATAAAAAGAACGTATAAACATAAAAAAATGTCTTAAAATAATTGTCGGACTTTGTCCATTTCATATATATATATATTCAACAGATTTTTATTACTTTCAACGTTAGTTTTAGTGGATGCCCGTGCAATGGGTAAATTATATTTTTAATTTCGTGCATGTTGTTTGTTTTTTAACAGTCGTGTACACCTATTTCCTGTCTGGTCACTTTTTTGCGTGTTTATATATCTAAATATGTCTGCGTGTTTGTGTATTATAATCTGATTCTGTATTTATTGTCAAGATTTCACCCTACCCTGCCAATGTCTTTACTCCAAATGTATCTATGTTGTCACGGAGTTCAGAGCAACATTTGATCTTAACGTTTATTGCAACTGAATTTCAATAAAAACAAAATAAAAAGAAAAACATATGTATGTTTTTCTCCGTTTCTTCTTTAAATAATTTTATAATTTTAAACTTAATATAGATTAAATTTAAAATTTAAAATTAATAATTTTTAATTTTTAATTTTATAGTATAATTTAATATTTATTAGTTAGAATTAATTCTATTTTAGTCTAACCCAAACATTACAGCATTAAATAATTATTATAACCAAAGTTCGTTGTCAAGCTTTTTGAATTCTCATATACTTGTATTTTGATTGGTCATTCCAGCTTATGTAACAGAGTTTCCCCTAGCGAGGGGTGTTTGATTGATTTGAACCTTTTGAAACCCTTTATACTACATTCAACATCATCACTTGATAAGACACCAGAAGTGTTGAAACAAAATGGCTATTTTTGTAGTGATTTTATAACACATTTATGTTATAATTTGCGAAGAAATAATTATATATATATATATATATATGTTAAGAAATGGACAAGGTCCGACAATTTATTTATTAAAGACATTTTATTATGTTTAACGTTGTTATTTATAGATACAAGTATTTAAGCAAATGCTCTGTTTATGATAAACAGTATTAAATAACATTTACCGGCCTGAATGTCCGAGAAATTTTCATAGAAAATATTCGTTCTTTGACAGGATTCGAACCTGCATCCTATACGGAACCGTCATATACGCTGACGTGCCTTAACCGTCTCGGCCACAAAGAACCTTTACGTAAGGTTCTTTGTGGCGGAAATTCGACCTTGTCTGCCAAAGAACGGAATATTTTCTATGAAAATTTCTCGACATTCGGTAAATGTTTTTAATACTGTTTATCATAAACAGAGCATTTGTTTTAAATACGGTATCTATAAATAACAACGTTAAACATAATAAAATGTCTTTAATAAATATATATATAAGTTTTAGAAAGATAAGGCACGAAATTGTATTTCGCTAAGAAAGAATATATCATTTGTAAATGATTACGTTATTTATTAGTGGAGTTATCTTGAAAAATGTGTCAAGTTTTGCACAAGACAATATAAACGCCGATTACGTTGAAAGATGGCGACGATTCACATTTTTGAGTAATTCCTTGTCTCTTCGTTTATTCAAATGAAACTCTTTTTTTCCTGAGAATGTAGAATGCTCATAGCATTCGGTAGTAGTAGCAGTAGTAAGGAATTTCTTCAATCTAAATAATTAGACGGCAAATTCTATCTGTCCGTCCGTATATCGGAAACTCCTTTAACCCAGGCCATACTTGCTCTACATAGACATATTATACCTTTTTAGAATCAGGATGATCCCAGGATTGAAAATCTGCCCTTAATCTGGTGCCTGAACATCCAGCATTGGGATTTGTGCCCGGATGAGGAGGGATCAGTTAAAAATTTAAATTTTAAAATAACTGTAAACAATTAGTGATTTTAAAAGTTTTTAATTTATATTGAGTTTAATGTAACCTTTAGAACTTTGTGAATTTAATTTTTTTTTAAATTCAGTTTAAAATATCTCTAAAACTTTGTGAATTGAGGAAACCAATTTTATTTCCTATTATTATTTAATCTGAGTTTAAGTGAGAAGTTTCGTGACGTGAGGTTTTAAAGTTCCGCAGAGTTTGTGATATAATTTGAAGAACACAATTTTCGGCTTGAATTGAAATTACGGCCCAAATCGGAGTTTCGACCAAAATTGAACTTTCGGTCTAAATCGTGCTTTCGGCCCAAATCGTACTTTCGGCCCAAATCGTGCTTTCGGCCCAAATCCTAGTTTCGGCCCAAATCCTAGTTTCGGCCCAAATCTTAGTTTCAGCCCAAATCGTGCTTTCGGCCCAAATCGTACTTTCGGCCCAAATCCTAGTTTCGGCCCAAATCGTGCTTTCGGCCCAAATCCTAGTTTCAGCCCAAATCGTGCTTTCGGCCCAAATCCTAGCTTCGGCCCAAATCGTGCTTTTGGCCCAAATCGTACTTTCGGCCCAAATCGGTCTTTTAACCATAATTGGACAGTTAAAGTGAGGTTTTGAAGTTCCATGGAGTGAATTGAAGAATTCAAAGTTATTTCTTCAAAAGTATCATTGCTGTTTTCGATGCTGGACTAGAGATTCCTTTAGCTACATGAGCTACCTTAAAATACCCCACTGATTTTAAGCTAGTATTTAATAAAAGTGTTGTTTGGAATAAGAATATCCAGGGTGGATTTTTCTCCGCAAAAGAATAATCGTCTCTGGTCGTCTTTTTGAAACTTAAGAGTATACTTGATAAAATCTATTTGAAATGTATATTTTTTATCTATATTTTTGAGTTCTTTTCTTCTTTTTAGATGTCTAACATCTTTTTCGTTCATTTTTTTTTCCTGTCGGTTTTTTTCTTTCTCCCATTAGAAGAATTTAAAGAGATTACCAAATTAAGAATAGATATCCGAAATATTTACTAAAGGATTTATCAGTCCATTAATTTTGGCACACCTCTTTGCTGCAATATTAAATTCTTACTTCATTCGATTCTTCTGTTATTTTCTCCGGATGTGTGGGTAGTGTCACGGCTAACGACTCTCAAAGAGAAATCGGCAAGCCAGGTTCAAATTCTAGCCGAATTCGTCACGTTCATTGAATCTATTCTCCCCTACCCAGTTATAGGTTAAGTAGCAGAGCTGACTGGATTCTCTTTCCTTGAAAAGACAACCAGACTTGACTTGGATTAGGGAAACTCTGAAAACAGTTCGAAGAACGATGGGCTCCGTCAAGTTATCTTAGCCTAGGACATGTAGTACATGTGGCATCCCTACTATATTAATGGGTCACGGGACATATGATATGAGGTGACGTAGTCTTCTGAATATTTGCCCCAAGCATCTGAGTATTCTTGAGAATTTTTTTGGTCTCACTCTTGTTCTCAAGAACTTTAAAACTCAAGAGGCCTTAAAGACATACATCTGCACAGATTGTTATAATTTACACACACACACACACACACACACACACACACACACACACACACACACACACACATTGACGCTGACATGCATGGCAGGAAAAATCTTCGCAACATTTGCATTAGTATCGATATAATTATTTTCCTTTTATAAGCGCATGCGCGAATTCCTTTGTGTGCATCTTTCGTTGCCTTACACTCTAGTCACGTGATAGGTCGAGTGCCGGAAATCTATTCTTCATTCTCTGCTTTTGGTCACACAGGGACGTATTCAATCGAAACAAAAGGAAGGAACATGCCTTTAAGTATTTCTCTCTTCACTTTCGTTGATAGATAGATAGACAGATAGATAGATAGATAGATAGATAGATAGAGATAGATAGATAGATAGATATAACTAGCTAGCTAGATAAATCGAGATAGATATATAGACAGATAGAGAGAGCGATAGATAGATCGAGATATATTTAGATAACTAGGGAGAAAGAGAGGTAGAATAAGAGATAGATCGAAATAGATATAGATAAAGGAGACGAAGTGTGAAAGATAGATAGAGAAAGATAGAGAAAGAGATAGATAAATGAAGAGATAGATGAATAGATAGACATAGAAAGACATAGATAGATAGATAGATAGATAGATAGATAGATATGAGCAGAATAATTTAGATAGATAGATAGATAGATAGATAGACAGATAGATAGATAGATATACCTCTGATATTTCTCTATCCTTCTTGAAAGATGGGTGCATATTATCGATTGTAGTAAAAGTTCGTTGGTTAACGAAATATGGTTCGAGCCTAAAAGGCTTGTTTTTGTGTCTTCATTGTGAAAACTTTTGTCTTATTTACTTCTTAGCGTGAGCATTCCGTTCTTCATATTGTATTCTCTGCATTCACTGCTGTTCGCCAAGGGGCATTGGTTATACTAAAGTCCAAGGTGTATGTTTATATGCAGCCATATGCATATTCTTCTTCTTCTTCTTCTTCTTCTTCTTCTTCTCTATCTATCTATCTATCTATCTATCTATCTATCTATCTATCTATCTATCTCAGAACTCGCTTGTATGTATGTATGTATGTATGTATGTATGTATGTATCTATCTATCTATCTATCTATCTATCTATCTATCTATCTCAAAACCATCTCGTATCTATCTATCTAAATTATTCTGCTTAAATCTATCTATCTATCTATCTATCTATCTATCTATCTATCTATCTATCTATCTATCTATCTATTCTATGTATGTACGCATGTATGTATCTATCTATCTCAAAACCCTCTCTATCTATCTATCTATCTATCTATCTATCTATCTATCTATCTATCTATCTATCTATCTCAGAACCCGTTTGTATGTATGTACGCATGTATGTATCTATCTATCTCAAAACCCTCTCGTATATATCTATCTATCTATCTATCTATCTATCTATCTATCTAAATTATTCTGCTCATATCTATCTATCTAAATTATTCTGCTTAAATCTATCTATCTATCTATCTATCTATCTATCTATCTATCTATCTATCTATCTAAATTATTCTGCTCATATCTATCTATCTATCTATCTATCTATCTATCTATCTAAAATGAAATATGTATGCGTACATTTATCTATTTAGCTAATTATATATGCGGATTGACTGATTGTTTTTTTACGGCTTGTCAACCTTTTGAAGGTTATTTAAAGGCAGATAATATTTTTATATTCTAAGTACTTTCTTTGGCGATAATAATGATTTTACTGATAGGAATCCTACTGATCAGCCCAAAGTTGGAAGGAAAAGAAGCGGATTTATACATTTCCCAAAGTTATTTGCGCATAAGTGAATATAAATAACCCTACTGGAAATGGAACTCAGCACTTCGATTTCCAATTCCAAGTCGATATCCATTACATCTCTTGCACATCCAACCTTAGTGCACCTTGTATTCCCAAACGATCATCCATCTTTAAAAATGTCACACAAGTTACCTCCATTCCTTGGCATCGAGTTAAAAAATATTTTTAATTTCCAGTGTTAAAGCATATTACATCCATAGATATGCAACCCTAAAGATGGTCTCAAATGAGATCGAAAGTACTTGGGGAAAATAAAGATTATTTGAAGGAAAATTTTGTAATCTATTTTCTTCAGCCACCAAGAAATTAATTCTTGGACTTGAATAGATCAAAACTAAAATTAGTAGATATAATATATCTAAATTATTTACCCGCCATGCTTGAATGAAAATATACAGCCTAAATATCCATGCTGATAAGTTGTGTTACAGCGAAACAGTATATCTGTGGATGACAATATATATATATATATATATATATATATATATATATATATATATATATATATATATATAATAAAAAGGCTTAAACACTAATATTAGTGTTTAAGCCTTTTTATTATATCCTTACTCTGTCCTGGACATTGAGTTCTACCTGGATTCTATCCTTTTGGAAATTTTTTTTTTATACAAATATATATATATTAAGAAATGGACAAAGTCCGACAATTTATTTATTAAAGACATTTTTATGTTTAATGTTCTTTTTTTTTTTATTTTTTATTTTTTTATAGATACAAGTATTTAAATAAATGCTCTGTTTATAATAAACAGTATTAAATAACATTTACCGGCCTGAATGTCCGAGAAATTTTCATAGGACGAATATTTTCTATGAAAATTTCTCGGACATTCAGGCCGGTAGATGTTATTTAATACTGTTTATTATAAACAGAGCATTTACTTAAATACTTGTATCCATAAAAAAAAAAGAGCGTTAAACATAAAAATGTCATTACAAATATATATGTATGTGTATGCATGTATGTATATATATTTATATATTTTGCATATGTATGTGTATATTTACACTAATATATATATATATATATATATATATATATATATATATATATATATATATATATATATATATATATTTAAGCGTTTCACTTTAATCAAGGCGGGAAGCCACTAGCATGCAAGGTGTTACTGAGAGTTGGATCGAGAGCAAATAGGAGTGATAGAGGAAAGGATGAAGAGAAGGATAGTGGATAGATCAAGGCATCTGGAGATGTCGATTGACATTACATTTGAATAGTTAGAGATTATAGCTATCAGGGAAACAGGAAAAGGGGAGGGAGTTCCACAGGCGAGAAGTGCAAGACATGAAGCTATTGGAGTAGAATAGACTGAACCCTTTATTTCGCTCACTGGGGTAGACTGTTCTAGTTCCACGTGTCACGTGTAATGGATGTCAGTTATCAGTTATCTCCTGTTAATACCCCTCTCCAAGTTCTCCACTGCCTTAACCGGGTATTGAACTCACACTCTTTGGATCCTATCACTGTATCTAACCAACACCTTTATTCACTGTGCCATGTCTCCTTGAGGACATCCATTAAACAAGGCACATGGAACTAGAACAGTCTAACCCCAGTGAGCGAAATAAAGGGTTCAGTTCGATATTCCAACCACCTGAAGAAGGCCGGAGCGTACAACGGCCGAAACATTGTAATAAATATGGCGACAAAGATGAGGACATTAGTCCGAATAATGTAAATAGTGAAACAAAATTACATACCTTTATTCGGGTTACATTTATACTAGGACACCATTTATAACGTGTCTGCGTTTTCACACGACATTTCGTTTAGTCGTTTTTAGCTATTCATCTGAAGATACGGAAGCACGATATTTTGAAAACGCAGAAATTGCCATAACCCAGCCCCGTCAAAAACAATATTTGATGATGGCTAAACTGTATTCAGATATTAAACAATTTATATTTAAATCTGTACCAAAAACGAAGAAAACAATTCGAAAATGAATAAAAATCCTTAACAGGTAACCTTCGTTGTTCTTTAACGAAGCTAATAAAGGTGATGAATTGCAGCCTGAATACATCTCTAATATACGTGTCAAAAATATTCTTATCGAAAGACTTAAATAAACTCAGGCATTAAATCTAAGCAAAAACAAAATAAGAAGGGCTGAATTATTCTACTTGTCACTACTTTTTTTTTAATCCTTGGGTGAAACTGCAAAAGGAAAAGCGAGTGAAGATCACAGTAATGCGTGAAACTGACAGTCAGTCTGCAGTGTTGATTCAAAAGTCTATATTGAGAACTTTTCCTTATAAATATAGCATATTTAATCTATCTATCTTAGTCTGTTCATATCTATCTATCTATCTATCTATCTATCTATCTATCTTAGTCTGTTCATTTCTATCTTAGTCTGTTCATATCTATCTATCTATCTATCTATCTATCTATCTATCTATCTATCTATCTATCTATCTCCCACACTCTTTCTCTCTTCAAATCAGTCGAATTCTGTTCCTATCTATCTATCTATCTATCTATCTATCTATCTATCTATCTATCTATCTATCTATTACACACCGGATGGATTTTCCCTTAGTGATTTAACAGACTTAAAATGGCGTCATTGAAGGACCCTAGTATATTAGTTTTAAAATTGTAATTATTTTCTCATTTAATTTATATATATCCTTGAAATCAAATTAAACCCCATTTTGATTTCTTAATTGTTATGTATTTTAGTGCTAACGTTCATCATGCTCATAAATTGATGTTCATTTAACAAATATCTCGCCTTCAAATTATTTAGAAACATTCTAATTATCTTCTGTTGTCTCTTTTTATTAAAATAAGAAACAAAAAGATTAAACGAAAAGACGCGCATGACGACAAAATAGAATAATCGAGGCGTTTTTGTCGCATTTATTGGGCATCGATGCAATAAGTCCTTTACTACATCCAATAAAACTTCTCTCCAAGTTTTACTATATTGCTCGGGAGATTATATATGTCTGTGAGATTATTATCTTGGATATGTGTTTTGATTGTTTGCCATAGGTTACCGGTGGGGGCGAGATTTAGCAATTGGAAAGGCCAGTCTATCTATCTAAAACAATGTTAGACAAAAGTGGTTCTTTTAAAGGGGCTGGATTTTGTCAAACCGCTGCTACGATTCAAACGTTTGCAGAATTGCCAGATCAAGTTCAGAGGATCTTGAAAAAAGGAAAGAGAGGAAAAAGTTTGGAGAAAGAATGCAATGGCTCACCTTCTCCACCTCTTTTTTTCTCTGTTTATCACTTGTGCTTCTTTCATTATTTACCAAGTTTACTTACACTATCTGAACCGACCTCCATGATTGAAAAATATAGTTTTGTGGGAAATATTCGATTAATAAAAAAATCATTGTCGCTTTCTTTCTTTCTTTCTTTCTTTTTCATCGTTTCTTTCTTTCTTTCTTTTTCATCGTTTCTTTCTTTCTTTCTTTCTTTCTTTCTTTCTTTCTTTCTTTCTTTCTTTTTGTCTTTCATTCTTCCATTTTCTTTCTTTCTTTTTCTCTTTTTCATCGTTTCTTTCTTTCTTTCTTTCTTTTTGTTTTTCATTCTTTCATTTTCTTTCTTTCTTTTTCTCTTTTTCATCGTTTCTTTCTTTCTTTCTTCTCTTTTTCATCGTTTCTTTCTTTCTTTCTTTTTCTCTTTTTCATCGTTTCTTTCTTTCATTTTCTCATTTTCTTTCTTTCTTTTTTCTCTTTTTCATCGTTTCTTTCTTTCATTTTCTCATTTTCTTTCTTTCTTTTTTCTCTTTTTCATCGTTTCTTTCTTTCTTTTTCTCTTTCATTTTCTCATTTTCTTTCTTTCTTTTTTCTCTTTTTCATCGTTTCTTTCTTTCCTTCTTTTTTTAATTCTCTGTTTCACTCTTTCATCTTTCTTTCTTTCTTTCTTTCTTTCTTTCTTTCTTTCTTTCTTTCTTTCTTTCTTTCTTACATTCTGTCTTTCTCTCTCTTTTCTCTTTTTCATCGTTTCTTTCTTTCATTTTCTCTTTCTTTCTTAACTGTCAAATGCGTTTTTTTCAATTCTCTTTTTTTAGCCATAATACTAATCCGCGTTCGATGTTCTCAAAGGTATGCATTTACTGGTACCTACTGAAATGAAATTGGGCATCTTGCACTTATCCATCTCTTGTAGTCTCCTTTAGTTGAGTTTTTCTTGTCCTGAACATTTTCTTTAGCATCATATGTTGAAGATTTCAAGGACATCTTAGCCATTCAGAAACACTTCCGGTGTCTTGTGATTTCAAGAGGATTACTGAAATGCCACTTCTTGAAATTCAGGACCCTCTTTAGTTATCATCTGAGGGACCCTTTTTATTATTCAATATCCTCGGCATGGTCTCTTTTTGACAAAATTCGAAGTAATAAGAAAATGCAGGAATCTGACGTAAGAATTTTCATTATAGAAATCAGTGCTATTGGGAAAAAAAATGCTCAGTTGACTGAAGGCTTTAGATAAAACCATTTTTAGGAGTAGTCGCCAAGATTCCCCCCCCCATCCAATTCAGAACACCTGGTAGAACATTTGATTATAATAACTTAAAGAGAGTTAATGTTTCATTTGTCGAAAATGCGTTGCTAATAATTCATTTATAAGCTGACAATGATTGACAATGTTTTTTTAAATGATTGGAGTGTTTTGCATGACAACAGAAACTATGATCTGGTATTGTAATGAAAGCATTGATGGCACCAACCCTGAATCCATCATAAAAGTTCAAGAGGTGGAATTAGTAAATATTAAACACTTTAAATACCTCGATGTGGGGATCAGTTATAAAAAATATTAGTAGATGAAATAAGGAAATTACTAATAGTATAAGCTGTACTAGAGGTAGTTACGTCCAACATAGTAAATTGTTATAAAACCCAAACATTAATCTAAAAAGTAGGCATCAGATCGTTTGGTTTGGTTTATTTTGTTTTACGGCATATCAACCTCAATGGGTTATTTAATGCCGACAACATTTTTTTTTATTGCTGGTAATATTTTGTTTTGTCAAAAATTTGTTTCTGGTAATATTTTTCATTCAAAATTGTATTGCTGGTAATAATTTTTTCAAAAAATGTATTGCTGGTAATATTTAACTATTTGCCCATAGCTGTGACCCTAACAGGTGCTACCACTCCGGGTCAGGGTAGACTTGGGAACACCAGCAATTAAGAGGTGGTCCCACACTTCTCAAAACCTCCTGATCAGAGGCCTTGCTGCTGGATGTAGTTTAACGTCTTACCCAGGACGCCTCATTAAATCGAGACTTTCATATTGATTTCATGCATGAAGCCGAACTTTTTCAGAAATGTCTAAACTGTCAGTAGTATTTAACTGATTTCTCAGATTACTGATTACAAATAGCTACTGAAACTTGCATATCCTAGCGAGAATTAGTCTTCTTCAAAACTCATGGCTC
Organism: Acanthosepion pharaonis; assembly: GCA_903632075.3. Lineage (NCBI taxonomy): Eukaryota > Metazoa > Mollusca > Cephalopoda > Sepiida > Sepiidae > Acanthosepion > Acanthosepion pharaonis. Next base: position 2,378,207 of record CAHIKZ030004832.1, read on the forward strand.
TACAGAATCACAGACGAAGAATTGTTCCAAATAACAGAAACTGTATCAATTTCAACAACAGCTAAAATATCACATGTAAGTCGATGAGAAAAATAATGACATAATCAAGATATTGACATTCTACACTACTTCAAACGAAAGGTTAGGAAGGAAACTCCCATCAGTAATGGAAAGAGCGATAACAGTTACTGAACATAAGAGATTTATTTTCCTAAAGAATTGTTTTCAGAGATAATTCTATATATTTCAACCGACGGTGGCACAGTTTTTTCGGTCAATGTTTCCTTATAAAGAAAACAGTTAATATTACCATGATCATTATCTGTATTATACCTTTCGCTCCCTATCTTCGTCTTTAATTTTGTCTTTGAAAATATGTCTTCCTCTTATAGATGTGAAGTCTATCTTTGCTCTCCGGCGCCATTTTCTCCAATTTTGTCTTCGTTTATTTCTTTCTCTTTGCTTGTCTTTTTATTTCATTCAGCTTTGGAAAAATGGAAATAATTCAGTTTCGTATAAATAAATACGAATGGGATTTCAAATCAACATTTCGACCGTAAATGATGTTTACAAGATGTTTACTTCATTAAGATAACAACGTAAACAAAAAAAAAGCCTTATTCTTGGAAAGTAATTACCATTCGAGAATAATCATTCTCACTTTTTCAGCTAAAAGCACGATTATGATTTGAAATCCTTCAATCAAATAAAGATGTCTTCGACATAATCCAATGTCGTAGAATACTTCTAAGTTGTCTGGGATTTTCATATATTCTTCTTATTTCTTGCTTTCTTATATTTGTCTTGTTTTCAACAACTTTTTTTAAGATGATGTATTCTTTGACTCAAAATAATAAAAAGGAAGAATTTTTCAATGAGATATTACCATACTATTTACATTATTCGGACTACTGTCCTCATCTTTGTCGCCATATTTATCACAACGTTTGGCCGTTGTACGCTCCGGCCTTCTTCAGGTGGTTGGAATGTCGAATTGAACCCTTTGTTTCGCTCACTGGGGTAGACTGTTCTAGTTCCACGTGCCATGTCTAATGGATGTCAGTTATTAGTTATCTCCTGTTAATTCCCCTACCCAAGTTCTCCACTGCCTTAACCAGGTATTGAACTCACACTATCACTGGATCTAACCAACGCCTTTATCCACTGTGCCATGTGTCCTTAAGGACATCAGTATATGAATTTCTGGTTGCTGAAAACATTAAGTTTATAAATCCCAGATCAAGGGATGCTGAAAAATTAACGACCAAACCTATTTCGAACATCTCTCTGACCATAGCTCAATTAGGTCTCATTTAAATAAAAATGGAGACCTACCAAACTCTATCCACCACATACTCGTTGATAATACAAATATAATAGCCTCATCCATATATAAAAAGGTTAAAGATAATGAAAGAATTATTAATAAAAAGAAAAAGCTAACATCCAATAATATCAACTATGAACACGGCCACAATGTGCTGAACTTGTTTGGAAAATAAAACATTCTTATAACTCTAGATACATACATAAAACAATCCATATATTCAGTTACAAGTAAAATGTGCACTGTCACTGGATCTAACTAACGCCTTTATTCACTGAAGAAGGTCGGGGCGTATAACAGCCGAAACTTTGTGATAAATATGGCAACAAAGATGAGAACAATAGTCCGAATAATGTAAATAATGTACATAATACCTCATCTCAGAAATATAGACAGATACTGAAAGCCGAAACGTTGTAATAAATGATTTATACTAAACTATTTGATTAACCTGTTAAGCCCTGTATTCCTGAACAATTTTAACCCTTCTGTCTGAGCTCCCGAGTCAAAATTCACAAATAATTGGTATGTAATGTTTCATGGTAGATATAAAAATAATTACAAGTGTTTACCCACCGTTCAACCGGTAGCTGGGCATTAAGTCATTTTTCTCTACCACTGTTCAACCGGCGGCTGGGCATTTCCATGGACACCACTCTAAATGATTAACCCTTTGAGCCGTGCGTTTCGGAATAGTTTTAACCCTTCTATCTGACCTCCTGAGTCAAAATTTGCAAATAATTGGTATGTAAAGTCGCACGCTAGATATAAAACTAGTTACAAAAAATATAAGAGAGTTTGATTTCATGCTTTCAGTTTATCGCCAGGATTCTTTCTTTGTGTCCTAGTCTACCCAAATATGACAGCCAATAGCAAAACACAATGCAAATGTTTACCCACCTTTCAACCGGTGGCTGGGTATTAAGTCATTTTTCTCTACCACCGGTAAAGCGGTGGTCAGGGCTCAAAGGCTTAATACGCTTACTAAACTAATCGACTAACGGAAAATTTCAAGATACGCACGCCCCGCCATTCATATTTAGATTTACTTGAATTTTGATTCACGCTGTCTACGTTTTGTTCGCTTGGATGTAATGAATATGCATACACCTGGTTTCCCCCTCACAGTAATATGATTCGCTAGTGTCAGCCATAAATACAGACTGATGTGGAGGTACAGGACGACGCCTACTGGCTACACCTATTGTCTTCGCCTACTGCCTTCGCCTATTGCCTACCACTACGACGAGGTCCAGTCCCTTACGGTTACCTGCTAGATTGTCCTACCCGGTTACAGTAGTCAACAACCACTTTGCTACTTCGAACAAATATATCCATTTTCGGGACATATCACGTTTTGTCACGTTGATTACCACTACAACCGTTTTCTCAAGACAAGCGATGTTTGTACAAAGACTTGTATTTTTAAAAATATTTTTTATATTGTATGCCATTTAAAAAAAAGACAGACGTATTGTAGAATTATTAAATTTTGCCTTTTCTTTTTCTTTTCTTAAATCTCCCTCTTCTCTGAGTGTTGCAAAAATTTGAAGAGTTACGTCAATCATTTTTAATAATAATAATAATAATAATAATAATAATAATAATAATAATTTTTTTTTTGTCAGTGGAAAGTGTCATGATGCCATTTCTAACCGTAGGTCCCTGTGCGGGACCCGGAAAGAAATGTGTAAACGCAAGAAATCAAAGGAAATAATAACAATAATAATAATAATAAAGCCGATGAGAATATTGAAAAAATGGCTTATCGCCCCCCCTCACAAACCATACATCAATGATCTAAGTTAATAAAAATTTCCCCACAGTAAACATCAAGCATTTGTATCTATACATGCCTATTTCAGGTGAAGGCGTTATGTGCATATATATGCATTTAAATAGAGAATTACTTGGTTATCTCTAAATCTTGAAGCCATTTCTACTATTTTGCCCAGTCTTCCCACCCTAGTCTTTCTCACATCCGCAAATATTTATAACCTGCCTTAATCTCCTTGTCATAAGCATTCTCTCACCCTCCTCCTGCTTGCACACGCACGTATACACACTAACGTATACGGTAATACATCCACCGAAATAGCATCTGAATGACGATAATGGAAAATTTGTAGTAATAACAAAGCATTTAATTGACTTTTAAAATCTCGAACGCGAGAAAAGATTGTCGCCCGAAGAGGTTAACTTGTTCGAACCGAGGGCTTGTTCATCCAGATAACATTTACAAATTATGATAAATAATTTACTCGTAAGGAGATGGGAGCGCGAGTTAAAGGAGAACAAACAGACGAAAGGGAGAAAAAGAAAAGAAAGGTGAAGAGGAAAATTAGGCCTTTTCCTTTGGTCGCTTCTGTATACACCAAACAACGCCATTACTATAATCCCTTTGCCCCTTGTGCGCATGTGTGCACGCAGAAAAATGCTGACTCATGTAACGACCATCTTGTTATGAGCACAATATCGTTACGATGGGCCCCTGTTTTTTTTTTGTTTTTTGTTTTTACATTCATATCATGAGAGAATGTATAAATATTTTTTTAATTTTGTTTTCTTCAATTTTGGTTAATTAAGTGCATCATTTGAGTTTTTGAAATTTAAAGCTTAATTACTTTCTTAATTTGTAAAATTTTTTTAAGCCAATCTTTATTATTGTTATTGTTGTGATGAGCTAAACTGTAGCTATGGGTATTTGGAAGTCGCCTAATAAAACTACTAATGTGACCCAGAGTACTACTAACTCTTATTATTTCCAGGGCAAGGACAAGACTCGAATCTATGATAGGTGGCCTCCAACACTCTACTACATTTCAATTTTTATAAGATAGTATTTATATAAAATATAAATTTTATTGTAGCCTAATTATGTACAATAATGAATCATACGCAATATAGGTGAACAATTCAACTAGAAAAATTGAAAATAAATACAATGTATCTAAATACAAATTAGAGTCAGTTATGTGCCATGCATGATACACGCTTAGGCGATCATGTATCTTTCGGTACATGACTGACGAGGCAGAGTTTTTTCCCGCGGTAGGTTGCCAGTAGGTTTCCATTTCTGTGGTAGATCAGTTGACATCCAATGCTATGGAACTCGGTCTGTCCCGCTGAGAGGGAAGCGGGGGGTTAGAAGAGCTCAATCCGAGCTCAAATTAGAGACATGGCATAATAGATCATTCAGTCGTAAATAAATTAGCAATTATAATCATAAATCAATAATCAAAAATCATAAATCAATGATCTTAATCATAAATCAACAATCATAATCATAAATCATAAATCAACAATCATAATCATAAATCATAAATCACAACCATAAATCAACAATCATATTCATAAATCAGCAATCATAATCATAAATTAGCAATCATAATCATAAATCAACAATCATAATCATAAATCATAAATCAACAATCATAAATCATAAATCAGTAATTATAATCATAAATCATAAATCAGCAAACATAATCATAAATCAAAAATCATAATCATAAATTATAAATCAACAAATTTGATGTAGTGTTATTTCGAGACTTAGCATGAGCAAAAAACAAATGCACGGATTTGGACGAGGAAAAAATCCCCACAATGACATCAGAACCCGAGAAAAGTTTTCATCCTTTAATAATTGTACTTTGTTTAATTTGTAATGTATATAAATGTAGGTATAAAAAAAGCAAATGTTGATAAGATAACGAGAGTCACAAAGAATTGCCCGGGAACCCCAATCAGGCTTGGGGTTCGGGGTTAATCCGCACCAGCTATGGCTACTTCATATAACGCTTTTATACTGTCCACTACATTTAGTATGTATATTAGGCAACGTCTTACATGTAAATACCTCACTACAGCTGCCGGAAAGGTAGTGGGGTTTTATACCCTTACTTGGAGTAATGGATAGCGGCTCGGATTGAGGAATCGGAGAGCCGAGTTCGAATTCCAGTCGAATCCATTACATTCACTTAAGTGCTAATACCTTTGGAACCCTCTTCTCCCCCCCCAGCTATGGGTAAATAGCAGGACAGACCGGTTTCTATAGCGTTGGATGGCAACTGGTCATCCGCGGAAAGAAATGGCGGGAAAAAATCTGCCTGGTCAGTTATGTATCGAAAGGTACATGATCGCCTAAGTGTGTATTACGCATAGCGCATAACTGACTGTAGATAGTGAGGTTCTGTAAATTGTTTATTTTTTGGATATTACTTTCTTTCTTTCCGTTTCTCCTGAGATCTTGGTGTGTTTCTTTCTCGTCCAGATTTTGATATTTGCTTGTTTGATATTCTTCTTCTTTAAAGACATTTTAATGTTTAACATTCTTTTTATAGATACAAGTATTTAAGTAAATACTATGTTTATAATAAACAGTATTAAATAACATTTACCGGCCTGAATGTCCGAGAAATTTTCATAGAAAATATTCGTACTTCGACAGGATTTGTTTACATTTGGTATGCCATGAGCAGTTATGAATGTACGTGAGAGATTCATGGGAAATTGGAGTTTATAAGCAGTAAATTCGACCTTGCCAACCGAACGATCCTTTGTGGCCGAGCGGTAACGCACGTCAGGCTATATGAAGGATCCATCGGTCCAGACTTTTACAGCTGGGAAACGCCATGTTACTTCTACGGGGTCGAATCATCCTCATATACCTCGTGTTTCGAAGGTAAGAAAAAAGTTCCACTCAGATTCCTCCAAGAACTGACTCTCGTGTGGATGCTTCATTGGACACTACGTAACCTCTCAAGTTCCAGTCGATAACACTCCTTATCCTCCTAATCTTGACTTCCTACAACCTTCTCTTTTACTCAAATAACATAGCTCATTCGTCATAACCATTTTAACAGTAATTCTATAACTTGAGTGTCTCTCGAGCCTTGTGCTGGGTGAATTTTTGTATAAAAAGCTTCGAACAAATCTGGGATATTTTGTTGATATCAGAAAAAATGTAAGAGGGATATATTTTAATCCTTTCACCTCATGCAAGGCAATAAAGTCACTAAGACATAAGGGGGTTACTGAGTATGAGAGAATATGAGAAAAACATTAAGAAGTGAAAGCAATAAAAGAACAGGAATTAAGAAGATAACGACTGACATTGCATTTAAATTTTTAAAGGTCAAAGTAGGCTGTAAAGCAAAAAGCCGGAAGTGAATGCCACAAGTGAGAAGTGCGATAGAAGAAACTTTTAGCATAAGACTTACGGTTACATCTAACCATTTCAACTGTAAAATTGTGAGATCTTGTCGCCGATCTTGTACTGCGCTTAAATTCCTAAAGTCTAGGGACTAAAGAGGAAATCTAATAAGAACAATTAACCTGTTGGGCAGATGCATTGTACACCTCTGTACACGAGCAGAATTAGCTAGGTGAGCATCATAGCAGGGTATGAAGAGGACTATTCCTTTAGGCTTGAAGGATGAGGCAGCCAATGCAACTTAGGAGCGAA
>CAHIKZ030004832.1:2390000-2395000 GCA_903632075.3 Acanthosepion pharaonis
ATATATATATATATATATATATATATATATATATATATATATATATATATATATATATATATATATATATATATATATATGCATATATATATAGGGTGCGATGGATAAATTTTCGTTTAAATGACGCAAAAATGAAAATAACACTGAGATCTTATTTTAACAGATATATTTACCAAAATTACACAAAAATTAATTGAGATACTAAAGAGTAAATTTTTTCAATAAAATCATTATTAACCCCCAAAACAGGCCCTCTGAAAACTTCGGAATCTCCTGCAACTCTTCCGGATGGTCTTCTTGGTGAATACTGCCATAATCCTTGCCTTCACTTCATCTTTGGTGTAACAAGGTGTTTTTTTTTGTCACTCGTTCAACTGCACCTCACGCATAATAATCAAGTGGGGTTGCAGTCTGGAGAATTAGGTGACCAGATGTAAGGCGTGATTTGGTGGCAGAAATTGTCTGACAACCATGGCTGAGTTCTCCTGCTTGTATGGCATGGTGCAGAGCCCATTTGCCAGACATAGGGTCTTCCAGCAGCCACTCACTTGAGCCTGGGCAGTACTACCCCCTCAAGGCATTTTATGTAGGCCTCCGTATTGAGTGTGAGGCTCTGTAGGAAGATGAATGGCATAACATCACCATCACCAGTGCTCACTCTAAACACCTTCGTAATCACCATGAGACTCATCTAACTCTTTCCAAATCCTCAGCTAAACACTCAAACACTTTGAATTGTTCGTATGTGTGAATGCCAAGCAGTACAAGATGCCTTTTCCAAATTTTTGGCAGAGTTAATTGCGTTATGCTGCTCTTTTTCTCATAGACGGTACCCATCTGACCCTACGATACTGTGCAGTCGACAAAATCAAAAGCAAACAACGCACATACGCGAAATTAAAAATATCAAATGGTGACAATTTACCCATCGCACCCTGAACATGATGATAGCAAAAGCGTGAAACCCAGAGTTACACTCATAAACTCCAGCTACTAATGCATTACTCTTCAAGTACGAATTGTGTTCTCCTGGCCACAGGCATATTTCGTATAGAAAACGCAAAAATTTCCCATTCTCTCTCTGCCAATAGTTTAGAAGTAGAATCTCCAACTGATGCCAAATCGGTCGAGTTTCGATCCCGGCTTGAAGCAATCGAACGTCTAGCCACACTGAAAAGCTGTGATAGATCGAAACATTCTGTCTGTAGATTATATACACACACACACACACACACACACACACACACATATATATATATATATATATATATATATATATATATATATATATATACACAAATAGTAAGATTAGAAGCTAAATATAGATTAAAATGCCGAAGTCAACAAAGCTATATATATATATATATATATATATATATATATATATATATTAAACTAATGTTGTTAATACAATAATATAAAAATCCGGTACTCAGAGAGTCATAGATAGGAGTGGCAGGTATATATTACCCAGGTATTCGTTTATAATTAAATACTTATTATTAGATATTATTTTGAATATTCGGAAAAAATGTGCGCTCTTCGGTAGGATTTGAACCTGCGCCCCACTTGGCGAGAAGAAGCGCCGTAGATCTGATGTAAAAAGTTTATCCCACGATATGAAAACAGATATCAACTTCAAATTATGAAGAAAAATCTCTTTGCAATCTCTTGGCTTGTAAATAAGCCGTTTTCAATGTTGCTCTGCTTCGAGTTTCCTGATTGAGCCTGTTCATATATATATATATATATATATATATATATATATATATATATATATATATATATATATATATATATATATATATATGGGCAGGTACCTCTACTAGTCTGCGTAAAAAAAAAAACAGCATAGCATGATGAAAAAAATGCTAAACCCAATAAAAACAAAGTTTTGTCATGAAAGTGTTTATGTTATTATTAAGAGGAAAGACCAAAGTATATTTATTATTTTTTGAAAATCTTATTCCTTTTTAGCACATTATAAAGTTTGGTAAATGTCGTTAATACTGTTTATCACAAACTGAGCATTTACTTAAATATTTGTATCTAGAAAAACAATGTATAAGCATAAAAAATGTCTTAAATAATTGTCGGACTTTGTCCATTTCATAAAATTATTGTTAATCAATGTTTTATATTTTGGTGTTCGTTAAAAATTTTCGCGGAGAGGAAGTTAGGTGTGCTCTACATCAGGATTTTTTTTTTTATCACTGCTATTTTATATCGTTTTCACTAGTGCAATTGAGAAGCTAGGAGTATTTATTGTGGTTATTATAAAGAGTTATTATGGGCAAAAGCTTCGTTTTTTCCTTCTCCGACATTTGCATGATACACGTTGAAAACGACGCCTTAAAAACAAACCAAAAACAAACCACACATTTACACAAGGTACGTCGACGACATTTTTTTTTATTGACAATAAAATAGTAAAGATATTGAAAACATTTGAAAATAAAATTTTGTACTAAAATTTTCACACGAACTTAAAGTTAACAATAAGATCCCATTCCTTGATGTTTACATAGACTATGACACTAATATTATTTACTACGGAGCATTAAGTCAAAATGAAAAATTACCGTAGAAAGAGTAATTGGGAGTAGCCATCTTTCCAAGGTAGAATTCGTTGATATTTACTAAGCATAACTTACAGATCGGCAGTAAGAGAGTACCCTTGCTTAGCCCCGAATCACTATATTAGCTATGAGAGATCCGTTTGTTATCCATAGCCGTACGGCAGGTACCTCTCTCGGGGTATGGTGTAAACTAGTGACCATGATGAAAGTGTTGGGTTTTATTTAGTGGTATCTTTATTAGTAAAATCTTTCGAATTCTTTTAGATATATTATCGTATGAACTTTAACGCACACACACAAACACACAAACAAACAAACAAACACACACACACACACAAACACACACACACACAAACAAACCAACAAACACAACAAAAAAAAATAAGCAAACTTTTGTTTTTCTCTTAAGACTTTGACGTTTGAGAAGGTCCATTTCTATCAATTACAATCAACATTTTAACACCTACCAGGAATTGTATTTCACTCGGTCAGGACAAGTTTGACACGACAGAAAGGCGAGACTGCATTGTCAATGTTAGATTAATGACACTCCTTTCGAAATCTTACGCTGAAGTATATATATATATATATATGTGTGTGTGTGTGTGTGTGTGTGTGTGTGTGTGTGTGTGTGTGTGTGCACATACATATATAAATACACACGCGCACACATATATATATAGAGAGAGGGAGAGAGAGAGGGGAAGAGAGCGGAGAGAGAGAGAGAAGCCACAAAAAAACTAGATAAAAAGGGAAAAACTGAGAGACAGACATGGAATTTTGTAATATGACTTTGTCTTTCCATCATGACAGTTGTCCGTCCATTGCCGACATAGATCCAGTCCGTTCAATACATTATGACGCCTGGTTATTTATACTGTTGACAGATAGTCACAGTCCTATTGCAATTCTAGTTTGGTATGACGAATGAGAGGCTCATTATTTTTTACGAGACAGGAGTCAGCAGAGAGAAAAAAAATCACATACACACGCATATATATATATATATATATATTGCCTCATTATTGGTTCGTCATTAAAAAAGTGCCGTCATTTTCGAGGTTTTCTCGCTTGAATCATTTTGTGTGCGTGCTTGGCAGTTATTAATACTTAATGGCAGCAGTGAAGGCAATAAGAAATCATTGCACAACTATTGATGTCATTCGCTGTCGAGAAAAGATTTAAAAAAGATTATCTATCTATCTAGCTAGCTCAGTCTGTTCATTATCTATCTATCTCATTCTATTCATCATCTCGTACGAGACCTGTGATGTACTGAAACGTTTCCTTATGACTGACATTCAAACATGGATTAATTTAATATCCGAAAAAGCAATAGGAGATAGTTTCTACCGCATCCATTCTTTTATATTTCCTTTCCCCAGTTTCGCCACAAAAAATTTTGATGTAAAATGACTTTCTATTCCTACTTACAATCAATCTGTTTCTCTTCTATCTATCTATCTATCTATCTATCTATCTATCTATCTATGTTTATGAATATATTTTTCATTTCATCTAGTTTTCTTATCGTTTTCCTACTCACATTTTGATCTACATTTCCTGCTTTAAAAACACTTTTTCTTCTCCGCCCGGCCATAATTTTCTCAATTCTTTCCCGCTCAATATCATTATGCAAGTTCCTCAGACAAATAAAAGTAACTGATTAAAGCTATGGAATTCGAACTTCAGATAATCTCTGTAATCTATAAATTCCATTGAATAAACTTTATAAATTCCATTGTTCCAGACTGTGAATCGTGTAATAAAGACATAAAACAGGAAATTGCTTCTTAACTCACCGTCTGAGTAACCATTTGGGGAATCTTAGTTTGATAATGAATCACTTAAACAATCATACAAAACTCCCTGCACTCATAAGAAAAACTCTTGTAGATTATACTGTGATTTTAAAACTGTCTTTTTTTTTTTTTTTAATCATTTCACCCCAAGCAATTCGGGAATGCCACTAGTACGTAGGGGGTTACAGAAAGTGAAAGCAAGAAAAAGACTGAGTATATGGGCGATTGAGGAAAGGATAAGAAGTGAACGGGGTTCAAATCAACAGAAGATGGCAATTGACGTTGCATTTACATTTTTGAAGATTGTGCTTATCAGGGAAGCATGTAAACGGGAAATGCGAGAAAAACAAAATGTTGGCGTAGAAGTGGCTGTTACATTTAACTATTTTGACAGTAAAAGGGTGGGACCTAGACACTAATCTAGTAGCACGCTTAAATACACGTCGTTAGGGCACCAGGAAAAAAAAAGCTTGCCATGAAAATATTTGTAGAAAAGACAGAGGGAAGCCACGTCACGTCGGCGAGAAAATGACTGAAATCGAGATGTCAGGTCTGGACCAATTACATTGCAGATCCTTCTTTAGATTTTGTCAAAAACCTTGATGAATAACTGGAGCAT
>CAHIKZ030004832.1:2400000-2410000 GCA_903632075.3 Acanthosepion pharaonis
TTAAAAAAATAAAGCTGGAAAATACATGCACAATTCCTTCACAAAATTTCATAGCTTATAAGCAGAGTAATTTTCAGGTTTCAAAAAGAGATTTGTTCGTTAATTTGCAGTCTTTATAAAATCGGGTAGTTATGTCTTTTTCTAATCCATAGAAAAAATGTTAATGTCTTTGTCAAAGTCACGATATCAAAACCTTGTTTCATGTTCCATTGTCAATTTTGCTATTTTATCCTTTTCTTTGAATAAGTGATAGCAGAAGAGAAGTATTTGATTTAGATAATTATCAAGAAAAATTCTGGATATTTACGGAAGTATTCGGAGAAGGGAACTATTCGGAGAGGGGAAACTTATTGAAAAAGGAGATCTCGTGTCATTTCCACGTCAGCGGGACAAGTTGGTTTATCAATCGACTTTTCAAGTATCATCGCTTTCCTTCATACTTAAAACTTTTCATCTTCATCATCCTGAAGTTGTCGGGTCTGTGCTGACCAGCGTCAGTTTTATACATAATGTGACAGGAATGAGGACGCTTGAAATGGATTTGTAAGTGGGACATGACACCAGTCGATGTGATTGCATCCAATTTGAATATGAGAATCATTAATGGAATTTTGAGCGTAGAATGGATGTATCTAGTCGCAAATATGGCTGCGTTCTGAATTTAAAAAATCAATTCACTCCAAGCTAGGCGACGATGCCACTAAGACGCAAGAGGAAACTTGGAATATAAGAGAATGAGAAGAAATTAGAAGCAACCGGAAACCGAACCCTAAGCAGGAAACAAGGGATAAACCTTTACTCCTGTTCAAAAAACCCGGGAGAAGTTTGAATTGGGCGATGGGTGAAACTTGGATGATATAGACAGCATACTTTTTCATTATCGGATAGAATTGTCTTTCTCTTTCTTTCTGTCACACACACACACACACACACACACACACACACACACACACACACACACACACACACACACACACACGCGCGTTCGCGCATACACATAGCGTATCTTATAAATATAAATAAATAAAATAAAATAAATAAACAAAAATAAGTAAAATAAATTAATCCAAACAAATAAAGAAGTAAATAAACTAAGTAAGTAACAAACAAATTAACAATTCACGTACGCATAGATAAATACAATAAAACGTAATAATAACAACCAATAATAAAATAATTAATAATAAAAAAGAAAGTTTAAAAATAAAACTATAAATAGACAAATAACTGAATTCGAATCCACAATTATTTCCACACAATAGCCAGCAGAATAATTCGAAACATAACCGTTACTGCCCACCAAAATAACCGTTAGAATAAAACAATAGATTACCCAAAATGCAATACAATAGACTACCACAATACACCACTGATCTGTATATATAAATAATCGAGCAAAAACACAACGAACATGGCGTCTAGCATGAAACAGACTGTCACTTCTAGGTGTTGATTTCAATGTCCACTTTTATATTTACACACACATACACACGTACACACAAACTATATATATATATATATATATATATATATATATATATATATATATATATATAAAAGTCAACATTGAATTCAATACACAGGTGACATTGTGTCATGCTAAATGCAATCATCAGTCGATTGCGTTTAGCATAAAACAGTCTGTCGCTTCTGAGTGTTAACTTCAATGTTCAATTTTATATTTACATACTATATCCCATAAATATAGCATACCTTAAAACTATATTTCTTCACACACACACACACACACACACACACACACACACATATATATATATATATATATATATATATATATATCGAGACTCGTAAAGCTTAGGGTCATATAGGTACCGTATGTACTGCAGCCGGTGTCAGTCGCAGTTGTATTTCCTGGGCAGATAGTCTGGCGGAGTCCAACACTCTTCCGGCTGTTTTGAATTCAGAGTTTTCCTTCTATATTTGTTGACAGTCTATATGACCAAGTCAGTTCTGCAATTTACGCATAGCTGGATGGAGTAAAAACGGATTCATACCTTTCCCAAGGGTATTATCACGTAAGTGAAAGTAATGAACTCGACTGGAATTCGAATTCAGCACTCCGATTCCTCAATCCGATGACTCCGCCTCTCTCTCTCTCTCTCTATATATATATATATATATATATATATTTTTAAATCTGATTCCATCGTGACACAGAAATTTCTGTTTCGAAACTGAAACTCAAATCCTAAAGTTTAATTACAAAATTAAAATTGAAATTTTGAATTGAATTTTTTGAAATTGAAATTAAAATTTAGAAAATTAAAATTTAAAAATTAAAATTTTGAAATTAAACTTTAGGACTTGAGTTTCAGTTTCGAAACAGAAATTTCTGTGTCGCGATGGAATCAGATTTAAAAAAAATGAAAAAAAAACTTTTTAATTTTAAGCTCTACTTCTGTGTCGAGCACTGTTTTTTTTTTTTTTAAATAAAAACATAAATACTAAAGAACTATGGATCCTTAATCTAACTCTTTTTTCCTATTACATCAACACACACACACACACACACACACACACACACACACATATATAATTTCATAGGCTAACCAACATACTGTCATGGAATGTGACAAAATCAGGTTTATTTTTCAATACACCCCCCTTTTGCGGTCTACACACTTTTTCCATTGGTGGGGCACTGCATGGATCCCATTGGTAAAAAGCTAAAATTCTGTTGGTCAAGAAACTCATTAATAGTAGATATGGCGTCATCATCACTACGATATTGATTCCCATCCAACTATATTTTATGCTGGGGAACAGATGAGAGTCAAATTAGGAGAATAGGGAGGGCCATCAACCAGCCTAAAGTCACAGTCACGCATAGAAGCCATTAAAACCAAGGAATTGTTTGCTGGATCATTGTTTTGATAGATAGATAGATAGATAGATAGATAGATAGACAATATTAGTGGTCAATATACATATATATAGTCTTTTTTTAAATAAATTAAGTAATTCTATTACATTTATTTATTTTAAAAAGAAATATAGTCTATTAGTAATTAAGAGTGAAAATACTATATGAAAATTGTAGTTCAATATAACGTATTCTAACCAAACACCTCTTTTAGTACATATATCACCACAACACCTTGTCAGTCGTTTGTAACAGAAGTTGCATATATATATATCGCTATTGTCTTATTTGCTAAACTTATATAAATCTTCACAAACGTGGGCGCACACACAGATATACATACATATCTTTCTCTGCCGTGCGCTGATAGCTTAGGGGTAGATTCTCTGACTGATGCCAAATCGGTGGAGTTTCGATGCAGGCTTGAATCAATCGGATATCTAGTCACACATGGCATATATATATATATATATATAATAATAATAATAATAATAATAAAAAGGCTTAAACACTAATATGCCATGGTCATAATTTATTCCATTGGAATCGTAAATACGATCCAATTCCTCAGACCTACAAATTCAAAAAGAAAACAGAAAAAACAACTCCGGAAATAAAAGTAGAATTTACAGAGAGTGTAAGTATGAGAGTGTGGGACGAATGTTAGAGCTATAGAGAGGGGTAGCAGACGAGAGAAGATGGGGGATTAAAACTTAACAGAGAGAAGTTTTAGAGAGGGGAGTCAAAGACGGTTTAAGTGAGAGAAATATGAATGTTGTCGGATGTCTAATACATTAAAGATGTAACCGGAAAGGATACATTTTGTGGTGACATACACACACAATAGATGATCTAATCTTAAAGATCAGAAGAAGAGAGAGGGAGAGGAAAAGTAAAGAAAAACAGGTGGGGAAGAGAGATGGGGCGGGAGAAACTAAAACTGAAGGGTATTTACTGAAAGGGCCGCTGTGTAATTAAGAAAATTTGACAAAATTAATATCGACTACAGGTTACAAATCAAATATAAACATATAAAAAATAAATATAACGATTATCTAATCTAGCAAGGACCCATATTTTTATGTTCAAAAACACATGCGTATACACACATACACAATAACATATACACGTACATACATACATATAGGCGTGTACCCACATACACACACATATATACCAATGTATACACATACACATATATCCATATATGTAGTTATTTCTTAAGAAAGATTGAGGTCAATCTGAAATATCAAATATCTATATAAATAAATAAATACTTTCATAAAAAACATTATTTTTTTAATTTGCAACTTTTTCTTTATATATATATATTAAGAAAGTATACATGGCTTCTCATTATGCTATATATATATATATATATATATATATATATACACTGGTTACTGGCCGTAAATATTATGAACATCTGCGTCTTAAGTTGTTGAGCTTTCATATTTTCGCAAAATAGTTCTTATGATGGAGTATCTATTGCCCTTAAGGTTTTCAACTGCCAGCATATTAACAACATTTTTAAATTACTGCAGGTTGTCTTGATGCTATCGGACTGGGGAGGGTCAATCCCAGCGTGCGGCACCTTCGGAAAGTGTCTGAAAAACGATACCACGGGTTGAACCAAACCTTGTCAGTGAAATTGTGTAGACGGAACCCTTGGGGACCGTCGATAGCCGTGTTACAAGTCATTGTGGCTGAGGGCTTGAGCGTGCTGGCCTTGGTCAAATCACGCTAGATAACACGCTCTTTCCCAGAAACTGTAACTAAGGTCTGCTCACCATAGTTGAATCGGTGTTGAATAAACACAAATGCACCTGAGCAAGCGTCTGCAATAGGGATTGGCTACCCGGCCTAGTAGACAGGTATTTTCGAATACGTGTGACCAGCTATACATAGTGGAGGGTCTAGATTACGAATTTGTTGGTTGAACATGTTTCCTAAGCGGTCAGTTCCCTAAACTAAAGTAGTGTGTTCGATCCTCACCATGTGCACTGCATGAGTAGCTTTCCTTACGTGGTATGAACTTATGTTTAATATATGTTTTAGGCCGTAAAAATTCCTTTTTTTTTTTTTTTTAAAAAAAAAACGAATAAATAGAAGAAAAAAATTGTCAATTATTCAATACGAGTTTTTTTTTTCAATCATTTTAAGGAAACAATTATTTTTCTTTGTTAGGGATCATCGGAACTTGCTGTACGAGGAATGGAAGAAAATACCGAAGACGATTCAGAGAAGGATGTTGCCGTGGAACAGAAATCAGAAGCGTCAGAATCTGAAGAACAAAAGAAAATGATGTTAGAACTTCAGCGGATTCTAACGCCAAAAGTTAAGAAACCAGAAGAACTGCCGCCAAGAACTGAGACAAAGGTAAGATCTCATATCGCCCAACAGATACACTATTTACATTATTCGGACTATTGTCCACATCTTTGTCCCATATTTATTACAACATTTCGGCCGTTGTACGCTCCGGCCTTCTTCAGTTGGTTGGAATAAAGAACTGGGGTAGACTGTTCTAGTTCCACGTGCCAAATCTGACAGATGTCAGTTATCAGTTATCTCCTGTTAATTCCCCTCTCCAAGTTCTCCACTGCCTTAACCGGGTATTGAACTCACGCTCTTTTGGTTCTCCTGTCACTGGATCTAACCAACACCTTTATCTACTGTGGAGAACTTTATATATATATATATATATATATATATATATATATATATATATATATATATATATATATATATATATGGGGAATATATGCATGTATGTGTGTGTGTGTGTGTGTGTGTGTGTGTGTGTGTGTGTGTGTGTGTTGGGCGAAACTAGTCGAGGAATCTAAATGAAATAATAAAAAAAACGAAGGAATATTAATATACACCCCAGTGTGTCTGAAGATTTTGATTTTTTTATTTTTTTTATTGTTCTATATATATATATATATATATATATATATATATATATATATATATATACACACCTAGTGAGCCAGACAAACCTACGTAGGTTTCACCTAAACGGATCGTCAGGGAAAGTTTGGCAAATATATATATATAGCCAAACTTTCCTGACGATCCGTTCCATTCAGGTAGGTTTGTCTGGCTCACTAAATGTATTCTAGGTCTGCTCTACGGTTGTATTGAGCTCTTTTGTTAGTTAGTTGTTACTCGTATCGGGGTTTTTTTTTTGGGCTTCAGACCTGCATCTGTGCGATTTTTTGTCGGCAGAAGTTCATGTTTGTAGCTCTTTCTTTTTTAAAACTTTTTTTCCCTCGAGATTGATTTGATTAGCAAATCAAAAATTCGAGGGTTTTTCAAAACGAGTCTAGTTATCTATCTATCTATCTATCTATCTATCTATCTATCTATCTATATATATATATATATATATAAGCAAAGTTAAGAAATCAAAGGCCACAAAAATCTTTTTTTTTTTCAGATTGAAGGAGATATGTGTGCCTTTATTTCATGTCAATATTGTCAAAATATTTGGGCGTGTCTGTGGCCTGAGTTTGACTGTCGTACAAAAAAAAAATGTTTCGACTTCATTGGCGAACATAAAATCACGCAAAAGAGGCAAATTTAAACAGACACTCTAAAAACATTAAAACCTCACATGCAAATACATAAATATTTCTGTTTTTTTTTATTCGATTTAACTCTGACAACACTATTATCAATATATTTTTGTTTTGTTTTATCTCTTTTCTTTCCAAAAATAACCCCTCCCCCCACAGGGTGATTCCATGTTCTCCTAATAAGAAATGACCCATTATATTTTCCTCATTGGATATGTTTTTTTGTTTGCCTTTTGATATATAAATAGAAGCTAATAACCATGCAATCACCTTGGCGCATGCGCGTGCGTAGCACGTGGTTACTATCAAAAGGCGTTTCTTATAACCAGAGGAACGTTCAATTTGCGTAAATGCTAACACTGGCTGCCCTTCGCCATCTTTTGACATGAAACATATAACATAAATTTAATAGATATTTTGTCTATTCTTAGTCCCCATCTTTTATTTCTTTATATTGTTTGATTGCTCGTGTATGTATATATGTGTGTGTGTCTGTCTGTCTGTGTGTCTAAAGAAGTTAATTTGGAATTGTGTGGATTCATATAAGATTGACGTCTAACACGCTGATAATAGTTTTAGCTTTTCTTTTTTTTATAATTCATTATTTTGTTTGCGGCCATTGTCATAATGCGTAGCAGAAAAGAAATAAAAAACAAAACAAAACAAACTTATTCAATATCTCTGAGTTTTTTTTATTATTTAATCAGAGATTTAGAAGACATGAAATACACATTGAGTTTTATAAACCAGGTCACATGTAATTCGTTAAAAAGACTAGATTGAAACATAGATAAATACATAGACAGACAGACAGACAGATAGATAGATAGATAGATAGATAGATAGACAGATGGATAGATAGATAAATGTGAACACACTGACATAAATAGATATGAACAGAATATAAATAGATATTAAGATAGATACTAAGAGATATAAAAAGTATATATATATATATATATATATATATATATATATATATATATATATATATATATATATATATATATATAATACAAAAAAGAAAGAACAGTAAAATATATAATCCGGTGTTCTTATTGATATTTCTATTTTTACAAAACAGTGCACAATGTAAATTTACAGAGCATAAATATTATAATTTAACTGATTTAAAATATGGTTTCATCGCTACACGGGAATTTGAAGTTTTTAGCTTCAGTTTTGAAACATGGTAATTCCTGTGTAGCGAAGAAACCATATTTTAAATCAGTTAATTTTATATATATATATATATATATATATATATATATATATATATATATATATATATATAAAAGCAACAACCCAGGAAGGCCGGTCATCTCATCGTTCAACTGCCACACGACAAAAATTTCCAAATACGTAGACCATTACATACAACCCCTAGCTAAGGAAGTAAAATCCTACATTAGAGACACAACAGATCTACTAAAGAAAATTAATGACATACAAACAGTTCCAGAGAATGCTATTGTAGTGTCTATGCACGTAAGGTCACTCTATTCAAACATTAAACACATCGAAGGGCTAACGGCCCTTCAGGAAGCACTTACTTAAAGCAGAAAACAAGACTCCCACCACAGAAGTTATCATAAAACTCATGGAGCATGTCCTTACATTGAATACTTTCAACTTCAATGGAGCACACTACCTTCAAGTAAGAGGTTGTGCCATGGGCACCATTGCAGCTCCATCATATGCTACAATATTCATGGGAAAATTTGAGGAGACCGATATCTATCCCCTCATCGGTAGCGACTGCGTATTATATGCAAGATATATCGATGGTATATTCTTTGTATACACGGGTAGTGATGACAAACTTATACAATTCCTTATGACCCTAAACACAGTGCACGACTCAATTAAGTTTGACTATGAAAAATCCACATCAGTAACTTTTTTAGACACCCGCATTTACATAGATGAAAACAGGAAACTACAAACGACACTAATCACTAAAATCACCGACACCCACAACTATCTACACTTTAAGTCTTCCCACCCTAAACACATCAAAAAGAACCTTCCCTGTTCACAAGCACTTAGACTCAGAAGGATATGTTCCAACAATGAAGAATTAAATAAACACATTGAAAATCTGGAGCATCGACTCCCAACACGGGGCTGTAAACAACACCTAATCAGGGAACAAATAAATAAAGCAATTTTCACACCTAGAGAAGACACCCTAATGTATAAGATTAACAATAAATCTAGCCGCATCCCCCTAGTAACCACTTTCAACCACACTCTGCCAACCAGACCTAAAAGTTTTGTTTAAGGAACCCGTCCTTCTAGCATATCGTAGACCTAAGAACCTAAAAGAAATCATAGGTAGTAACCACATTTCAGGGGACAAGGTAATCCGTAATAAACTAACAACAAAAACAACAGGATTTTCCCAACCATGTAACAACAAAAGAAGTTTATGCTGTAACCACATTAAACACACGAATTCATTCACTAGCTCAGTCACTAAATCTACTTTTAAAATCTACCACGATTCTAACTGTAGAAGTCATAACATAATTTACCTCCTAGAATGCACACTATGCCAGAAACAATATGTAGGACAATCTGAATGACCTATTCACTAGAGAATTAATAATTATTGCAATCGAATTAAGTCGACTCCCCATGGAAGCTTATTACCTGTAGAACAACATTTCCGCCTAGAAAAACAGGATTTTAAAACCCATGCCAAATTCACTATAATTGAGAGAATAGAAAAGTTCAGAGCAGATAACATTAGAAAGATTTTAGAGTTCCATGAAAATAAGTGGATACAACGTTTAAAAAACACACTATCCAGCCGGGCTAAACCATAAATTTAACAATATAGATAGTATTAATATATAACTCTACAGATCAAAACCTACCCACATTTCTCACCCACACAAGACAGACATGCTTACGGAGGTGTGGAGGCCTCACACTTATACACACACCCACACGAATATACACACTTACACACATCATACTCACTCACTCCCTAATGAGCCAAATGATAACACACACCCACAGCAATATACACGCTTACGCATATCATACTCACTCACTCCCTAAGAACCAAATAACACACACACACACACACACACACACACACACACACACACACACACACACACACACACAGAGACACATCCTCTCTCCAGGAACCAATAAAACTGTCAAACTGACCAAGGAAATTCAGATAAGCATAGATCCATCCAGCTCTTAACTCAAATAACAACTTAAAAGAGACTGTTTGACCAATACAAGGAATGTTAAAAGATTCATGTTAAAAAGATAAAAAAAATAAAAAAACAAATGAAAACTACAGACAAAAGTTCATTTTCTCCATCAAGACATTCATTTCTGTAGTTTACTGCTACCAGCAAGCAGAAATATTTATTCTCCTGATGATGGCCATTTTGGCCGAAACTAGTCGAGGAATCTAAATGAAATAATAATAATAAAAACGAAAGAAAATCAATCTACAACCCAGTGTGTCTGAAGATTTTAATTTTTAATATTTTTATTGTTATATATA
>CAHIKZ030004832.1:2412500-2450000 GCA_903632075.3 Acanthosepion pharaonis
TCGACATGTCCATATGCCTTGATCTATCCCTTATCCTTCTCTTCATCCTTTCCTTTATCACTCCTATTTGCTCTCGCTCCAACTCTCTGTAACCTCTTGCGTGCTAGTGGCATCCCACCTTGCTTGGGGTGAAATGCTTAAAAAATAAATAAATAAGCAGGACGTCTACTCAAATATGAGTATCCATATGACATTTAAGTGATAAAATCAGTCGTATTAATAAGTAAAAATATCCACTTCTTCAGAAGTATGGATGCGTAAAAATTCAAGATAGAGTATATCTGTAAAAGAACAATATGAATAAACAGAAGAGGAAAACTTAGCTGACGTGTTTGCGTGTTATCTCTTTGCCCATTGTTGGGACCATAACAGGTGGATCTGGGGACACCAGCAATTAAGAGGCCATTTCATGCTTTTCAAAATCTCCTGAATCAGAGTCCTTGCTATCGGAAGTAGTTTATAGTCTTACACTTCAGTCATACGCAGGACGAGAGGTTGAAAGAATAAAGCCGACTCTGAAATAAGAAAAATAAATAGTCACATCCATTGAAACTCAAGGAAAAGTGCTTTTGCCCTTGTAGAAACATATCATGTTTAGCTTAGTTTGGCATAAGGCCACAATAATGGAGCACATAGAGAGAAAGAAACTCATTGAACTAGACGTGATATGGGAGTCAGACTAGCTTTTTATTTTATTTTTTAATCATATTATCCCATGCAAGGTAGTAAAGCCACTAAGACACAAAGGGTTCCTGAGCGTGTAGAATAAGAGAAACATATTTAAAGAGTGAGAACAATAGAAGCGTAATCAAGAAGACAGTAAATAACGATTGACATTGCATTTAAATTTTTGAAGTTCAAAATTGGCCGGAAAGCACGGTACCGGAAGAGTTCCGCAAGTGAGAAGTGTGAGAAAAGAAATTGTTAGCATAGTATTTACAGTTACATCTAGCCATTTCGATTGTAAAATGATGAGACCTTGCCGCCAATCTAGTACCGCGCTTAAATTCGTAAAGTCTAGTTATCATAGAGGAAAATTCATCAGAACAATTCCCATAAAAGAATTTATAGAAATAGGTTTAAGGAAGCTATGTTATGGCGGTGGGAAAAGGACTGAAGTTGAGATACCAGGTCAGACTCCTTTTCTGATTCTCACTGAAAAGACGAGCCACAAATTGTACAGAAAAGCGTTTCATTTTGGATTTTTTTTGTTGTGATGTGCTGACTTTAACTACAAAACAAACCATTTATTTTCAATTTTTCGATTTTTTTATTTTCGATTTTTTCATCAATGATCCGATAGCAATTTTCATTGTGTGTCGAACAGTTTCGTAATTTTGTTTCGTTCAAGGTCGATCACAATAGAATTGGTATTTGAATGACGTTTCTCGACATTTGAAATACAATTACCATTCATACATTTGTATTTTTCAATAAATAATTACTCAAAGCATTAAAACAGTTTCAATAGCTGTTTTACCTCAGGAAAAAATCTAAATTGTAGCTAGATTTTTTCTTCTATTATCTAGAATCGTATAAATTTCCAAACATGCTTGAAAGCTCCACAGAAATGTCATAGGAAACAAATCAGTGAATTCAAAATCGTGCTTGGCTCATAATAGTAACGGCTCGTGATATTGAGCGACACAATGTGCAATTACGTCAAGTTGGTGCGCCACAATCGAATTCAATATATTTTATTTTCTGTAACGTGTATTAATCTTGTGATCTCTGAATAAATTTAATATTCCAATATCTATACAAGTTTTGCCATTTCTGAAGAGTGTATAGATTTTTGGGTGGATTTAATTTGCTAAAGCCATACCACCCCTCCTCTTCCTTCAAAAACCCTACGTACATCTCTTATCTCTTTACTTCCCCATTTTTTCTTTTTCCCTTTTTTCTCTTTTTTCCTTTTCCCATATCATTTACGCTGAGTTGACCGATTAAATAGGTCAATGTCTCATCCTTACCCCATCCTTCCTCAATATTAAGTTTTATAATAAAAAGAAGTATGAAAATATATTTTAAAACTCTCCCTTCCCTCTCTAAACACGACCATGTCTCTCACACCATTTCTCACCACCTTCTATGTCAACTTATATAAGCTTAATATCCCTGCCTTTTCCTTTATATTTATATATCCTTGTACGTCAGTCGATTCCTATCTGACCCTCTATATATCTCTTTCTGTCTCTATCTCTCTCTTTACACACGCACACTTGTATATATATATATATATATATAACTCAAACACTAATATTCCATGGATATAATTTATTACATTGGAAACGTAATCACAATCCAAATCATCAGGCCGACAAATTTAAAAAAATATAGTGACCACTAATATATATATATTATTGTTTGTTTTTCTTTAAATTAAATTATTCGCTCTGACTTAATATTGAGCTCGCAGGATTTCATCCTTCTTGGAATTATCCAAACGGATTACCAAGATTACTTATATATATATATATATATATATATAAGTAACGAAAATCTTGGTAATCCGTTTGGATATATATATATATATATATATATATATATATATATGAATGTGTGTGTGTGTGTGTGTGTGTATAAGCGCGCGCGATGGGTGTGATGGGTAAACTGTCGCCATTTTTTTAATTTCGCGCATGCGTTGTTTTGATTTTGTCGACTGTACAGTATTGTAGGGTCAGTTGGGCACCGTCTGCAAGAAAAAGAGCAACATGCCGCAAATCACTTTGCCAGAAATTTGGAAAAAAGGCATTCTTTACTGCTTGGCATTCGCGTTGGAAGCTCCTATACGAACATTTAAAAGTGTTTGGGTGTCAATCTGAGGACAGTGCAGAGGATTCGGAAGGAGTTGGATGAGTCTAATAGTGATTACGAAGGTGCGGCAGCTCGGAAAACTCATTCCGTTCGTTCTGAGAAGAAAAGATCTCTCGAATCTTTTGGTGAGGTCCAAAGACTTAACACGGAGGCCTACATCAAGTGCCTTGAGAAGGTATTGCTGCCCTGGGTCAAGAGGGCACCTGCTTGAAGAACATATGTCTGGCAACAGGACTTTGCGCCATGCCACACAAGCAGGGGAACCCAGACATGGATGTCAGACAATTTCTGCGACCATATCACCCTTTATATCTGGCCACCCTATTCCCCACACTGAAACACTCTTGGCTATTATGTGTAGGGCGGAGTTGATCGAGAGATCAACAAAACACCTCGTAACACCAAAGATGAAGTGAAGTCAAGGATTACGGCAGCATTCACCAAATTAAGTAGCGAAAATGTCCAGAAAAGTTGCAGAAGATTCCGAAATCGTCTCCAGGCAGGGGTTGAAGCCAATGGCGAATGTAATTTTTATCATAATAAATTTTCTCTTTAGAATTTCAAGATATTTTTGTGTAATTTCGGTAAATATATTTGTTAAATTGGGATGCCAGCCTTATTTTCATTTATGCGTAATTTAGACGAGTATTTATCCATCCCACTCAATATCAATATCAATATATATATATATATATATATATATATATATATATATATATATATATATATATATATATATATATATATATACACACGTTTGCGTTCTTTGCAGGCGATAAAGATTTACAAGTTTTTAGAATTCTTTTACTCTTGTTCGCTTTTAGCGGGGGATAAAAGTTCGAACTTTATCAGAATCATTGAATATTTAAAATCCAATCAGAGTGACATACGCGCGATAGAAAAGACCCCCTTAGATGTTCGGCTCTCCAAATTTAAAAAATAAACCCAGTGATTGCCAAAGTCGACGATAATAGATAAAATAGATTTACATCAGCAATACTGCACACACACACACACACACACACACACACACACACACACACACACACACACATATATATATAATATATATGTGTGTGTGTTTGTATATGTGTGTGTATATATATATATGTATGTATACATATATGTATGTATGTATATATATATATATATTATAATTATATATTATATATATATTAGAATTATTATATATTATTATATATATATATATATATATATATTTATGTATATATATATAATATTATAATATATATATATATATATATATATATATATATATATATATATATATATATATATATATATATATATATATATATATATATATATATATATATCTATGTGTTTTGGAATAAATATGTATAATCCTTCCCGTTGTTGAGTTTCGGTTTTTTTTTGTTGGTCACATGTTTTTATGTTGTACTATATTTATATTCTGTTCTATTGTTATCTCTTTGGCCAGCGTACCCTGGTGATCGGCGTGGGTGAAAGCTAGGTAGGTTTGCCTGGCTCTTTAGGTTCATAGATTTGCTCTACTTAATGTATTGAGCACTTTGCTTAGTTATTTTTACTTGACTCGCGTCGGAGATTTTTTTCTTTGGACTCTGAGCTTGGATTCTGGTTGATTGTTTTCGCCTCAATTACAAGTTCCTAGTTCTTTCATTTTTATTACTTATTTTTCCTTGGGTATTGGTTTGTTCATTTACAAGCCAATACACATAAGGATGAGTATAATTACTTATATTTATATTTATATATATTATATATATATATATATATATATATATATATATATATATATATATATATATATACATAGTAAATTACCCATACACAGATGGACTCTGAATTTACAAATATAAGCAGGTATTGCTTTTAGAAAAGAAGACAGTTTCAGCAATCAACTCTGACAGTCGACTTGACATTCTTGCTTGTTTGTATATGATTGTATTATTGTTTTTCTGTTAATATATTTGTTAATTCTTCTCTTTGTGTCTTTATTTCTGGCTAACAAGGCCACATGCATATATATATATATATATATATATATATATATATATATATATATATATATATATATATATATTTATATATATATATGTATACATATATATATATATATATATATATATATAAATACGTACATATATATATATATATATATATATATATATATATATATATATATATATATACATATATATATATATATATATATATATATATATATATATATATATATATATATATATACAGGAATGTATCGCATTTCTTTTTCGGTGGTTTTAACGAGTTCACACTGTTCTTGTCCTATTTCCCATGTAATTCTGCTACGCGCTCTTTTCATCAGAACCCGGATGATAAGTTCTGTCATGTGGCTCTCATTCCAATGGTGCTCGCGTTCATTTACACCTGGTTTCTTAGCGTTATGAAAATGAATCTACCATGGTCCTTCCGGTATATCACCACTGTTGTATATGTTTTTATTATTTCTGTAATATTCTCGCCTCTCTATTGCAATCCCAAACTTACTTAATGCAAACCGAAATAATTACAACCTGAAGACGCCTGTAAGAATTGTCACCAATTTGTGATAGCCGCGGGTTAATGAGCCGAAATATCTCTATAATAATACCAACAACAATCTAGATTACTGGTGGTTTCGAAATATCAGTTTTTAGTGTAAGCAAAGCCTTCCAGCACCTTGTCACTTCAGATATAGCTTTTTCGAGAATATAATCAGCGTCATGATGCGCCAGAGGTGCGCGGACTTTTCCGTGTTTTGTATCTTCCACATCACGTGCACATACGCATAAATGCACACATATATGCAGTGAGACGCAAAATTATTCGTATGGTACAAGCAATTTCATTTGAAATATTACATATATATTTCGAATATTGAAGCAGATATTTCATATATATATATGAAAGATAGAAGAAAAGAGCCGACTAAAAATCATGATCCATTTCAAAAACTCTTTGGTCAATACAAAAGCATTGGTGGCATGATTTCATCATTTTATTACTGAAATGGCGAGATGTAACCGTTTCTCCCTTGTGGAATTCACTTCCGGCTTCTTACTTCCGAGTCAACTTTGTTGTTCAAAGATTTAAATTACATGTCAATCTGTTTTTAATTATTCTTTTATTGTCCACTCTCCTTAATAGTAGTTTTTCTCATATTCTCTAACACTCAGTAACCTCTTGCATCCTAGTGGCTTTATTGCCTTCGATCTTTAAAAATTTAAATGCAATGTCAAGTGTAATCTTCTGTCTTCTTAAAAACGTTTACTTAAATGTCATCATTTCAAGATTTAATTGGAATTTACCAGGACCTACTTGGGAAAACATGGAAAGATTCATGCAACTCAGTTTTATGGAGTGAGCAAATTAAAACTGAATTGTTTGGTTGGAATCAGGCATAGCGAGTGTGGAAATAAGAGTAGAAGCCATGAATCGTAGGAACATCTTCTATAGTATCTGTCTATATTTCTGAGATGAGGTATTATGTACACTATTTACATTGTTTGGACTATTGTCCTCATCTTTGTCGCCATATTTATTACAACGTTTCGGCCTTTCAGTATCTGTCTATATTTCTGAGACGAGGTATTATGTACACTATTTACATTATTCGGACTATTGTCCTCATCTTTTTCGCCATGTTTATCACAACTTTTCGGCCGAACACATGGCACAGTGGATAAAGGCGTTAGTTAGATCCAGTGACAGGACCCAAAGAGTGTGAGTTCAATACCTGGTTAAGGCAGTGGAGAACTTGGAGAGGGAAATTAACAGGAGATAACTGATAACTGACATCTATTTAAACATGGCACGTGGAACTAGCCCAGTGAGCGAAATAAAGGGTTCATTTCGACATTCTAAACGGCCGAAACGTTGTGATAAACATGATGACAAAGATGAGGACAATAGTCCGAATAATGTAAATAGTGTAGCTTCTGTAGTGTGAAACATGGCGTTTGTAATAGTATGCTTTGAGTGGGGTTGTAGAAATGAAACAGGCTGTTTGTTTTAAATCGTCAGAAACACGAATAAAGAACTGCATCGTATTATTATTATTTATTTATTTATTGTTATTTCACTCAATATAAAGATCAAGGAGCACTCAAGTTAGAAACGAAATCTGGAAGATTCTGC
Organism: Acanthosepion pharaonis; assembly: GCA_903632075.3. Classification (NCBI taxonomy): domain Eukaryota; kingdom Metazoa; phylum Mollusca; class Cephalopoda; order Sepiida; family Sepiidae; genus Acanthosepion; species Acanthosepion pharaonis. The sequence goes on from CAHIKZ030004832.1 coordinate 2,419,479, forward strand.
CAGATATCGTTTTCTGGAAGATAATGTCTCTCTTTATAAGATGATAAAAGTATAAATGTATCTGAAGATAAGAAGATTACCTTACTTGCAATATGTCCAGATCTGAAGTCCATAGAAAATCTTAGAAGGACTTGAAGTTAGGATCCATACAAACCAAAGCTTAAATTAAGAATAAGATCTCTTTTTTCTGCAATAATAGAAGCATATGCATATTATTGACATTATTTGTGCTATTGTCGCCATATATTTAATTACAACATTTGTTGTATACTCCGACCTTCATCAGGGGGGTTGGAATGTCGAAACCTTTATTTCGCTCACGTGCCATGTTTAATGGATATCAGTTATCTCCTGTTAATTCTCCAAGTTCTCTACTGCCTTAACCGGATATTGAACTCACACTCTTTGGGTCCTGTCACTGGATCTAACTAACGCCTTTATTCACTGTGCCATGTGTCCTTAACATTTGTGCATGAATTTCTGGGTATTATAAACCTAATGTCTTCAGCAACCATTTTTACCAGATTATTTGCTAATTACGGAAAACGTTTAGGCTGTTATTGACCGAAAGAGCCATGCCATTGAATATGAGCTGAAGAACATGGATGATTTAATTCTTGGCGCCTTTGTTCCTCCTATGTTTCATAATGTTACCATCCCGAATAAAAAAGAATCTGAAATATATTATGAATATTTATTCAAAACCTAAAAACGTAGAACTTTTATATAAAAAATATAAGTTTCAATATTTGAAAAATTAATTTTATCATTTTAAATTAAATTGTATCGTATAGATAGTTTAGTTTCAAACGTTATTATACCGAACGTTTGAAGTAATAATAATAATAATAATATATATATATATATATATATATATATTTATATATATATATATACGCCAACTATACACGAGACGAATTTTCACTGAGAAATATCATAAAGAAATACATTACCCCAATCGACACGAACAAGAAAATTAAATTAGATATCTATTAAAAAAATGAAAACAATTAACCTTATCAGCAAAAATAACAACACACCTGCAAAATAAAAATTACAAAGAACTAACATTATTTACGAGTTCATATTCCCCTTAAGGAACTGTGTTCCCGATCAAACCAAACTCATAAATAATTACATTGGTCACACTACTATATGTCTATCCAAACGTGTTACGTTACACCTATCCAGCCAAAGTTTCCTTAGAATACATTTAAACACAAACACACAGACTTACACAGACTCCATCCGAAACATACTAGTAAAAAATGCAAACTTAACAACCTCATCCAAATGTAAAAAGGAATAAAAATAATGGAAGCCCTAATAATAAGAAAAGAAAAAGCCAACACTCAATAACATTAATTATGAACACGGCCACAATGTACTGACCGTGTTTGGAAAATAAAACGTTCCGATAACTCTAGATGCATATATAAAACAACCCAAACATTGAATCAAAAGTAAAAATAATATCATCCTTGATAATGGCTAGACGTATAGCCAAAAGCGCTCGGAAATGCAGAACTTTTGGACAGTTTTTAGACACATTGTGTCCAGAAAAACTGAAATACTTGTGTGAATACAAAAAAACGCCCAATCGCAGTACCATGTCAGTCGTCTTTAAAGAAACACACACACACAAACACACACACACACATATATACAGTGTAACCCGGATATAACAGACCCGGATTTTGAAAATAAATAAATAATTGTTATAATTCTTTTTCTATCCTTTGCAAATGATTCAAATTTTAGTATGTTATTATGGATGATAACGACTACCAGTTGTCAAAATTTCAGCTTTTCACAGTTGTTATTTCTAACAAATATTAGGTTTTAAAATTTTGTCCCTTAGTTTTGGACGCTACTGTATATCAGTCAGTTATGTGCCTTGCGTGATACACGCTTAGGCGATCATGTATCTTCGATACATGACTGACGAGGCAGATTTTTTTTCCGCAGTAGGTTGCTATTTCTTTTTGTGGTAGATCAGTTGCCATCCGGTCTGTCCTGCTGTTTCCCCATAGCTGAGGGTGGGGGGAGACGAGCATTTATACCTTTCCCAAAGGTATTAGCACGTAAATGAATGCCTTTAAAATTTAGGAGTTTAGATGAATACGCGACATATATATATATATGTATGATGGATTCTCCCGTCGAGTTCGACGTATGAGGTTCCGACGACCACGAACTAATTATTTGCATGCCTAAGACAGGCATGACTTTTGAGACCGGCTCGAGAATTATACAGAAGAATACAGAAGAATATATTGTATCCAAGTGCAGCAGGAACACTGTTAGATGTCTTATTTTGCTTTCTTGTTTCATGTCGTCGACTGATGGTTACTATTCAGTGCAGCTATATCAATGTTGTACTTCTTTAGCTCCAATGCAACTAAAGCTGTTTTTCTTTCTGTTGCTGAGTTGTTGTCCTGGAGAATTCGTACATTCCAAGTGCCAAGATGAAGTTGATATTGTTTTGTAGAGTTTTTTGCAGTAACCAGATATGTGTAGAACTAATTAGATGTAGTTGTCAGAAAAACAATACAATGATTTGTTTCAAGTGGTGAAGGCTTGTGTAGGACCATCCATACTTTTTGGATCTGTCGATAAAAAAGAAACCGTGCAATATATATCTTTTTCACAAATATTTTCATAGTAACTTCTCTGATGAGCTTTTTTCCCCTGTTTCGCCGACTACATGAATTTAAGCGTGCTACTAAGTTGGCGTCTTGGTCACACTGTTTTAATGTTGAAATAGTTAAATTTCACCGCCACAATTTCTTTGCTCGCACTTCGCGCCTGTGGAGCTCCATTACGTTTACTTGCGTCCCTGAAAATTACAATCTTCAAAAATTTAAATGCAACGTCAATCGCCATCTTCTATCTTCTTGAATCCTGTTCATCTTTTGTTCTTTCCTCAATCCTCCCTGTGCCCAGTCTTTTCTCTTACATTCTCTGCTATGTAATCTCCTGCGTACTAGTGGCATTCCTGCCTTGTTTGGAGTGAAATGATTAACAAATCTTAAATGCAACATCAATCGCCATCTTCTATCTTCTTGAATCCCGTTCATCTTTTTGTCCTTTCCTCAATCCTCCCTATACTCAGTCTTTTATCTCACATTCACTCCCTATAACCCCCTGCGTACTAATGCAATTTACACTTTGCTTGGCGTGAGATGATTAAAAAAACAAAAACAAAAAAGTATATTATTTTACACACAACATTTATTTTTTATTATAAACTCTTTTCAATGTACTTATTTCAATGGTAAATATTTATCTCAAAGAAGATTATGAAAATTATGTTAATAACTACTTGTCAGGTTTTGTCTTAGTTTAAATGAAAAACGTGTCAATAAAAAATTAGTGTCTAAATACATATGAACAAAAAATAGTGTCAGACCATCGTGAAAGGAATACTTTAAAAACAACTATTAAAAAAAAAGTTCATTTCCTTTGCTTCTTTACACCGATTTTGTGGTCGTTTTCTTGCAGTCTCCCGAAGTTGCTGCTTACAACATGATTTCCAGTCAAGAAGCCCGGATCGCTGAGAGAAAAGCGCGGGCCGCTAAACGCCGGGAACAGGTAGAACGGAAAAGAAAGGAACGCGAAGAACAGTTGCGAAGAGAGAAGGAAATGGCCGAACGCCAAGAGAAACTTCGACAGGAACTTGAAGAACAACGACGCTTACTCGAAGAAGAACGACGGTAAGTAACCTGTAACCTATACGCGCGTTCGCGCATGCGCACACACACATACAGAGTTATTCAAAAAAAAAAAAAAAAGAGAGCAGATATCGAATATTTAATCAAAACAAAATGTTAAGAGACAGAAATATATTCAGCACATTACTGGATAGAAAAGGGTTCAAAGTTTATTATTTTAACGTTACACTTTGCGAATTGCAATACACAAAACGAGTTTTCTTGTGGTGTGGACATTTTAAGGGTTGACACAAATTATATCAATTTAAATTTATATAAAAACTGAAAAAAAAAACAAAAAGAAGTATTTAAACAAGATTAAAAAAATCATTAATTTGAACCTTTTCCTATTTAGTAAGCTGAATTAGAATTTGTTTTTTTTATTAAATTTTCAAAATTTGCCCTTCTTTTCAATAACACTCTATATAAATATATATCATCGCGAAAACTTGAAACGAGAGTAAAAAATAGCTAAAAATATATATAAACTTAATCTTATGGTATGATCATTTTTTTCTGCTAATTGAAAACAGAAAAATGGAAAAATAGGATATGACTATTATTTATACACTACAGTTAAAATGTTTGAGGACACCCTGTTTTTCTTTAAAAATATCTTACAAGGATCTGTCGATTTTTTACTATTGAAAGCAACAATGGTTGATCTTAACTCTGGAGCAGTTTCTTTTGTTTCTTTTTGTCTCAATAATCAGGTGATTATTTTCAGCAGTTGGCACTTTTGGTGCTCCATTATTTTCCTCTCGACATTTGCGCCAGTTTCTTTGTAATGAATATTACACTCCATATCTAGAAATCTTCAACTTCTTGGCAATTTGTATTTGAGAGTAGCTATCTTTTAATAAAATTTCATTTAGTGCCCTCACTTCAATACGTAGCCGTTTTTATTTTACCATTTTGTTCAGAGGATTAAGAATAAAAAAAAAATAACTAAAAAAATATTGTAACAGCACAATTTTTTTTCTTCAGAGAAATATATATATATATATATATATATATATATATATATATGTGTGTGTGTGTGTGTGTGTGTGTGTATGTCGTATGCAACATTAATCATTGCTGTGTTGACCTTTAGAACCTGTATGAACATTTAACTTAAAAAGTCTACTGAGGGGGTTAATGGTGAAAACATGTTTTATGTTTTTCATACAAAACATTCATAATTTAGCAAAATGTATTAAGGACAAGCGAATCCAAATTTGAACTTTTTGGTAGTAAGAGGAGCTAGGGAAAAGACTGAAAATTAACAACTATTTTCTTTGTTTTTGCTGTAGCATACCTACGGACGATAATGGGTATATCCCCATTCACATAAATACAGTAGTAAATACTGTACGTTGGTCTGCAGCTGGAGATATCTCACATTAAATTCGGCCTTGTGCCGCATCTGACCGCGTGGGGCGGTTAGTAGATATCCTGCATTTGGAGATTCATTGTGGAATTTACTTGACTCACTTCTAGCAGTTGACTACTACATCTACGCGCCGCTGGCGAATCTTATAAGTGTTGTTCTTATCCTAAGTGTTACCATTTTTTACCAACCTCTGTTTGAGTATTCTCTTCAGTAACCTGTGTTAGGTTACAACAGTTTTACATCGAGGTTCACCCTTTACAAGGGCTGGGGTCCACTAGAGGTAGAGGGGTACGCTTGGAGTCCATTTTGTCTGTGCAGAAGTCGAAGACAACGGTTTAGCAGTTTAAAATTGAAGTAATCGGGGAAACATCCTGTTGGGAGTCAGTTCCACAGGGTAGTGGTTCGCAGGAAAACCTGTTTGAGCGGGACTTACTTCTCACCGATGGAATGTGGACAGAATGTGGGGGGTTTGCTACTAAGTAAGTCGCATGGCGTATTCTTGCTGTGAAGGTTTGACACCGTGGGATCAGGGAATATAATTCATCGGAGCATCTTCCATAGAAGAGGCGTTAGAGCAGCGAGAGGCTTGCCAAATCCCGCCTTTGGGAGTGAGGTTGAAAGGTGGGAAATAGTTCGCCATCCACTAGGGCTCGAAAACGCTTTGAACTCTATCAAGGCTGGAGAGTGTGATCTGGGAACCTCCTTCCCAAATATGATAACAGTACTCCATTTTTAGTCTGATCTGGCTCTTGTAAAGTTGGAGGATAGCAGGAGGAGTCAGGTATTTACTGGAGTGTTACAGGGAACCAACTATTTTTATCCGCATCCTTAGCAGTGGATCATGTGTATGAGTTCTACTTGAGGTCTGTGTGTAAGTCCCAACAGGTGCTCAAAGTTTTGTTTTGTCATAATTATATGATATAAATGTTATAGAGTAGTTTCACAGTGGAGACTTGTATTTCACTAAGTCGGTCCTAAAAGGTTCGACGTACAAAACGTTCGGAACTTGATATAATAGTTAATGACGCTGCAATCTAGTTGTGGTGGCTGATACTTTAATGTCCGACTAACGGTCGTCCGACATCGACTGACTGATCAACTCTCTCCGCCACTGCTACTACTACTCCTACTTATTATAGGTGGGAGAGTCTATTAACTATAGAATAGGGGTGTTCCATTATAACAATAAATGGGGATGATCCCAGCAAAATGAGACAGATAACAGCTGCTTGAGTGGAACTTACTTTTCACAAATAGAATATGGTGACAATGATGGTAGTTTTCTGCAATGTGAGTGTCATGGCGGTAAAGGTTAGGACTGGCAGAAACGAGGAATGCAGTTTTTTTCCAAGCAATTCCTTGGAAATTGCAATAAAGGAGTGAAAGGATTGCTACATCCCATCTGTAAGAAAGGTGTTGCAGGGTGAAAAATAATTTGTTACACACAAAGACGTAGGGACACTTTTGGACTTTATTGAGATTGGAATTGACTGCCCAAATATGACAACAATACTACATTGTCGGCCTGATCTGGCTCTTGTAAAGGTAGAGGATATCAGGAGGAATCAGGTATTTACTGGAGCAATAGAGGGAACCAACTATTTTACCTGCATCCTTAGAAATGGATCATATGTACGAGTTCCACTTGAAGTTGGGTATGAGTTTAGGATCAGACAGTCTTTCGCGACACTGTGTTTCCCCGAGAGGACCTCCGTTCATCCTGATTGTTGGTAGTTCAGATCGGCGATGATAGAATGTAACTAGCTTGGTCTTCGAGGCATTGAATGTAACCAGCCATTGGTTAGTTTGCTCAAGATCAGAAGAGAATTCAATCGCCAATCTCTGACCATCGAGAGTTTTAGAGGTGCGCGCGTATATAGTCATATAATCGGCATAGATTTTTAGACCATTTATGTAAATCAAAAAGAGGGTTGGTCCGAGAAGTGACCCCTTGCGTTGACCTCTAGTGCTCCGGAGGACTGACTATTGATGGACCTACCCGTCAGGAAGGATTTTATGATCGAGAAGAGACTTCCAGTGATTCTGGAGAACTTGTGTAGTTAGCTTTTGTGCCACACCTTGTTAAAGATCTTTGAAATATCGAGTGCTATGGCTCTCGAGTTGTATTTGTCGTCAAGAGCCGCATTGATTCTGTGAGTGATGGTAGTTAGGACGACGTCACTGGACCTGGCCGAGCGTAGCCTATACTGCTCGTCGCTGAAGAGTGAGTTCTTTTCTAGGTGCTAGACGAACTTCTTATTGAATATAGCCCCAAAGACATTGCTGATGATACAGTGGAGACTGATGGGGTCTGTACTGGGAGAGGGAAGATCACACGCCGGCGTTCATGAAAACCAGGCAGACCTTGATACTTTCCACAGGCTTGGGAAGGATTTCTCCTTCAAGCAGCGGTTGAATAACTTTGTTAAGATTGGGGATAGTTCCAGGTTGATGTTCTTAAGGAAAACCTCCATAATTTTGTCTGGACCAGTGGATTTCTTAGGACCAAGGCCTTTGAAACTTCTCGTGCTGTGATGGTAACATTACTGAGATTGAGCTCAGTGAGATATGGGAATTTGAAGAGGGAATGGTCTTCGTCAACAAATCTTGAGTTAGAGGTAAAGATAGAGGCGATATATATATATATATATATATATATATATATATATATATATATTGAATGGATATGAGTTTGTAATCCTGGCTTTCACGCTTATGCGACCCACGGACAAGAGTTTGTTTGAGAATCGCATAAGCGAGAAACCCAGGGTTACAAACTCATATTCATTCAAATAAATATGTTACCTCTACTGCTTGTTGCTGAAAAGGTTGTCCTTTTCTAGGTGCTGGACAACCTTCTTATTGTTTATGATTTCAAAAAGCTTACTGATGGGTCTGTACTGGGAGGGGGAAGATCGCACGATCGCGTTCTTGAAAGTCCAGTCATATGCTTGACACTTTCCACAGGTTTTGGAAAGGATTTCTCCTTCAAGCAGCGGTTGAATAACTTTGCTAGGATTGGGGATTGGGGATAATTCCGGGTTGATGATGTTAAGGAAAACCACCGGAATTCTGTCAGAAACGGTGGCTTTCTTAGGGTCAAGGCCTTTGATAAGTCTAGAGACTTCTCGTGCTGTGATGGTAACATTACTGAGATTGTGTTCGGTGATACGTGGAAACTGGGGGAAGGGATGGTCTTTTTTCATCTAACATTGAATTAGAGGCAAATATGGAGGGGCGAAGAGGTTCGCCTTATCGGTCGAGGAAGATATCACCTCGAGGCCATTTATAATTTGGGGCACAGCCGTTTTACCTCTGCTCATGATTTGGTTGGTGTGAATTCACGGGATTTTCATTTTCGGATTTTTCAACTTTGCTCTGAACCGCTCGTGCGTAGATCCACTTGGCGTTTTCTAGGACTTGCAGCTATTATGGGCAATTCGGAAAGCAGTGAGGGCCCAACTGCTTCGCTCTTTGCGATAGATATAGAGGTGGGGTGTCGGTGAGTTATGGCTATAGCGTATTTAGGGGTGAACTTTTGGTTTTTGCTGGAATTTCTTTTGGGGTATAAAACTCTTCATTTCAGAAAGAATCCAATCAATGACAAGGGCAGCATTCTTGAAGAAGGTGATGAGAGGAGCTTCCATCATGTACGATCGAAAAATGTCTCAGTATGCCGACGCATAGCGGAAAATCATTCTATGGAACGGTAAATCAGAAGATGCCTTAGGTTTGGCATGAATCTGGACCCTGATTAGTGAATGATCTGACGTGCCTAGTGGATGTAAAACTTTTGATAGGCATTTCTCAGACCAGGAGTTTAGGAAAGAGGTCAATGGGGTTCGCCTGATGTCCTGTCGTGTCCAGGTATGTTCTCCGATGATTTGGGTTAGTTCATAGGCGATGGGGAAGTCTCTGCAATATATGCCTTCAACGCTGGTTTTGTTGGAATGGACTAGCCGCTCTTTATGGTAGATATTGAAGTCACCGCAGATATGAAAGCTGGCTGAGGGGAATTGAGTTAGTATATTATCAATCTTCACGGGTATTTCGTCTAAGATTACCGTCTGTTCATTCTGGGGACGGTAGAAAGCAAAGATGATTGTGGCCCAATAGATAAGTGCCACGCGGTAGGACATATACGAGAGATCGGGTTCCTCGTTTTTTGCGTCCCTGCCGCTAGGAAACGCGTTCTTGATGTAGGCTTCGAGTCTGTGGCCGTGACGATTTAGCTGGTCATGTTTGGTTATGATGGATGAGTAACCTGGGACAGAGAACTCCCATAGTGCGCATGAAGCGTTGATACCAGTTTCAGAAAATAGCAGGATGTCTAGTTTAGATTTGGAGAAGATGGCGCTCCACTTCTGAAAAGTTGGAATGTAGACACCTCACGTTGGTGCAGGAGATGGTATACGAGCGATGTACTTTGTGTTTTTAGGGTTGGGTTTGATAGTTTTGTTCGTTTGTATTTTGATTGGTTTCATGTGTGCATTGGGATAGGACTAGAGACCCCCACCCAGGAGTTGCATGTATAGATAACCTGGAGAGAGCTGTTCAGAGATACAGCCGTAGCAGTACCCTTCATCATGGCATCGAGACGCCCCACGGAAGACTACTGCACGAACCAGAAAACCTTCACAAATTCGCAGTAGAGTAGCCCCGATATTATACACCTGCTGACAGGATAGCCTCCTTCGGAGTTATTTGAAGGTTCGGATCCCTGTCTATCAGGCGGATGACGTCAAATCTCAGAAAAAAAGTCTACCTTCAGCGCACTTAATTAAGGGACACTCAAACCAGGAAAGAAACTACACGCGTTGTGCTCCGTGTGAACATGTCGCGTCTGCGCAGAAGTCAAGGCGAGAGAGCTCCTCCTTGGGCCAGAAACATCGTACGGGTCAGAGACCTAAAGACACCGAGACAAGCTCGCTCATGTACTTGAGGACTAAGGGACCCAATGATAGAAGGTGGGTAACAACGATTGCTCGGGGATACATGTGTATTCCCTACCACCATTTGGATTTGTATATGGTGGTTACTAGGGCGGGAGCCCGCAAAGGGCAAGTTATCTATCAAGGAGTAGAAAGAGAAAAAAAGAATGAAAGTTTCAGGGTTCCAAAGGAGAAGCATTATGGATCGGGGGGGGGTGATTATGGATAGCGTGTGTGGAACAGCTTTAAAGATTTACAGTTTTAAAGAATTAAAGATTTAAACTTTTAAAGATTTAAACTTTTAAAACTTTTAAAAATGCCCTGTAGTTACTGAAAGTTTTTCTTTTACATTAAAAAATACAAAAAATATCTCCATAAAATAACATTGCCTTTTTAGTTTTTCAAAAATGTCGATATTAAAGATCTTTCAAAATTCATTTAATTATTGGATTGTGATGAAACTATTAGTATTTACGTAAAAGAGAATATTTTTTAAAGCAATCTCAGTTTCAAATTTTAAATAATTAAAAAAATTTCACACGCGTTCTGTTGATGGTATACTATTATTAACTACGGATGCACAGACTTAACATCATTTCCTCTTTTCAGAACAAATTGAAGTATATATTTTACATTACTTACAAAAAATTTTGTAAGAAATTTCTTAGAAGAACTAACCAAGTTAATATTATAGGTTATGATATAGATTATATATGGAATGTTGATAATTGCAATGTGCAGTTTAATATATATATATATATATATATATATATATATATATATATATATATATCTTACATTTTGCTAATAATAATTATAAAATGGTTTATTTTACAGAAGATGAAGATGTTGAAGACTACAAAATGTTAATATATGACATAGCTAATTGTTTTCTCATACAAATCACTGAAATATGTTGCATTTTGTCTTCCATATAAATCATTTTTTCTGATTAATTAACTGTAAATATTTTTGTATATACAGGGGTTGGACAAAATAATTGGAATAATAAATTCAAAGAAAATTTATTTAATATGGAGTTGGTCCACCTTTAGCCTCACAGACAGCTTTAATACATCTAGGAATGGAATCATACAGCTTCCTGACTTCATCCAGAGGAATTTTTAGTCATTCTTCCATTAAAACCTTCTCCAGCTCTTTACGACACGACGGTAGAGGATACCGGCTCCTAACTTGTTGCTCCAAAATGCACCACAAATGTTCAATAATATTGATATCTTGAGATTGGGGAGGCCACTCCATGTGTTCTAGTTCACTTTCATGCTCTTCATACCAATTCTTAACCACTTGAGCAGTATGTATTGGAGCATTATCGTCTTGGAAGATGCAGTTACCATCAGGGAATAAAGTTTTGGCCATTGGATGAACATGATCTCCCAAAATGTTCAGGTAATCTTTGCTGTTGATTCTACCATGCAGGGCATCTCTTGGACTGAGACATTTCCATGATATGGTGGCCCAAACTATCACTGTTCCACCTCCATGCTTCACTTTTGGAAGAAGGCAGTCAGGGTTGTAAGCTTCTTTGGGTTGCCTCCACACATAAACTCGCCCTGAACTTGGGAAAAGAGAAAAACTGGACTCATCTGAGAATGTGACTTGTTTCCATTGGTCTGGAGACCAGGCATTGTGATCTCTGTACCACTTCATCCACTTCTGAATGCTGTGAGTGGAGAGAAGACGTTTCCTCACAGTGGCTCTTCCATGATATGCAGCCTTATGGAGCTCACGGTGAACAGTTTTAGTAGAAACTGAACTATTCAGATGTTTATTCAACTCAGCAGTCACTTTGGCCGCATTTGTTCGATGATTTTTTGCCACATTGCATTTCAATGCATGTCAGTCCCTGTCAGTAAGTTTGCAAGTCCGGCTCGAATTGCTACGGTTGCTAGAGGTCTTGCCCTTTTTCTCGAATTGCATTAGTGTTATTGATATGGTAGCTCTTGAAAAAACAAACAGTTCAGCAACCTTAGCGACCGAGACTCCTGCCATGTGAGCTCCAACAATTTGCTCTTTTTCGAACTCTGAGAGGTCACGCATTTAGCTTAAATTTTACTAAATTCTAAAAATAAATAAGTCAAAGACAGTAAATTAGATAAATAAACGTATTTACAATAGATATAACCCGGAATTACGAAGTTTTAATTAAAGTTCTTAATATAATAGGTCTTTGAAATATAGGAGTGGATTTTGCAACTGTTCCAATTATTTTGTCCACCCCCTGTATATCACTTGTGCATAAGATTTAAGTTTGTTTTCTATTTAGAAAATAAAATAGTTTGATTCCTCATTTTTTCACATAAAATTGTATTTCTTTAAATATCATAATAATCATTTTCACCCAGAATATTTGATTATTTGACACCAAGAAAAATTAAATATATTTGAGTTTTTCGTTTATTCTTTATAATCAGCATTTCATGTGACAAAATGTTTTCTTGAATAGATTTTTTAAAAACTAATCATTGTTCTATTTAAATAATATCTCGATGATCAACAACAAAAATTACAGAAAAATAATTAGTCCACAAAACATAAAATATTGCTTTTTTTTTGTTTTTTACGGGCCACCGTATTTACAAACGGTAGCTATTCGTTTAAAAAAAAACAGACTGGCTGTCGCCAACCGGTAATACAAATATCACCCAACACACCCAAATTGGCCTTTGACACGAACTGATTGATGCCAGCCACCTGTCATAAAAATACACCCTTGAAAAAATGTTTTTGTAGTGATATGCAAATGACTGCTTAATTAGCAATAGCTATATTTATAGACTATATAAGTGACTAAGCAGTAAGGGTAGGGTAGCTCTCGGTATACGAAATAAACGGCCACCGCTGCGAATACGAAAGAAAGCACACTACATAAGTTATTTTTTATCAAATTTAGAAAATCACCGGCGTATTTAAATCGTTAAAGTGTGAAGTAATTATTTTCAATTGTCTTAAATTGTTACCATTATTTTCATTTTAAATAGATTTTTTAAAAATTATTTGTTTATAGTATCCACTTGACGGTCAACCAGATAACAGACATTGTTGCTTTTACCGATAAAAGAAAATTCTTCACGTTAATTGATTCAACTTTAATTAATTAAAAATGTTTTATTTGCAAGACGCAATATTAGGGTCTTATGTTTACTTTTTACATTTTTAAATTATATTTTTTGACAAGAAATTATGATTTAAATTGCTGATATATATATATATATATAGGGAAATATAAAATTAGTGGTAAATATATGTACATATGCAAAATATATAAATACCCAAGTGGAAAAATGTTTTTTAAGAAATGGAAGACAATTTATTTTTGCCATTAAGGACATCAAGCAGATCAAATGCTCTGTTTTATAAACAGTATATATATATATATATATATATATATATATATATATATATATATATATATATATATATATATATACTGTTATAAAAATATCATAGTGGTAAATGTTATACATACATATATGCAAAATATATAAATACCCTGTTTATGATAAACATGTATATTTTTGAATAAAAATTCCGAGACGGAAGAAGTCGAATTCAGATTGTAGTTTATAACAGTAAATTCGAACTACCATATATATATATATATATATATATATATATATATATATATATATATATATATATATATATATAAACATGTGTTAATAAAAATATATATATATATATATATATATATGTGTGTGTGACAAAACATCCCATATATATATTGTTATACTTGACGTATCTATTCTATTGTTAATGGACTCTCCCACTCATAATAAGTAGTAGTAGTTGTAGCGGTCGCCAGTTGGGCTCAGTGGTGTTGAGTGAGTCTGTCGGACATTGGAGTATCATCCATCACAACTAGATTTGCTGCGTCATTAACTCTTATTTCAAGTTCGTAACGTTTTGTTCGTCGAACCTAATTTAGGACGGCCTATTGAAATACAAGCCTCCACTGTGAAAACTACTCCACAACATATATGTATGACTATCCATATATAATTATATATATATATATAGTTTTTTATTTAAAAATTATAACATAAATATGTTATAAAATCACTACAAAAATAGCCATTTTGTTTCAACACCTCCGGTGTCTTATCAAGTGATGATGTTGAATGTAAAATAAATGGTTTTAAAAGTTTTAAATTAATTAACGATACTTCACAAGAGGAAATTCATTCCGTATATACTCTTTTAAGAATAGTAATTGTTGGTTATTGGAATTCATTCCGTATACACCAATCGTATACTTGCGTATATATGTATATATATATATATATATGAGAAAAACATACATATATATATACACATATGTGACAAATATATATATATATGATTTGTCATATATATAAATATATATATACATATGTGACAAATATATATATATAAAAGGAAAGACTTAACCCATCATCGAAAATTCGGTTATAAATTATAATTTATTTTTCAGGTAAGTATTTAATACCTGTCTTATCAGACAGAAATTACAAATGGTTTTACATTGAACTTTTATATTAATAAGACCTACTTGGCTAATCCTTTCCACTTCCCGATCTCAGACAAGACTTGGTTGAGGTTTATATTTTATTTCAGATTGAATTAAACTTCACATAAGGTTATTTTTCTTCGAGGTGTCAATGGATCGACTATCACTAGCGATGATGATCTAATTTCTCAGCAAATTTGACTCTCAAGAACACCCGAGGTGTATCACAAAAGTGCGCGTACAAAAGATATATTTTTTTCTTCGGGGGATGGGGAAAAGACAAATGTGCGAGAAGTTGTGAAGAGCCATGATCACTCACCTCTTGAACGGATACGGCGAATAAATGAAGAAGACCTTAAAGAGTTTTGCTAATGATAATTCAGAAAAGAAAATGTTTGTGCTCTAGGGACCGGAGATCCTGACTTCAGACAACACCTCCCCACCGTACCAAAAAGAGAAGATGATATTCGCTCACCGTGTAAAAAAAGTTTGCATCAAGTGTGGACGCTGGACAAATAATTAAAATGTTTTGGAACTGAGGCGACGTTATACCAGAAATTGTCTCGATTTTTCCGAAAGTAATCTTTGTTAAATAAAAATGTTTCAAGAAAATACAGATGAGATGATATACGTTAAAATGATTTTTTCGTCAAGGCTACAAATTAATTTCGTTTAACTGAAAAGCGTTCGCTAAGAAATACCTCGTCTTGTTCCCTTTTTAGAATTCCTCAGCTATTACTAAACGCTTTCAATCGCGTGTGTATTACCTAGACCAGGGATTGAACGCACATCACTACGCTCTAAAAGTCATAAACCAGCACATTAATCCAAGCGGTTAGAGGCCCTAGAGAGGCAGCATGATGACAACAATCTATCCAGTATATTAAATAAACAGTTCAATTCGAAATTCCCTGAAAGTTACCAGATAGACAGATACCTGAAGAAGGCCGGGGGGCATAAAAGGCGAAACGTTGTGATAATAACAAAAAAGATAAGGACGATAGTTCGTGTGTAAATAATGTAATTAATGCTAACTCTTCGTCTCAGAAGTTAAGGCGAAAATTAACTTAAATCATAATTAATTCACTAGAAGCAAGCATAGGCGATGAATTAATAAATGCATTTGGTAAACGAACACAGAACAAATATTAATCAATATAGAAATGTAGATAAAAGTAAATATAGGAACTGAGTAAGGCAATGCATAGTTAATCCCGTTAACATGGCCGACATATTGGTCTGGTAAAACTTAATGAGTCACATCGAAATAATGAGAAAGCGTGAAAGGGGGAGAAGTGGGAAACGCAGCTGCAACATGGGCGAGATAATATACCACGTGTCGTTACCTAAAGGTGTGCATATGTGAAAATATGGAAGCAGTAAAGGAGGAGGAGGAGGAGGAAGAAGAAGAGAAGAAGGAAGAGGATGAGGAAAGAGGGTAGGGTGTGAAAACCAGTGAGAACGGAGACATGGAATAAAAGAACAACAAAATAGAGAAGAGGAAAAGATGAGAGTAAGGCAACGAAAAGGAGGAGGAGCTTGAGTAAAGAAAAATAAATGGTGCAGACTGAGATAGATAGGCAGAGAGACACGTGAGCGGGCGAGAGAGAGAGAGAAAAAAAGAGAAAGAGAGAAAAAGAGAGGGAGGAATAAGGGAAGGAGAGGAAGAAAGTGGTGGAAGGGGAGAGAGAGGGAGGAAATTAGCTGAATGCAGGAGGCGGAAATCAAGAAGGGTAAAAACGAAATAGGAAGAATTTTGCCAATGAACGCGGTTGTAAAGATTTTATCAATGAAACAAAACAAAATAAAAAGAAAAAACAACAGCAAAAAAAAAAAAAAAGAAAAAAACGGTTAACTCAAATTGCAGACAAATTCAATGATTATTACCATTTAACATTTGATGCATTTTAAAATTTTTGCTTTTTATAAAAATTGTTAAATTTAAGGGAATTAAAAGGAACAATTTTCGCTTTACATTTTCTGAAATAAAAATGCTAATAAACAATAATTCTTCCTCATATTTCAATTCATTCTCATAGAATTCTTTTCCTATCTATCTATCTATCTATCTATCTATCTATCTATCTATAGGGGTGCTGAAGAGTTATCAGCAAGATCCACTGAACATTCGATGTTTTTGATTGAATTTGCAGCCTCGATCTAAGTGTCAATCTGCCTTTCTTTCTCCAACCTCTCCATCTCACATCTTATCTTTTTCATATCTATCTATCTATCTATCTATCTATCTATCTATCTATCTATCTATCTATCTATCTATCTCAGTTTATTCATTATCTATCTATCTATCTATCTATCTATCTATCTATCTAACAGTCTCTTCCTACTTATCTCTCTATCTGTTCGTATCACTCTCTTTCAGGATCTATCTATCTATCTATCTATCTATCTATCTATCTATCTATCTATCTATCTATCTATCTATCTATCTTAGGCATATCGTCTGCCGTGACACAGTTAAACGGAGGAGGTCCGGTATTTGTTAATAACATTTGTCGGAATTGTGGCCATGATAATTGATGGAAATGATACGCAGTGGGAGAAGGATAATTGGGCAATATGTGTTTCCTCTTTTTGCACCTGCGCTATAAAGTATTTCTCCACACCCACGACCTGCCTGATTTTATTTGTTGATAAGCAACCGGATATATATATATATATATATATATATATATATATATATATATATATATATATATATATATATATATATATAAACAAACATACATGCATATAGGCATGGAGATATTAATGACGATGTTCACATTGAAATATTTCCTTATGAAAAAGTATGTTGTTGCACACACACACACACACACACACACACACACACCCGCGCGCGCGCACACACAGACACACGCATATGTTTCTCTCAAGAGGCTATATAAGTATTGTTCTTATAAACAGATTTTTTTATAGCTGAACACGCACATATTTGTATATATCATATATTTTATGATTCTGTCAGGGAGAAGCCATATCTGTAAGTCAATATACCTTTTGTACAGTTGAACACACACACACAAACATGAAAACTCACACTCGTGCACACGTATACACTGGTACACGATATATGCGTATTCATGCTGACGCATAAGCCCAAACACAATATATGTACACACACAGCGCTTCCTCTATTTTTTAAAACAGGGACGCATTTATATCTAAAAAAACATTGTTAAACGTGAAACTGACACTCACCATGCTGTGTTGAATCCTATGTCCGCACTCTCTCTACTATAAACGGCCTATGCCTGATACTAAGCACTCTTCCTTAATAAATATAGCAAATATTAAGCTACATATTCACACAAACCCGAACACGCATAAAACACACACACACACACACACACACACACACACACACACACACACACACACACACACACACACACATATATATATATATATATATATATATATATATTATGGAAGCTATATTTAGTAGAGATATATGTTTAATAATAAATTTTAAAACAAACCCCAAAATACCAGAGTGCTGACCATTATCGACGCGACTCTCACTTACGACAGATGTCTGCAACTACGTTCGTACGATTCCCTTATATAGGCTATAAGAAAAGCCAGACAGGGCACACACACACACACACACACACACACACACACACACACACACACACACACACACACACACACAGAGAAAGAGAGAGAGAGAGAGAGAGAGACTTTTCACACACACACATATGCAAAGCATTATTATTATAAACGTTATATTTAGTAGTGATATAGGTTGAGCAATAAATAAATACAAATAAACTACTTCATCACATTCTCCGTAATCTCTAATCAGAAATGTCATTTTAACGACAGTTTTCTGCTTGGGAAAAGCCAGAAGCTTCACAGACCAAATTTGGATTGTAGCGAGACTGAAGTACTCGGGACGATAAGGTGTTGTGTCAAAATAAACAGGGCGAAAAATAAGCCGTGAAAATATTACAATTGGTTGGATACTTTCCGGTCAGTACATGGTTTAAGACAGTGTTCAAATACGAACAATTTAGGTTAAGGTTTATGCCTCTTCACTCAGATCAGATGATTAGTTGTAAACCGAGAATTTAATGTCATAAATTATCAACCCTTGTTACGTTTCGTGTCGTCTTTGGTTTCCATTCTAAAAATACCGACACTGCACCATAGAGACCCCACCGACGACAGTCAATTTACTTTTTATCAGGCATTATTTTATGTGGGACAATAGATGTGGCATCGTTTTACGAAAAATCGAGAAGAATTGCCTTTTTAAGTCTGACATTAATTAAGAATATATATTAAGCACCCTTACCCTATGAATATAGTAAATTTCAAACAATAGACACTATGAGTCAAAAGCACGGTGGAGTAATAGATAGGGGGACGGATTGAGAAATCGGAGAGCCGAGTTCGAATTCTAGTCGAATCCATTACATTCACTAATACCCTTGGGAAAAGTGTGAATCCTCTTCTTCTCCCTGCTATGGTCAAATAGCAGGACAGGCCGGGTTCTATAGCCTTGGATGGCAACTGGTCTATCGCAGAAAGAAATGGCAACCTACTGCGTGAAAAAAAAAAACACTGCCTCGTCAGTCATGTATCGCCTAAGCATGTATCATGCATGACACATAACAGACTGACTCATAAAATGACCGTAACCCCCAGAAAAGGGGGTACGGTGGAGTAATGGATTGAGCCGAGTTCGAATTCCAGTCAAATCTATTACATTCACTTACGTGCTAATACCCTTGGAAAAGGTATGAATCTTCTTATACTCCCAGATATGGCTAAATAGCAGCATAGACCGGGTTCTATAGCATTGGATGGCAACTGGTCTACCGCAGAATCTACCGCGGGGAAAAATCAGCCCCATGAGTCATGTATCACCTAAGAGTGTATCAGCCATGGCATATAACTGACTGACTGATGAACCAAAATTCATTTTTTGGTTTAATTGACACCTACGAATCTAGGGAGCTGAAACCATCTAATCCATCTACAAATTTAAAACCTGTCAACCAAAGGTAATCCGTCCTGGGTATGATAATAAACTACATCCGGCAGCAAGACCTCTGCTCGGGAAATTTTTGTTGTTTTTTTTGTGGTCTAACCTAGGGCAGTAACAGCTGTTAGGGTCATTACTATGGGTAAATAGTTAACGCTTAAACTGGGGTCAAAACTCTGTGAAAGTATAAAAATCTTTTCATAGTAAAAATACCAGCAATACATTTTTGTAAAGGAATGACTAATGCTACCAATAAAATTAAATTTCGGTATTAAGTGACCCATGAAGTGTTGATACGTCGCTAAACAAACAAACAAACAAACCCAACCATTGGTAATAGTAATGGTAATAGCCGTTTCCTTATAAGGAAACATTTGGCATTTGTTGACCGAGCATCCATTACTGCTATCGATTGAAATTTATAAAATCTTTATCTTAAAACTTTTCAGGAAAAAAGGTTTCTCAAGTTCAATAACTTTTCAGTATTGATGGATACTTCTTTCCCAACCTTTTGCTTGAGATAGTGTGCAACGTCAGTTTATTAATTATGCCATTATTTTCTCTTTGAGTTACATGGATGATCAATTTTAGTTGTTGTTGCTGTTGGAAGTCTTTAAGTGATACGGTTTCTGATATTTGGTAAAGTTCTTTGGGATTCTTTAGCGCTAGTTTACAAGTTTCGAAAGATGATCTTCAGCAATTCACCCAGGCTTCACTCGTTGGCCGTTTCGATCTGACCAGGCTATTTAAGAATATGATTCGAATTTTCGGGTTAATGTTTTGATTTTGTAGCAATGTGCGTTGTTAGGTGAAGCTACCTTAAGCGCAGCATATTCTTTTCATCCACAGAGTAGAAGTGCGAGAAAAGAAACAGACTAGAAGAGATGCTCACATATAGCTATTTCAACAGGAAAACGATTAGACCTAGTAGTACACTTAAGTTCATATATTCAACGTACCAAGGAGGAGAGCATTATTTATTTGTACAAATACAAAATGTGGCACAAGGACAAAAAAGCGAATAGGGAAAAGGACGGTCTTGTTCTGTCTTAACGTTAAACTTAGCCAGCCACAAACACCGACCTAAACATACAACAATATTCTTAACCAAAACAAGGCATTCTTACTAACCATTCTTACTTCATCCACCATAATACCTCAGAATTTCCATGAAGTCCTAGTCCCCATCTGTAAGGTGCGTTTCATTAAGATGGATTATATATAAGGGTGTTTCATTAAGACGGATCAAAGTCAACATTAAATAAATCAGTATTATTGGTGAAAATTCATTTATTTCTCTATTGGATCATGTTGTTTAAGTCATGGCAATTATGGGTGAAAATTAAAATCACCCAAATGTCCGCTAAATCTGAAAGAAAAAGAAAAAAATCATTAGACGCTTAAACGTAATTCACATTAAAACCGGTTCAAGTTATTGGAACACCCTTTACAATTCATTATCTGTGGTGGGGGAGGGGAATAGAACAATAATTTAAAATCTATCCCCAATACATATTTATAATATAAAAAAAAAAAAAAGGAAGAGAGCTCATTTGAACAATTTTCATGAAAACATTTATAGAAAACACAGCGGAAAGCCACGTCACTAGAGTCAAGATGCCAGGTGAGGACCAATAACAATTACAAACCCTTTCTTTAGATTTTGTTTTGAAAATCTCGATATATAGCGTAGGATCATCAGATCAGATATGGTAGAAAAGCCATCCCTCACTCCTGAATGGATTCTTTATAGTTTGAAGAGTTTTATATCACACAGAAAGTATCAGTAAAGACCGACTAGCCAGCCTTGGTTCACGCATAAATGTGTTGTTGTCATATCTCACCATAACTAATACTGTCATCTCTATCACAGGGAACGGTATAACAGAAAGCTTTTCGCAGAATTGCCCGCAATCAGTGCACCTGGAAAAATGCAAAAAGCAGTTATGTGCAGTCAAAGTTGAATACAAAAGACTTTGTCTGGTTTGGTTTGGTTTATTTGGTTTTACGGCATATAAACCTCAATTGGTTATTTAATGCCGACAAGATTCTTATTGCTGATAATATTTTTTTTCGAAAAATATATTGCTCTAATATTCTTTCTTCAAAAATATATTGCTGGTAATATTTTTTTCCTTAAAATTATATTGCTGGTAATTTTTTTTTTCCTTAAAAATGTATTGCTGGTAATATTTTCTTCCTTAAAAATGTGTTGCTTGTATAAAATTCACATTTTGGGCTCATCCTTTTTCTAATAACCATGCATTCTGTGTTCTTACAGTTGATGTTTAATCCTTTCATATCGCCTCCTTCACTAACTTCTGTAGGAGTTTAAAAATAGGAACATCTACTCAAACCAGAGTATCTAGTAGAAATAAACGAAAAGGGAATCGTTACTCAAGCAAAAGGAACAAAAATTCACCTCATTTACCAATCGGCCATAGTGAGATTCGAACATCGGCTTTATAATCGGAACTCTGCTCGATATATATATATATATATATATATATATATATATATATATATATATATATTATAAATTAACTGATTGAAAACATATTTTTTTCGCTACACAGTAATAACCATGTTTCAAAAATGGAAGCTAAAAACTTTAAATTTAATTATATAATTAAATTAAAAGCATTAGTTCCGTTTCATCTTCAAGCATATCTTGGAATAACTTAAAAAAATAAGTTATTCCAATAACTTAAAGAAATAAGTTATTCCAATATTCGCTTGAAGATGAAACGGAACTAATGCTTTTAATTTAATTATATAATTAAATTTAAAGTTTTTAGCTTCCATTTTTGAAACATGGTTATTACTGTGTAGCGAAAAAATATGTTTTCAATCAGTTAATTTATAATATTTATGCTCTGTAAATTTACATTGAGCACTGTTCTGTAAAAATAAAAAATATCAAAAAAATAAAAATAAGAAAAAAATATCAATAAGAACACCGGATTATATATCTTACTGTTCTTTTTCTTTTCTATATATATATATATATATATATATATATATATATATACACCATAATTTATACTTTCTATTTAGTAAAATAACGGGATTACTTCATCCAAAGCTTTTATCCACTTGGCCATGTATCCTGACATAGAATTCAGCTTAGCTATTGGAATTATTGGTTATCCCAATACACCTTCTGTTCTCAGAGTGTCTTTCCGCCATCTTGTTTGATTTTGGTACTTCCGAGTTGAAATTCGCATTTTTGGACTCATCTTTTTGCTAACAACGATGCATTCTGTCTTCTTGCAGTTGATGTTTAATCCTTTCTTCTCGCTTTCCTTCAATGTCTTCTGTAGGGGTTTGTATAGTCTTCTTTCCGTGTCTGCTGTCAACACTGTGTCATTTGCATACCTTATGTTGTTAAGATTGTGGCCGATAACATTGAATCCTGGTAAGACTTTTCTTTGCAACTCATAAATTTTTTATGGCATATTAACACCTTATGGGTCATTTAATACCGAAATTTCCGCCATCAAGCTAAATATATTATGCGTTGTTTTCATATATCTTTCTTACCCTTGTGAGTATCAGATTTTCCAAGCCCTCCTTCCTCATTACGTTCCCCAGAAACTGTAACTCTCTTCCTGATGTTAAGTATTAGTCTGCTTTTTTGCTTACATTTTTTCCAAAACTTCGTCGTCACTCGCATGTTCGGTCTATAGTATCCTCAGTATCTTTCTGTAGAACCACATTTCTGTTGCCTCAAGTCTCCAGAGGACATTATTCGGCAATCACTGCCATATAGAAGGACAGATATCACACAGCGGTTTAGTACTCTTTTCCTTGATTCTAGCGAAATATTTCTATTCTTTAGTACTTTGTTTGGCTTTTGGAATGCTTTCTTGGTTATCCCAATACGCCTTCGGATCTCTGTGTCACTTTTTCCGTCCTCTGTTAAAACACACCCCAAATGTTTAAATTTCCAAACTTGTTTTATTTTGTTATTTTCGATTTCAAATTAACATTTTGGTCTCATCTTTTGCTGACAACCATGCATTCTGTCGTCTTGCAGTTGATGTTTAGTCCTTTCTTCTTGCTTTCTTTCACGATCTTCTGTTGGGGTTTGTGTAGTTTTCTTTTCGTGTCTGCTATTAACACTGTATCATATGAAGGTTAACGGTTCGAACCTTAGCCTAGAATTATCTCCAAAACATGGCAAAATTGTTTAACATCTACCCGAAGAGAAATGTTTCCCAGGTCTATGGAAGGTGTCAGCTGTTTCGAAATACACATGTCAGCGCCCATTCTTGTCGTAATATCGTCCCTTAGTACCATCAGTACCACTGAGCCGATTATCAACAAGAAGGTTGACTCAATAGAACCAACCTCCTGAGCGATAAACGATGGATTTTGCTCCTTTAAGTCTACTGATTCAACGAAGCACTCGATAATAAACACATCAAAAGCGATCAAGAATCCATGCCAATTAGTTCTACCTGTCATCAGCATGGCTAGCGATAGACTCCTGAAGAGCAACACACTGTGCCTTCTTGGCTTCATGTTTTCAACTGACTTGAAGTGGAGCCACTACATAGAATCAATAGCTGCATCTACTGCAAGGATAGTTGGTTCACTGTGTCATGCCAGAAAAAGTTTCTCATCAGAGTACATCTTGCACATATTGAAGACAAAATTTTAATGTTGCATTAACCTACAAACTTTTTGTACAAAATTTTGTATGTTAATGCACCTTTAAAATTTTGTTAGCGAATGGATTTCGCCATTTTATATCATTAACTTTAATAATCTACTTTTGGATGAATGATTCATTGTATATATATATATATATATATATATATATATATATATATATATATATATATATATATATATATATCACTTTAAACGTTATTTTAATATATAACTGCTCACTTTCGTGTCCGTAACGTAAACAAAGCAAATCTCTAAAGAAGTAGTGGATTTTCATTTATTTATATTTTTATTAATTTAAACGTTATTTTTAGTGGATACCCATATTTAACTTTACGTTTACCAGGCGGAATATTCGAGGAATTCTGTTCGAGAAAAAAATGCAACCACTGGCAAGATTCGAAATTACGTCCCCCTTAACAGGAGAAACTTTAGATCTGACGTGTTTTTAACCGATTCGGCCACGAAAGGTGATGTCGATCAGGCAAAATGCAGAGCGCATTTTTTTTTTACGTATCTTGACGTCTCCGCTGCATAGGATCTCCTGATCAAGTGGTCGAGTCACGTCAGATCTTCTGACGGTTACTCCTTTCGGGACGTAGGTTCGAATCATCATCCGAATGAGTGCGAATCCTCGTCGACAATGTTGTTGTAGAGTGATTTCGCAGTGGAGGCTTGTATTTGTACATAATCGCTCCTAAAATAGGTTCGACGTACAAAACGTTAGGAACTTGATATAATAGGTATTACGCAGAGAAATCTTGCTGTGGTCGCTGACTACTTTCGTATTCGACTAACTGTCGACTACTGTCATCCGACATCGACTGACCCTCGTTTCTCTTACTACTCCTGCTTATATTAGGTGGGAGAGTCTATTAACTATAGAATAGGTGTGTTTCACCATAACACCATTAAAATTTGACGTTTAAACAAATTAATAAAAAATATGCCGGATTTAATTAATTTCTAATAAGTTGTCTTTGTTTATGTTAGGACATGAAACAGAGCAGATATGTATATTTCGACAATCGGAATTCTGTTTAGAAGCACTATTCAGGCTTGGCGTGATGAGGTGGTCTTATGTGGCTGATAGGTATAGGCACGTCAGATCTAATGAGGGTTTCCCGTAGGGGAGGCAGGTTCGAATCCTGCCTGAGGGGGGTATATTTTTTTTAACAAGATTTCTCGAATATTCGAATGTTATTATTAAGAGGGAGGTTTAGAGTACTTTTGCTAATTTAATTAAATTTGTTACTCCTTTTTAGAACAATTGAAATTTTGATTATAAAACTTGTTTTTCTTGCGTTAGCGGTTGTACTAACTTTTAGCATAGTAAATTTTGGCCTCTTTTTTTTGAGGTGATAGACATTAATTTTCTAAGAATTATCACATTGAAAATGAATTTTAAAAGATTTAAAAACTTTATAAATTATTCAATTTAAGATTGTAAAAAAATGAAAACAAAACTTGTAAAAATTTATTTTTCGTCGAAAATATTTTTCTTCGGATAATATTGTCTTTAATATATATTATTCATAAAAGCAATCAAAATCTTCTCCAATTAAATAATATCTTACTTTTATTGCGTTTTTTTAAATTTAGTTTTCGACTCAAAACAGATTTTCGGCAAGACGGGGGTTAATTTGCAGTGTAACACCCGCACTCAGTTCGCATTAAAAAATGAGAAAAGTTTGTTTGCAACATTTTATGCTATAAGTAATATTTGTTTCAAATCAGGTTAATTTAACTTTAAGTTTACTAATTTTCCTTAAATAACATTTCAGAAATATATATTTTATTTTTGCAAGATTTTTAAAATCGAGAATTAACTTTTTTTTACAAATGTCTTAAAAATGGCCGGTTTGATCGATTTTATTGAAAAAAAAAAGATTCCGATGTATATAATTTCTGTTTGAAATACACCACAAAGTATTTTGCTGACTGGAAATAGTAAATTTTAAATCCTTTAGCTTTCAATTAAAGCTAAAATGAAAACTTCAAGAAATCTTTTTTATCTTTAAAAATTCATTTCAATCCTTATGAATACCGAATTAGTGGAGGTAACTATATATATGTATTGCAGTTTATATATGATGACAACGTCATCTATCAGACTTAAGTAAATGTTTTAAAAAATCTCTTTGAAGAATGTACTGCCTAAAAAGATAGGCATGTGCAAATACAAACATTCACACTTAGATACAAATGTCATGGAGGATCCAGGATTCTAAGAAATAGTGGTATCCAGACCTACAACGCTTGAATCTGCGTCTGGGTGTACATAGTGATAAATAGGTGTATATTGTTTTGTACAGTGACATGTAGTATTACCAACGCTTATACACGCCCATGACACGCCCTAAAGCCTTGCTAAGGCTCTGTTGAATGTGTATGACAGAAAATGGAATCGATTCTCTTGCGCCGGGGATTGAGAATGTATGGGTGCTTGAAGAGAGTTAGGGAGATAAAGAAAAAGGGTAGGGAAAATTAAAGAGGGAAAGAAAAAGAGCGTGAGGGAGAGAAGGAAAGGGAGAAAAGGAAAGAGGAGGAGAGATGGAGACGATAAAAAGTGAGAAGACGAAAGAAAGAGAGTGAGGTAGAGATCGCATGGGATGGAGAGAGGGAATTAGTAGAATTGTTTTCTAATTTGGAATTTCTTGTCGTCATCATTTGTCGCCTGACGAAACAAATTAAATTGATATCTCCACAACACACACACACACACACACACACACACACACACACACACACACACACACACACACACACACACACACACATTCTCTCTCTTTTTCTTTCCGTGTTCCTTTATTTCTCTATTTCTTTTTTGGCTATCTTCCTCTCTCTGTTCCTCTCATTGGCTCTTCACCTCTTCAAGTTCTCCACTGCCTTAACCAGGTATTAAACTCACACTGTCACTGGATCTAACCAACGCCTTTGTCCACTGTGCCATGTGTCTTTAAGGACATCAGTATATGAATTTCTGGTTGCTGAAAACATTAAGTTTATAAATCCCAGAAATTCATCGGCTCTCAATAAATATCTATCAAGGGATGCTGAAAAATTAACGACGAAACCTATTTGGAACATCTCTCTGACCATAGCTCAATTAGGTCTCATTTAAATAAAAATGGAGACCTACCAAACTCTATCCACCACATACTCGTTGATAATACAAATATAATAGTCTCATCCATATATAAAAAGGTTAAAGATAATGAAAGAATTATTAATAAAAAGAAAAAGCTAACATTCAATAATATCAACTATGAACACGGCCACAATGTGTTTGGAAAATAAAGCAATCCTATAACACTAGATACATACATAAAACAATCCTTATATTCAGTTAAAAATAAAATAAAATTCATCCTTGGTAATGGTTATAAGTATAGCTGAAGGCGTTTGTATATATAAACATTCGGGCAATTTTTATATAATTTATGCCTTGAAAAGAAAAAAAATCACATGAACAAATATAAAAAAAAATAAACACGGCACCTTGTCAGTCGTTCGTAACCGAAGTTGCATATATATATATATATATATATATATATATATATATATATATATATAAAGCTTATGAGTTTTTTGTAACCCTATATTTCTGTGTCATAAATCGTTAAAAACTAATGTATTAATTTGTTTTAGTTCTTGAAAAAGGTCACCTCTAAACCGAAAAATCGGTTTTTAGCATACACGCAATGAGAGTAAAAACAAAATATTTAAGAAGCTTTATCTTTCAATTTGTTAATGATGTAATTAGAGAGAACTTATTTATTTTTAATACATTTAACAGTTTATAACTATAGCATAACATACAAACTTACAAATAAACAAAAACAAGTTCTAGAAGGTTCCAGGAAGTTTTAGAAGTTTGTCCTGGAGGTCAATATACTACAGCTTTTTCAACCTGCCTGAGGAGATCTAGCGATCGAAACCCGGGTAGCGTGGTTGTGAGAGATTTTTTTCCAAGGCATCTCGCTCTGCATTTTATATCTTATTTTATATTTTATAGCTTGCATCGAGCACATTTTTGGTGTTTACGCCTTTCTAAGTGGCTCCCTTTTTAAATTTTTTTTTTTTTGGCCTCTTATTATAGTATTTTATATTTTAAATAATTATATATATATATATGTATATATTTATATACATATATATATACATATATATGTATATATATATATATATATATATATATATATATATATATATATATATATATATATATATATATATATATATATATATATATATATATATATATATGTGTGTGTGTGTGTGTGTGTGTGTGTATGTGTGTGTGTGTGCGTGAAAGATAGAGGGAGAGAGAGAGAGAGAGAAGAGAGAGAGGGAGAGACACTCTAGGACGCAGACTAAGATCACCTCCTCCTTTCAAGTCCGTAGAATAGATGGTCTACCATATCGTACGGACGCCTGTTTCGCGTTCGATCCCCACTAGTTTCCATTTCAGGATTAATTTAAACTTCGCCTTCTATAGAACAATCAAGCCAATGTATCAGATCACTATTAGAAGCGAAACTATGATTCTCACTGGGTATCCGTGTACATGACTAAGAAAACCTCAGCAGGAAAAAAAAGAAAGTAAAATACCTGAACCTTGACCGAGATCTGAGGATTAAAAACATACTTATAGTAACGGGCGTGCTGGACACCGTGCCGTGCCAAAAGTTGACAGTCACCAAAAACTTGAGAATCTATCTATCTATCTATCTATCTATCTATGTGTATATGCCTGTGTTTCAAATTTTAAGTATCACGAGGACGTAGACGATCAAGGCTCTCCTCGGATTCCTTTTTATAGCATTACAAATATTCAGACAAGATACATTCCTTGTATTCACCACTTAAGACTTTCATAGCTAGGGCCCACCATATCAAGTACACGGGGTCGAATCGTCCTCATTTCCTTTGTATTCCATTGGTAAGGAAGAAGTTCCTTTCGGATAGCTTCTTTCCAAGAACCGCTACTTTATGGAACAGACTCCAGAGAGGATAATTCCCCGATCACTACTATCTTAACCTTTTCAAGTCTAGGCTTAACCGTTATCTAAATCCAACAACCTCGTAAAGTAATCCTCTATTATGAGTGTCTCTTGAGCCTTGTATAAGGGGAACAAGAGTAAAAAGAATTTTCTGTGAGCTGCCCTGACTTCTTGGAAAAGGTATTGGAGTGATTTCCCGTTGACTTCTTTAGGGTTTATATTCAAATTATCATTCTCAAGACTGGCTGCTATTTAAGACGAGAGAGCACAGCCTACATTTTCAGCTGGGAACTTCATATCTTTTCTTTCTATGTGCCGTGTCCTTTCAGGACGTAGGCGATCATGGCTATCCACCTCCCTCTATCTCTTGTAGCTCTCCTTCCCTCTGCCACATCCCCCAGACCATGTTCTGTCAGTTCTGTCATCCATTTGCTTAAGGCCCGCTAGGCATGTCACGCGTTGTTTTCCATTGTCTCACTTTCCCTCTATTCGACCCGTGAGTATCAGATTCTCCAGGCCCTCCTTCCTTATAATGTATCCCAGGAACTTTAGCTGCCTCTTCCTGATGTTAAGTGTAACCTCCTCCTTGTTTTCATCATCTCCAAAACCTCATGGTTGCTCAAACGCTCGGTCCATGATATCCTTAGCATCCTTCTGTAGAGCCGTCGCCTCGAGTCTCTTCATATCTAGTAACAGTGGAGCAATGGATAGCTGCTCGGATTGAGGAATCGGAGAGCCGAGTTCGAATTCGAATTCAAGTTGAATCCATTACATTCATTTACGTGCTACTACCCTTGGGAAAGACGAATCTTCTTTTTCTCCCACCAGCTATGGGTAAATAGCAAGACAAACTGGGTCCTATAGCCTTGGATGGCAACTGGTCTACCGCAGAAAGAAATGGCCAGCTACTGCGGGAAAAAATCTGTCTCGTCAGTCATGTAGCGAAAGTCTAAGCTACGAGATCTCCATTAATTTTCCAACTGAAAAACCTTTGAATACGTATCTTTAAATTAAAAATAGAAAATAACACATATTACAATTTGATCTGAGACTATTATTAAAATGAAAATGAATGGGAGGGGTTTTATTATATTTAAAATGAATAATTCACATTTTTCACGCTCTGTAGAAGGCTACCTTATTTGAGGTTTCTTTTTACGCGATTTCAGTTACCCGCTGTCCAACCAGGAAATAATTCATAAGCTTTATTCAATAAGGTCGCCAAAGTACATGAGAAGTGATGCTTGCGATTCGGCTATATCAAAGAGAAAAGATAAAGTGTTTCCATTAAGTGAA
>CAHIKZ030004832.1:2455000-2570000 GCA_903632075.3 Acanthosepion pharaonis
TTGCCTCTACAATCTGACTTAAACAAAGCTAGATAATTTTATGCTAATATTCCCGCTACATAACAGTTTAGAACAGTGCTACTCAAAGTGGTGGTCCGCGGACCGGTGCCGGTACACGAACCATCAGCTACCGGTACGTGGCCAGTGGCCAGGTCATGTTAAGGAATCATTTGTAAAGATTAAGGTTATAAAATTTTTGTTTTTGTGTTAATAAACTGCTTTTTTTTAATTATATTTTATATGTTTTTATATTGAATTATTTTTTTGCGAAATAAATGGAAGATAAAAAAATAGTCCCCTTTTATTATATTAATTTTATATATCGTTTCCGGTATAAATTAATATTACCACGAACGGGCCTCCAATCGATTGTGAACTGGGGCACGAATTGGCTGGTTAACTTTAACGCCTCCAAAACAAAACTGCTCTCTATTAATCACCACAGAGATCCTTCACTGCCCCCATTATAATGTCTGTCGCTCAACTTCTCGAGAGCACCTCTTTGCGACTACTCGGTCTCACATTAACTGTTGACCTGAGATGGAACAAATACATTGAGTTAATTCCTTCGTCCACCACAAGGAAAGTTGGCACAATGTGCCGCGCCAGGAAATTTTTCTCCCCGGAATCGATCCTTCAGATCTACAAATCAACCATTCGCCCTTGCATGGAGTATTGCTGCCATATATGGTTTGGAGCCCCTTCTGTTTGCCTCGGGGTTCTTGATAAGATCCAGAGACGGATATACAATGCAATTGGCCCTGATCTGGCATCTCGTCTGCAGTCGCTCTCTCACAGACGTGCCGTCGCCTCCCTCTGTCTTTTTTACAAATACTTTCATGGTAATTGCTCCGAGGAGCTGCATTCGCTGGTTCCCAGACTTCATGAATTCAAGCGCCCTACGAGGCTGGCATCCCGCTCTCACCCTTTCACTGTTGAAACTGATAAATGTAGCCATCTCTTCTACTCCAATAGCTTCATATCTCGCACATCTCGCCTGTGGAACTCCCTTCCCTTTTCCTGTTTCCCTGATAGCTATAATCTCCAACTATTCAAATGTAATGTTAATTGACATCTCCAGTTGCCTTGATCAATCCACTATCCTTCTCTTCATCCTTTTCTCTATCACTCCTATTTGCTCTCACTCCAAATCCTCTGTAACCACTTGCGTGCTAGTGGCTTCCAGCCTTGCTTGGGGTGAAATACTTGAAAAAAAAAGAAAAGAAATATTACAGGTACTTGACGCTCAATACTCAGAGGCGACAGACTGTTTCATATTAAACACAATCATCAAGTCACATGTGTTTTTTTTTTCTCAACTATTTTTAGTCGAGAAAAAACACATGTGGCTTGATGACTGCATTTAGTATGAAACAGTCTGTCGCCTCTAAGTGTTGACTTCAGTGTTCGCTTATATTTTGAAACATGAGAACTCTTGTGTAGCGATGGAATCATATTTTTAAATAAATAATTATATATATATATATATATATATATATATGTTTATGAAAAATTTCTCAGAGTTAACCTGTAGAAAAAGACAATATTTATAAATGTAAAAGACAATAAGAAAACTCTAATAGTTGCCGACACAATTTTCATACTGTTAACTGAAACAGTAATTGACGTAATTTTCAGTTCACAGTATGAAAATAGCATTCTCTAAATTCTTCCAGTTGCTAAGGACATTTTGTTTTGTTCTTATTATTAGTTACTTTGTTTAATAAATTCATTTCGTTTTTTGCCTTGAGAAAGTCCACATCGAATGAAACGCGTCGGCAACTATTACAGTTTTCCTATTGTCTTTTTACATTTATAAATATATATATATATATATATATATATATATATATATATATATATATATATATATATATATATATAGTCATTGTCTTCTTTTTTTTTGCTATTAGCGTTATAATAATTACAACCAACAAAGCAGAGTGAAAAATAATGTTTTTAGGGAAAAATATTGTTGCGAAAGTAACTCTTTACTCAGCAAAAGCCAATTTCTCTATTTTGTTTTCTGAATAAAAATGCCAGATGAAAGATGAAGCAGTAATTACGGATTTCGTTGTAATTTTGATGATTTCGTCGAAAATCTTTTTTTTTTTATTTTTATTTATTTTAACTGAATTAACCGAAGAAGGGAAGAACGATAACATCTCGTGATTTCTCTTATAAAGCAATTCCTTTTGTTTTATTTCTATATTTCAATATTTTGTCTTAAGCCATTATTTGAAACATCTGGATACTTATTATATACATTACAATTTGGAAATTGGTCTCTGGAGTTTAACTTGAAATATCATTATGAAAAATACCCTTCGGTCGGGGTTAGAAGGAATAAGTCAGCATTTAAAATAGAAATATATTAACATAGATAGACAAAGAGAATTACGATTAGAAATTTTGATAAGAAAAAAGTTTCAAAATGTAATGAAATGAGTCAGAATAAAAGGATGGAAAATGAACAGACTGAAAGATAGATAGATAGATAGATAGATAGATATGAAGAGATTGATATATATATATATATAGAGAGAGAGAGAGTGAGAGAGAAAGATAGATAGAAAAAGATAGATATGAACAAACTGAAAGATAGATAGATAGATAGATATGAAAAGATTGATATATATATATATATATATATATATATATATAGAGAGAGAGAGAGAGAGAGAGAGAGAGAGAGAGAGAGAGCGAAATAGAAAAGATAGATATGAAAAACTGAAGTAAAGAGAGAAGAAAAGAAAAACAGATATGAAAAGACGGACGGAGATAGATAGATAGATAGATAGATAGATAGATAGATAGATAGATAGATAGATAGATAGATAGATAGATGTAAAAAGACGGTGATAGATAGATAGATAGATAGATAGATAGATAGATAGATAGATATGACAAGATACATATAGAGATATATAGAAAGAAAGATAGATACGAAATGACTGAGGGAAACAAAGATAGAAAGATAGATATATATGAAAAGACCGAGATAGATAGATAGATATGAAAAGATTGATAGAAAGAGAGAAGGAAAGATAGAAAAAGGTAGATATGAATAAACTGAGGGAGAGAGAGAAGGAAAAAAAGCAGATATAAAAAAACCGCGATAGATAGATAGATAGATAGATAGATAGATAGATAGATAGATAGATATAAAAAGACCTTCACTTACGAACAAATACCCTTGGGTAAGGTATGATTCCATCTTCACCCCCACCCACTAAAATATAATAGTAAAATAGTTCGACCCAAATAACCATTGTTATTCTAAAAAGAAATTCTTAATGCAATCTTCACTCGAAAATAAAAAGAAATATTCTTACAATCTAAAATATGTTTCGGCTTTAAATAACTCATAACGGGTTGATAAGCCGTCAAGAACAAATAAATCAATCAGTAGCATAATTTAAATCTGATGCCTTGTGGAGATCGCTGAAGATTGACTGACAGCAAGTCTGCTCAAATCTAAAACACCTTCCTCAGTATCGTCAGATCTCAGCAACATTATATTCTATACGGGGTGTAACAACAAAATTGTCCAAATCTTGTAACAACATGGGATAATTGTCCATCCAACAAAATGTTTAAGATCTAAAAAAACACTAAAGTAATTGAGTTTCTTTTTTTCCAGGTTTTCAGATAAGACGTCTAACCATCTTGATACTATATTTGTCGTAAGAATCATGAAAAGACTCTTTGAATTATTTAGCTAAAAATAGAACAGGTTAAAATTGTTTTGTGCCAGCCCCCCTATGTCTTCCAAACTGAGCAATGGTGAGAGAAAAAAGTTCATTCGGGCCTTTAATAATGGTACCAACCTTCATAATCTGGTTTCCATCTTCAAAGTTAATTCAAGAACCATCAAAAGAACAGGGAATATGTTTAAAAAAGAGGGAAGAGTAGAGAGTAAAACTGAACCAGGAGGTCACAACAGCGAGAGGGATCATCATTTCATCTTAGAGCTAAATACATTTTTATTGTTCAAAGTAGAGTCCAATTGTGTTATAAAAACCTCGGAGAATTCCAGTAAGATATATTTAATCATTTCTAAGATACAACGGTTCAAAGATTAACACTTGGACAATTTGGCTGTTACACCCGGTATAATTTCAATCTTTCCCCTGTTTTTTATAAAATCTCATTCTCCTTTTTACATTCACTTTGTCGTTCGCTGATACAACCTTGCAGCTTGTCTTCCAGGTCCTTTTGTTTTCTGTCTTGGTAGTTGGTTGGTTCAGAATTTTACTGTATTTTATTTTTATGGTCGAACCAAACGATTTTCACAGTTCTCAGCGTATTACTGTTCCTACCCTGTCATGTCTATTATACTTTCTAGTTGAGTTTTGTTATATTTATTATGCAGTTTACCACCTCATCTTTTTTCTTCGTACAGACGGCATCTGCGGTTTTTTTTCTTGGATTTTGTCAATCTTCGCATTAGGCAGTTTGTTCTTACGCATTTGTTTGCGGGGGAGGGGAGCTTTTGTAATGTTCTGGGTTAGTCTGTGCACGGCTATGCCATTAATTATCCTTTTAAAAGATCAGCCTCCATAAAAGTGTAGAGGACGGATGTGTGTGTGTGTGTTTTCAATTTCTTTTTAAAGATTTTCATTAGGTCAAATACAATTTAATTTTTAAAAATTTTATTTTAACGTTGAGCCGATTTTGTGTATCGCGTATCGAGCAAGAAATCATTTCTCTGGTGAGCTTTATTTATTTATTTTTTAATTTCCAGTCTTTTACAAGCCGTCATTGTGGAAGCTTTCTTTAAGATTATTATAAAGGACTCTGACGCTAGTATTTTCCTTATTCTCGAAAGAAATTCATTTTTTTTTAATTACCCCCCCCACATTTTTTATTGAGTCGTTTTCGATTATTTCTCAGCATTCATGGCGGCGTTGTGTAATTAATGACGTGATCGATTTGTTATCCGTTATGTCTATTGCATCGGTTGTCATTTGTCTTTCATGTAAATGATTCTTACCCCGGTAAAAAACTGGCATGTCTTGCAGAAGGCGTGATGGCAGTATAGCGTTGTTTGCAATATTTTTATCGTCTTTGGATTTATTGTTTTATTTTCAATCAATTTTAACTCTTTGACAATCGTAATTTTTTTTTTTTGCTGTGAATCAAGACACAACGAATGATTTCAAAATTTTAGCACTTTTACCAGTATTCTTACTGTTTTCAATAATTACGGTGGAGGAATGAATAGCGGCTCGAATTGAGGAATCGGAGAGCCGAGTTCGAATACCAGTCGAATCCATTAAATTCACTTACGTGCTAATACCCTTAGGAAAGATATGAATCCTCTTCTTCTCCGCCCTATGGGTAAATAGCAGGACATATCGGGTTCTATAGCCTTGGATGGCAACTGGTCTATTGCAGAAAGAAATGGCAACCGACTGCGGGAAAAAATCGGCGTCTTTCGTCATGTATCGAAAGATAAATGATCGCCTAATCGTGTATCACGCATGGCACATAACTGACTGACTGACTGACTTTCCAGTCGAATCCATTAAATTCATTTACGTACTAATACCCTTGGGAAAGGTATGAACCCTTTTCTTCTCCTCCCAGCTATGGGTAAATACTAGGACAGACCGGATTCTATAGCATTGGAAGGCAACTGGTCTACCGCAGAAAGAAATGACAATCTACTGCGGAGAAAAAAATCTGCCTCGTCAGTCATGTATCGAGAGAAACATGATCGCCTAAGCGTATATCACACATGGCATATAACTGACTGACTATCATAAAAGATGGGCAAGTAGAAAAATAGTTAGCGGTGTAGAAAGTCGTATCAGGGTTCAAACTCGGGCTAGTCTGTTGCGTTCACTTTCGCATAAGGGTACCTTGGAAAGGTACGAATACATTTTGTCTCTTTACAGTTATGACTTAATCAACAGGGACGACTTTTTCTCATTTTCAGTCTTGAAGCCGTTAAAATTTCTTTTTTTTTTTTTTGTTTTTAAATAAATCTTGCCTTTCGTTCTGTTTTGGGAAATTATTTAACAATGAAGGCTGCAGCCTTGGTTAGCACCTAGTCTACGAGAAAGTCAACTTTGAATTTCAAACTGTCGCGAAGTATACGAGGAATCATTCCACAATATTTCCCAACAAGTCATTTTCACCCTTTTTTTTAAGCATTTCACCCGAACCAAGACGGGTGTGGCACTAGCACGCAAGGGGTAACAGACAGTGGGAACAAGAGTAAAGAGGCGTGATAGAGGAAAAGATGAAGAGAAGGGCGGGAAATTAGATCAGGGCATCTGAAGATGTCGATTGACATTGCATTTGAATAATTGAAAATTATAGTTATCAGGGGAGCAAGTAAGAGGAAGGGAGTTACACAGACGGGAAGTGCGAGACATAAAGCTGATCAAAAGGTAAATTCCGTATATTTTTTTTGATTTTTGTTTTTGTTTTGATCCGTTTAAATGTTTTTGAGTTAATTAGCAGGGCAGACTGGGCTCATGAGCCTCGGTTAGAATCTAGTCTACGAGGTCTCTGAATTTCAAACAGTGGAGAAATAAACAGGAAAACATTCCACTATTTTCCCCAAGAAACCATGACAATTCACAGATAATAAAGAAATGGAATCGGTAATGATACACGATTGCCTTCTTCCTGGAGTGAAATGGTATTAAAAAAAATTAGATTGGTTGTTTTTTTTTAGTGGCATATCAACACCTCTATGGGTTGTTTAATGCCGATATCTAAATATTTCGTACACAATTTTATTTTATTTTTTGGAAATAATAAGGGTTTAGAGACACAAGTGTAACTAATTAATCCATAACTTGGAGGAGAAGAGGGGCATTCTTACCTTTCCCAAGAGTATTTGTGCGTAAGTGAATATAACGAACCCAACTGGAATTGGAACTCGACTCCCCGGTTAACAATTCTGAGTCATTAGACATTACACCACCTGCACATCCAGACATACAGCACATGGTATCTCCAAGCAGTCACCCATCTAGATACTGACCAGGCTTGACGTTGCTTATCTTCGCTGATAGAATTTAACGTGAGGTGGCAGTGCCCCCCCCCGGTTTATGGGACATGACGGGAGTGTAACGTCTATGTTCGGGCTCCAGCACAAATTTTGTCCTTGTTTGTTGGTTTCATTTTAGCACTAATGATCTCGGGTAGGGTGTAAATCCACCTTTTGTTCCAATCAGTTACGGATTAAATAATAGGGTAGACTGTTCTTTCTAGCTTTGGGTGGTAACCATTCTAAGAAATGGTCTACTCTAAATTCAAAAAACCGTAGAAAAACCACCCCACTATCTTTCCCAATAAGTCATGTCGATTCACAGAAATTAAAGAAATTGAATCCCGGGAGACTAACGATCGCTTACGTCCTAAAAGCACATAGCATTGAAAAAACATCCAAACCATTAGCCATTTTTACTTGGATGAAAGGCAAATTCATTTTGTTTTGCTTTCTTAATAACAAAAAGAGAAAATTAACGTATCTGACTTTTTTGTCTTTTGTTCTCGTTTTGATTTGTTTAAATCTTTTTTTTTTTTTTTTTAATTTTGTTGAAGCAAATTTCTTCCTCGCCTATCGTTTTACAGATGGTAATTGCATCGACGGAAGTTGAAAAAAAAATCACATTTAATTAAATCATTATTTGCTAATGGCCTTCTCTGTAAGTGCTAATAAGAAAAAGATTTATTGATTTAGCAGACGATCATTAAATAGAAAATATTTTATTTTATTTTTTTTTATTTTCCTGTGAGTTTATTTATTTCATCTTAAAAAGATTAGGAAAACTCAGAAGTATCTCTTAGTTTCGACAAAGTATATACAGGATGCGATAGGTAAATTGTCGCCATATTGCATTTTTAATTTCGCGCATGCGTGTTGTTTGTTTTTGATTTTGTCGACAGCACAGTATAGTAAGGTCAGTTGGCCACCATCTGTGAGAACAAGAGCACCATAACGCAATTCACTCCGACAGAAATTTTGAAACAGCATTCTGTACTGCTTGGCATTCGCGGCGGAAGCTCTAATACGAACATTTCAGAGGGTATGGGTGTCAATCTGAGGACAGGGCAGAGGATTTGGAAAGAGTTGGATGATATATCCAGTCAACATCATGGTGCTTGGGGTGATCACTAGTAATGGTGACGTTATGCCTCCTTTCATATTCCCACAGGTCATACATCAAGTGCCTTGAGGAGGTAGGGCAGTCCTGGGTCAAGATGGTGGATGCTGGAAGAGCCTATGTCTGGCAACAGGATTCTGCACTATGCCACACAAACAGTAGAACCGTTATGAGACTTTTCTGTAATCTGTACTTTCTGTAACCACAACATCCTGACATCTGACCACCTAACTCCCTACACTGTGAACCCCTTGATTATTATGTGTGGGGTGCACTTGATCGATAGACCAATAAAACTTTTTGTAGCACCAAAGATGACCTGAAGCAAGGATTGTAACAGAATTCACCAACTTAAAGAAACCGTCCAGAAGATTTACAGGATATTCCGAAGTTTCTGTCTATATTTCTGAGATGAGGTATTATGTACACTATTTACATTATTCGGACTGTTGTCCTCATCTTTGTCGCCATATTTATTACAACGTTTCGGCCTTTCAGTATCTGTTTATATTTTTGAAATGGGGTATTATGTACACTAT
Source organism: Acanthosepion pharaonis (assembly GCA_903632075.3). Lineage (NCBI taxonomy): Eukaryota > Metazoa > Mollusca > Cephalopoda > Sepiida > Sepiidae > Acanthosepion > Acanthosepion pharaonis. Next base: position 2,463,669 of record CAHIKZ030004832.1, read on the forward strand.
TTACATTATTCATACTAATTTCCTCATCTTTGTTGCCATATTTATTACAACCTTTTGGCCGTTGTACACTCCGGCCTTCTTCAGGTGGTTGGCATGTCGAACTGAACCCTTTATTTCGCTCACTGGGGTAAACTGTTCTAGTTCCACGTGCCATGTCTAATGGATGTCAGTTATCAGTTATCTCCTGTTAATTCCCCTCTCTAAGTTCTCCACTGCCTTAATCGGATATTGAACTCACACTCTTTGGGTCCTGTCACCGGATCTAACTAACCATGTGTCCTTGTAATAAATATGGCAACAAAGATGAGGACAATAGTCCGAATAATGTAAATAGTGTATATTTCGAAGTTGTCTGGAGGCCGTGGCTGAAGCCAATGGCGATTCTATTCACTAAATTTACTCTTTAGTATTTCAATTTATTTTTGTGTAATGTTGGTAAATATAGCTGTTAAAATGAGATGACAGTATTATTTTCATTTTGGCGTAATTTAGACGACAATTTATTTATCGTACACTGTGTGCATGTGCGTGTGTGTGTGTGCGTGTGTATGTGTACGTGTGTATGTGTGCGTTATAGTTATAATGTCAATAAGTTATTTTCCCAATAATTTATGTTTCTCTAAATAATAGACAATTAATAACCTAATTATAAGCCATTATCTGCTATGAGTTGGAAAAAATCTTGTAGGTGCTGTTTGAACACGTGATTTCATTTCACACGTGACTGAAATTTATTGCATGTATACACATTTTGAAAGGTAACATTTCAAGCCGTTTTTTTACGTTTCTTGCATGAATTAAGAATTAAACATTTTTTACGATAAAAGTGAAAATGGAAATATGGTGACACTTAAGCGTCACTTATTTTTTTTATTTCCATCTCCAGGTTTTTGCATTTGCTTAGTAAATTTCAAAAAACTTTCACAGAGACTTTTTTTTGTCCCAAGGCATATTCATATCAATCAATATCCAAACTATTTTTTTTTATTTTTCTCCTTCATAATAATCAAGGCGATTTTCCTGCATTGTTCGATCTGTGTTGATAGAAAAATCCCAAAGGATGATAACATCTGATCCCTCAATAACAGATTCAGGATGATGTTCATGTCAGTTTGCAGCTGGCTTATCACGTCGTAATCAGGGCCGGTGCGTCTTACTCCGAAAACCCCGACGTGGGTGGGGGGACGTTTTTTGGGTCCCGTTGTGGCCTCTGCCATTTTTTTCAGCACTTTTTTATGGCGATGCGCCATTTTAATTATTTTTAAACTAGTTTCAGCAGCGTTCTTTGGCTTTTTGTACTTTTTACTTTTTTCTACTTAAATTATATTGTCAATCATCAACTATAATAATTGATTACCCCGAACCTCTCAACTGCGTGGGGTCCCATGCTTACTAAGAAGGGGGGTAGAATTGTTAATTTCAGTAGCGATTATTTTTTTTAATTGTAATTTTCTTTCTGAACACTTCTTTTAAATTAATTAAGAGGGTAATATATCTCGATAAAATCATTTTTTATACCGAGATCTTCCACTTCTTTTTTTTATTAATAGTAATACTAACCAGAAGACGAAGGCTACTAATTAAAATAAAATTTATACTCCCTATTTTTTACATTTCTAGAAATATAAAACCGAGAAAATGATCGCTTAAAAAAAAAGTGTTTAAAGATTTCAGCACATGAAAAAATTTCCCGAAAATTGAAATACTGTTTTTAAAACAAATTTTTAAGACAATCCCGTTTGTGTTGTGTTGGAATTTTTGTAAAACTTCTTTTTTTTTTCAGCGGAGATGTAAAATTATTTTTCGAGTAAAATTTAGTCATGAAAATATTGGTGGTTATTACAAAAAGAATATTTTCTCAGTTTTTTTTTAAAATAAAAAACAAGCTATTTATTATAAAAGTAAACAATTAATGAATATGGACTGAAATTTTTATTCAAATTGAATAGTTCCCTGATTTTTGTCAATTTAAAAAAGCGCTGCCCTTCCCCCGCGATTTTCCTTTGAGGGTTTGTGGTTCCCGGACTGGGAAATTTTGAAATTGACATGTATTAGCGTGAGTGAGGGTACCGTATCAAAGTTTCGCGAGGTGGGCTAGACCCTAGCGCCGGCCCTGGTGGTGATGATTAATCTTCCAATCTAGATACTGAGCTACTCTTTCATAATAGTTTTATACTCATTGTGTGCGAGTAGTGAGCATTTATAAATAAGAAGATGAATAGTTTAAATTTATTTGTCATAGAACCTTCATTTCAGGACTGTACTATTATGCAAGATATTAGCATAGCAGTTGTGTGTAAATCACTCTCTCTTGAGTGGTTTGTAACACCTTATTTATCATCTCTCTGTTTGCGTCTCTGTCTTTGGGAAGAGTGTGCTCAGGGGCGACTCCGTCAAAGGAAAGAGTTGCAACTGAGAAAAATTATACTGAGAGGTGCCCAGCCCTGGGGAACAGCTGCCCGGGGCGGCGACCTCTCGTTGCGACAGAGGGAGGGATTGGTGCTCGCACCGAGGCCAGCGCAACCGACGGTTGCGGCGGCTGCGGGCAATTTTTGTTCCTGGCCCGGGTGTACGCGCTCGGGTCCCCCACCTTAAAAAAAAAGACCTTGTGTCACAATTTGTCTTAGTAGTTACGTGTAAGAAGTCTCTGGTCCTGTGAAGCATAAATAAACTCTTGTCTCACCCTTTAGTCATCAGCTCTTTAACCACGTCACCGATCCTTAACCACTAGTGGATTGCTAATTGATCGACATCAACATATTTGGTTTGGTGACACAAAATTGTGTTTTGATAAAAGTACTGTGGAGAAGGTAACGGAAAATATCCCATTATTCCTTCCAACCAAAAAGAAGAAAAAGACGAATTATACTTCACAAAATTGCTAGTTGTGTTCAAAGGTTAAAAGTTATTTTCGTATTGTTTATAATTATGTAAGTTTCAAAATAAAACCTAAACAGAATAAAATGTAATAAATGTTTGTTTATTCAAGTCAGAAGGTAACAAGTTCAAGATATAATAAAATGAGTAAGAGACTAATAGAAATTACTAATAAAATGGGTAATAATGAATTAATTTTATTTTGGAATCTCAAATCAACCATCGAAACAGAAGAATTTAAAAATGTCATAAAAACAGCAAATAATAAGAGTAATAAACTAGTAATAGCTTCGAATATAAACGCGTAATAAATATATAATCAAACTCCTCGGAAGTACTAATAAAATATTTGTAATAATAAAAATAGTTCATTTCAGAATCAGAAGATAACTTAAGTGTAATGCCACAATGAAGGATGGACTAACAAAAAAACAACAACAAAAAAAAACCAACAACAAGAAAAAACAAAAAAGCAGCATTAGCACTATTTATATTTACATGGCACAGTGGATAAAGGCGTTAGTTAGATCCAGTGACAGGACCGAAAGAGTGTGAGTTCAATACCCGGTTAAGGCAGTGAAGAAATTTCAGAGGGAAATTAACAGGAGATAACTGACATCCATTAGACATGGCACGTGGCACTAGAACAGTCTACCCCAGTGAGCGAAATAAATGGCTCAGTTCAACATTCCAACCACCTGAAGAAGGCCGGAGCATAAAACGGCCGAAACGTTTTGATAAACATGGCGACGAAGATGAGGACAATAGTCCGAATAATGTAAATAGTGTACATAATACCTCATCTCAGAAATATAGACAGATACCAAAAAACATTAGATTAATAAAATATTGACAAAGATTCGTAAAAAAACCGTCTTTTTGACACAAAGTTTCTTATCAGATACAAATTTTAAACTTTACCAAAATATTTATCATTCTGAAAACATTTCATTTCGAAATCTCAAATTAGCGTAAGGTCATAGGATAAGTAATTTTCAAATTGTACAATAATCCGCTTTAAATCCAATCTCAGACAAATCCAACTTTCCTTTTTTTTCTTTCTTTTGCTTTCTATCTAATCCCGTGGTCTTCATTTCGCTCATAACTTTTTTTTTCCAAATTAGCAAAACTTTCTAGATAGAATAGATAGAAACCCCTAAATACAACTTGAAAGTTTGTTAAATCGACCCCCACAACAGACCTAAGAAGCCGATAATAACTGGACTCGAATATTTTCAGAAAAGCTGACCTTTGGACAAACATGACCAGCGCAACATCTTAGGCAGGAGTCAAGGCCAGACCACCTATGACCTCTGGGCAAGAGATACAAACATCAAAGGAACCGACTCAAATTAACAATAGACCTTAATAACGCCACTCCTAACTACAAGATTAGTGAATTGATGATTTATTTGAGTAAGAGAAGAAATTTTCAGCCTCAGGTTGCCGGGGCCGAGTCACCTACCCGATCTCACTTTAGCTGCTAATAGTAAGTAATAAGATATATATTTAGCTGTTAATATGAATACACAGAATATGAATAGATACAAGAACACTGGTATTATTTTGAAACTATTTTATGATCTACAGCATTTGAGAGAAGTCCATGGAATTGAGAATAAAACGTACACCCATATCTATCTATCTATCTATCTATCTATCTATCTATCTATCTATCTATCTATCTATCTATCTATCTATCTATCTATCTGTGATCTATCTATCTATCTATCTATCTATCTATCTATCTATCTATCTATCTATCTATCTATTCCTATCTGTTTATCTCTGATATTAAAAAAGCCACGATTTTCATCATACATTTTCCCCCATCATGTTGTGTGACTGTGTGAAATCAAAATCTAGTACACACACACACACATATATATACAGTGTAACCCGGATATAAGAGAGTTGTCGGGACCGGAGAAGAAGTCTCTTATATCCAGGTTTCTCTTATATCCGGGTTTGGTCTATTTTATATACATTAACACAGGCTCTAATTTGGGACCAGAGAAATTCTCTCTGATATCCGGGTTTCTCTTATATCCGGGTCTCTTATATATAGGTTATATATATATATATATATATATATATATATATATATATATATATGTATATACACACAAAAAACCTCAGGCAATCTGACATCGTGAATCTGGCAGTCGAGATGCAGTGTTGATTCATATGTCCACACTATCTATATCAATAAACGTTATATCACCGTTATTAAGCTCCTCTCTCCCTTAAATGTTGTAAAATTTAAAACAATATATGTTATATAATTTAACAATAAGTTAATCTAGTGAAGAGTCCGAAATATTTCTAGTTTATAAGATATTACGTATATCTGACATCGATAATTATTTGTTAAAGATTTTTGTTATATTTGTATTATTAGGCAAAAACTATGACAAAGTAGAAAAGAGTTCTCATCAAAACGGAAGTGATGTTTACGCTGATGCGACTACACATGCGTACAAAAGAAGAGGGGGTGATGAGAATTTTAAATTTAAATAGGAGTGATGCACAGTCTCTATTATTAGATAAAAGTTAATTGAATATATGTATTTTTAAAATTTTTAATCTTTTTTTAAATTGTTTTTATTTATTTAATTATTATTATATTACTTTCCCCCCATTTAGGCCCTGTCACACGCACATCGGGATGGGACAAAGGGACTCGTGTTCCCACTCTCCAATCGGGTCTCCCACTCTATTATATCTCAATTTTCATCATTTAGTATTCATATAAAATAAAAAAAATTATTGTAACCAAAATTAGGGACAATAATGGATCATATTCAAAATAGGTGAACAATTCAACTAGAAAAATTGAAAATAAATACAATGTATCTAAATACAAATAAGAGACATGTATAACAGATCATTCTATCTTAAATAAATCAACAATATTTTGCAGCAGTTTTAAACATTATCTTGAGATATTTTTTGTTAAAAAGTTGAAGAATTTTAACGCATTCAACATCATGGATAAAAACTAGTGAATTTTAGATAGCGTTTTTGTTCATATAGCGTTTTTTTATATAGCGTTTTTTTTTCGTGACTTAGCACCTGTAAAACGAATTCAAGGATTTGGACGAAAAAAAAAGAAAAAAAAAAAACCCCAGAACGACGTCAAAATTCGCGAGTATTTTTCATCGTTTAATAGTCAGTTGTGCTTAGTTTAATTTATAACCTATATAAATGTAGGTAGCAAAGCAAAAAAAAAAAAAAAGAAGCCAATGTTAATAAGATAGCGAGGGGGACAAATCACTGTCCGACTCCCCAATGAGATAAGGACACACCAGTCCTGTATACAAACATTACAAAATAAAATCTCCATATTTACATTAGTAAAATTCCTCAGTGGACGAAATGCGTTGACCAAGAAAAGTTTTTCTTTTGACTTTTATTTATATAGTAGCCCAGAAGACCCTCTTCGTGAGGACTATAGGCCAGCTCCCGAGGAGGGCTTTTGAGCCTTCAGCTTTTTGCCATCAGCGTCCTATGTATGTACAAGTTATAAGAATTTAGAAATAATAAAATTATTTTATCTTTATTCGACACCTTAATTCGGCATAATCTTTCTTCGTATACGCAACCAATCTTCGTAGTTTTTTTTTAATATTTATTTTGCGCTTAATTATTTTGTTTTAAAATCACCTTTATTTATGGTCCTTTCACATAAAGTCACTCTTAAAAGATATTAGGGGACCCGAGCTATGTAATATTTCGAATATGTCACAGTACCCATGTTAGAAAAAAAAAAATACATATGAGCAACGTACCGTACCTCGCTTAAGTTTTAATTATAGTTTAATTAGTCGATAGCAATTGCGACGAAAAGCGAAATTAAAGTTAAACATTTAATAAAAAAATGTTTTTTTAAATGCTTTCACTCTGTTTGATATTTAAATTTAACTTTAAATGAGTTATTTATTTAATTTTTAATCGTGTGGAACTACAGTAGTTACTATCTATTACTTCATGTTGTTTATGATTCGTCGAAATCGAAAACCAGGCGGACGGACACACATGCATTTCGTTTTATTTATATAGATATTTCTAATCAATGTTTTATTGTTATGGATAGGAATGTATGTAAATCAATCTTAAGTAAATTGTTCATATATATTAACTGTGTCTAGCTATTTATAGTTTATTTGATATCAAATATATCTTTCTTCTCATATATTTGTTCAGGATTTTCATTCTATTTAATTTATTATATTTAAAATGATGTTTGGGTTGATGTAAGTATAATTACAATTATTATTAGAGAAAAGTAACTGAATTATACATTTTTTGGAATCTGTTTTTTTTTTAATAACAAACAAGGCGTTAATATGTCTGCATTTACCGAGGAGGTCATTGTTTTTATTCAACAATTTATTTTGCTTTATAAACTTGATTATGATGAAGTTTTCTTTTAAGCGTAGTAGGCAGTTAACATTTCAAGGAGACCCCGTTTATATGATTTCACATTTAATGTTGATGGTGATATTTTTCTTTCTGATCACATACATATTTCGAAAGAGTTGTATTGTTAGCATATTTTTTCTCTAAATATTTTATGAATTTTTAGAAATCTATTGAATTTCTTTTACAGTTTGTTTTTCTGTTGGCCTTATGTATTATTTTCTGTATTAATATTGATCATTATTGTAACCTTATATTTTATATTATAGATTAAGCATTTATTTTCAAGAGAGATTTTTTGTTTTATTTTTACAGTTAAACGAAACAATACCGTTATTGTAGCCATTATTTTAAGTACAGGTGTATTATGGGTAATATTGTTTATAGTGTTAATGATTTTTGTTTTTGTTGATTAGATTTTCTATGCAACTGCAACTTATTTTTAGTTTCAATTAAAAATTACAATTGTAAAGAAATTTAGGCTGATTTTTGTTCCACTTGAAGAACACTTTATTAGTTGTTTAATTCCATTATTGTTTTTATATGAAGCATTCTCAGTATATTAATAATTTTACGCTGTCTTATGTTGCTTTTGAGATGAAGCATTTTCACTATTATTATTTTATTGCTTATTTTATTCCATCTTATTAGTGTTGCTTTTATATAAAGCCTTTTTACTATTTTATTACTAATTTTACTCCATCTTTTCATGGGTGCTTTTGGATGAAGCAATTTCCACTATTAAAATTTTATTACTAGTTTTTTTCTTTTTATTATTGTTTTTTTAATGAAACATTATCACTAATATTATTTTATTACTAGTTTTACTCCATTTTATCGTCAGAGAATCCATTGTCAAGAATATTATTTTATTATTATTTTACCCCATCTTATTATTGTCGCTATTTATATGAAACATTTTTCATTTCCACATTATTCTTAGTTTCATCCTCTTGTTTTTGGATAAATCTTATTCACTGTTGTATTTGTCTATATTTCTGAGATGATGTATTATGTACATTATTTACATTATTCGGTCTATTGTCCTCATCTTAGTCTCCATATTTATTACAACGTTTCGGCCTTTCAGCATCTGTCTATATTTCTGAGATGAGGTATTATGTACACTATTTACATTATTCGGTTGTCCTCATTTTTGTCGCCATATTTATTACAACATTTCAGCCGTTGTACGCTCCGGCCTTCTTCAGGTGGTTGGAATGTCGAACTGAACCCTTTGTTTCGCTCACTGGGGTAGACTGTTCTAGTTCCACGTGCCAGGTTTAATGGATGTCAGTTATCAGTTACCTCCTGTTAATTTCCCTCTGAAAGTTCTCCATTGCCTTAACCGAGTATTGAACTCACACTCTTTGGGTCCTGGATCTAACCAACGCCTTTATCCAATGTGCCATGTGTCCTAAGGTTAAGGCGGTGGAGAACTTGAAAGGGAATTAACAAGAGATAACTGACAGCTGACATCCATTAAACATGGCACGTGGAACTAGAACAGTCTACCCCGGTGAGCGAAATAAAGAGTTCAGTTCGACATTCCAACCACCTGAAGAAGACCGGAGCGTACAACGGCCGAAACGTTGTAATAAATATGGCGACAAAGATGAGGACAATAGTTCGAATAATGTAAATAATATACACTGTTGCTTTGAAATATATTTGTGAAAGTACATATAGCGTAACAGTAAACATATAGGAAAATGGAATCGGGGAGCAAGGTTCGAATTCCGACTGAGATGTCTACTTCAGATTATGCCCTTAAGAAAAGTAAGGATCTATTACTTTTCCCTAGAGAACAATGAGTCGCTTGCGGAAGAGATCTATGTAGGCATGGTTGGCGGCTAGTCTAGGAGAAGGGCAGATCTGAATTCAAAGCTGAGGAGAAGCAACAGAAATCAAATCCACTATTATACCTAAGAAAAACTGTTTCAAGATATTAAAGAAAAAGAAAGCTGTGGAGAGATGTGAAATTTCTGCGTACTGAAATGAGTTACAAATATGTCGTTTGTCTCGCTTGATTTTTCAGTGCGCCTACGTTGTTACCGAATGTGGCTCAAGATCAGTTCAAAGGAGTTTAACGGCAATATCTCAGACAAAATTCTTAACGCTAGAGCGAACCCCTCTGCCGGTCAACTCACGATACTCGCATACCAAAATCTGGTCTAGCTTTACTGATTGGGCATTTATATAGTCTATGCCTTCTTTTTCTATGTTCCGTGTCTCTTCAGGACGTAGGCGATCATGGCCAATCCTCCCTATCCATTGTAGCTCTCAATAAGTTTTGTCCCTTCCCTCCAGGCCACGTTCTGTCATTGCTTAAGCCCGCCAGGTATGTCATGCGTTGCATCCCTTGTCTCTCTTTCCCTCTATTCGACCTTTATGTGTCGTGTCCCTTCAAGACGTAGGCGATTATGGCTCTCCACTTCCTCCCTATCCCTTGTAGCTCTCAATAAGTTTCGTCCTTCTGCTACCTCCACGTTCTGTCATCCACTTGCTTAAGCCCGCCAGGTATGTCATACGTTGCTTTTCCTTGTCTTTCTTTCCCTCTATTCGACCTGTGAGTATCAGATTCTCCAAGCCCTCCTTTCTCATTACGTGTCCCAGAAATGTCAGCTGCCTCTTCCTGATGTTAAGTATAAGCTTCCTCCTTGTTTGCATCCTCTCCAAAACCTCATCGTTGCTCACACGCTCGGTCCATGATATCCTTAGCATCCTTCTGTAGAACCATACCTCCGTTGCCTCGAGACTCTTCTTCATTTTTGGGGAAACCGTCCAAAATTCGCTGCCGTAAAGAAGGACAGATGTCATGTAGAAGTTCAGTACTCTTTTTTTTTTATCAAAGAAATCCTCCTGTCTCATAATTGCTTGGTTTTTGGAATACGTCTTTGGTCATCCCAAGTACGTCTTCGGATCTCAGTGTCGCACTTACCGTCCTCTGTCACAACACTTCCCAGATATTTAAATTTCCGCATCTGCTTGATTTTAGTGTCCGCGACCTGTAAATCGCATTTCGGGACTATCCTTTTACTCATGACCATGCACTCTGTCTTAGCTAATTAGGCAGACATTTGCATATCACTACGTCGCCATCGAATATGGCATACGATCAGTTTAAAGTGGATATATAAGCAAAATCGCAGAAAAATTCTTACCCCCAACTCTCGGTATTCTTCGTTTTTGTGTCGCCTCACACCAGGCAATAAAACTGTCCCCTCCTCGATTGAGAGCTACTGTCTGAAGGGATGTTCACCTGGGGCTTGAGCGAATATTAGTGGTAGATGAGCGAACCCATCTCTCGGTCTGTACACAATACTCGCATACCAAAAGCTATTGTACCATTACTGCTTGGGCATTCATATAGTCTATACCTTAGCTATGCTAATTAAGCAGTCATTTATATATAGCTAAACAATAAAAAATATATTTGTTAAACGTTAATTACGAAGTTTTGGTCGGGTAAATATTCAGCTCGTCAAAATAACTAACTCGTAAGGAATCACGTAGTCGGTGAGGATTCATTACAAACTCACTGTTTTGTTTACACGATAGAAGAAGAAAAACTTAAGTCGTGTATTAAAAACTCACAACTAAATAAGAAATGAAAAATGGCTGAACAATAAAGATTAAACAATAACAAAAAAAAAAAAAAAAAAAAGAAAGAAAAATTCGATTAAATTAAAACTGCAGAAAACTGTCCGAGGGATTGGTGCAGGAACAGAATAAACAAAATTAAACAAAAAAAAAAAAAATAAATAGGAAAGAACGTGAGTAGAAATTTACAATTTTTTTCGTTTCTTGTACAAACAAGCGAAATATGCTGATTCATGGGAGATCTCGTTGCCGCGAGAATTCGGATAGCATTACCTCGTAACGAGAAGAGCAGGGAAGGGAACATTTGAATTTGCAGAAACGGGAAAAAAAGTCAAGGTGGAATAATTGGACGAGGAAAGGATGAATGAAAAAAAAGGAAGGAAAATGGAAATAATAATAATTTAAAATGTTAAAAACAAACTCGAAAAAATAAAAAAGCGAAGAAAATTAAAAATAACGAGAAAAAAATTCAACATAGTCGTCGATATTTCAAGCCTGACCATTTCTCTTCCAAACGAAAGGTTAACTTATACATAGGGTATGAAACGTAAAACGTTGTGTGAAACAGGCAAACGAGTTGTATAAACTATGTAAAACTAACTATATATAGAGAGACCAAGAATTTCTGTGTGTCTGTGTGATATCTTTTCACTCGAGATCCATCCAAACGATTTTGACCAAACTTGGCACATATATTGTACCATGTAAGAGATAGGTTCTTAGCATAAAAAATCGATAATTTTTAAAAAAATCAAAAATCTATAATTTCAACTTTTTCATCCGCTTTCGTTCAAACTCGGTATGTAGGTTACTTACATCATAATGAGCTCAACAATACTTCATTGTGTGTAGCGAAAAAACCCCGAAAAACGAAAAATCGATTTCAACACAAATTTTAAACTAAAAACTCCCTCAATTTTCAAGCAATCTAATACAAACTTCACTCAATTGTAGCCAACAATAAGATGTTTGTTTAACAGTCATTTAACTTGATAATTGAGTCCACCCATATAGTGAAAACCCGCGTAAATAGCGAAAAATGGCGATTTTTACTGGTTTCTTTCTTATTTTTCGATGATCTTTCAATCAATTTTCATCAAACTGAAAAATTGCTTTATATATGTATCCTCTTTTACATCCCTGGTAACACACTGACAAATTGAATTTCAAAATCTTCAAAATAATTGTGATCTGAAGTGGGTCTTCATGTTCCCTGTTTTATTTCTTCATGTCCTCGGCTAACTTTGATTGAATAAATACGGACTACTTCTGTTATATTAGTAACTGCATTAAAAGCTTTTTAATGAAAGTACTTTAAAGTAATTGAAGATAGACTCTGTTACATGTAAACATGATGCTGTTTTTGCTCCATTGTAATTGAACGCTTTTTCTGATCGACAAGCTGTGTATGGCTTCTAGTTATTGTTATTTTTAATTACTTCGCCACATGTAAAACAATAAAGCCACTAAGACACAAAAGGTTACTGAAAAAAAAAGATAAAAAAAATGAAAAACATTGTTAAGAAGCGAGAACAATAGAAGAGTAATCAAGAAAACAGTAGATAACGATTGACATTGCATTTAAATTAAAAGATCAAAGTTGGCTGGAAGGCATGGAACCGGAAGAGAGTTGCACAAGCGTGAGGTGCAAAAAAAAAAAAAAAAACAAACAAAAAAAAATAACAAAAAAATAAAATAAAATAAACTTATAGCACGAGGAAAACATTTTCAGTTATTTAGAATTTATTTTCAACCCTTTCCTTATTTGGGGGTAATCAAAATGTTCCTTTTTTTCATTCTTCTTCTTTTATGGGCCGTATGTCATCTTGATGATGGTGATTTCGATCCCTACCGAAAGATTGTTGACAAAATCTCAAAGAAGAATCGTTATCGGTCCTGATAAGACACCTCAGCTTCAGCCATTTTCTTACCTCATGGCGTAGCTTTCCTGTATTCTATAAATATTTTCATGGCAATTGTTTCCGCTAAACATTTCACTTTTGGTAACTCGACCTCAGGAATTTAAGTGCAGAACTAGTCTGGCAGCTAGGACTTATCGTTCTACTGTTGAAGATGTGAGTTCTATGTTAATAGTTTCATCTCTAGCACTTATTGCTTGGAGAACTCTCTTCCGGTTTCTTCTTTCCAGTCAGCTACGATGTAAAAAAAAAAAAAAAAAAATAATAAATGCAATATTATTCGTCATCATCTACCTTCTTGAATCCTGTTCTTTCATAATCAGTAACCCCTTCCGTCGTAGTGGTTTTGACTGACTTGGTTGGGGTAAAATCATTAAAAAAAAAAGAGTACCTCCCACTTGTTGCTTGTGTCGAAACTAATCTAAGTTTAACAAATTGTTAGATTATCTAACTTGTTTACCAAACAACTTATTCTAACGACCGCTAGAGGGCGTTGCCGAAAGAAGTATTTATGAAAAACGCGCGAAGTTTCAAACTTTTGTTTTCCTTTCAGACATTGCATGCCTAAGAGATAGAACGTGTCTCGTTTCGCCTTTGGGGACACTTTGGGTCTCCGGGGAATCACATGTAGCATTGAAGTTAAGTAAACAACATACGAAGTCTTTAAGCTGGTTTGATTTGACACAAACATAGGTAATAATTCGAACAGCTTTTGTTCACATGGAAATATTTAATAGCAACACACAGACAGACAGACAGACAAATACACACACGTGGACACACTTCCTTTATCCCTTTGGATTAAGTTTCAGTCAATAAAAATATAATCGCTAATTTTACGTAATATTTTATAGGAAGTTTGTTATAGTCTAAGGTCTTGAAAGTTAAGCAACATCGAGCCTTATTAGTACCTAGATGGGTGTCCGCTTGAGAATACCAGTTACTATTACATTATTTGAATTATTGTCCTCATCTTCGTCGCCATATTTATTACAACATTTCGGTGGTTGTACCCTCCGACCTTCTTCAGGTGGTTGGAATGTCGAACTTAACCCTTTATTTCGCTCACTGGGGTAGATTGTTTTAGTTCCACATGCCATGTTTAATGGATGTCAGTTATCAGTTATCTCCTGTTAATTTCCCTCTGAAAGTTCTCCGCTGCCTTAACCGGGTATTGAACTCACACACTTTGGGTCCTCTCACTGGATCTAACCAACTTTATCCACTGTGCTATGTGTCCTTGAGGATACATAGCACAGTGGATAAAGAACAGTCTACCTCAGTGAGCGAAATAAAGGGTTCAGTTCGACATTCTAACCACCTGATGAAGGCCGGAGCGAAAATGGCCGAAACGTTGTGATAAACATAGCGACAAAGATGAGGACAATAGTACCTCATCTCAGAAATATAGACAGATACAGGTGCAGTTAGTTTGGAAGTGTGTGTGGTGAAATGGATAGTGGCTTGGAATTGTTTCAATTCCAGTGGGGTCGTTATATTCACTTGGGAAATGTATGAATCCACCTCTTCTCCTCCAGCTATGGGTTAATTAGTAAGACGTATCACTAAAACCGTTATTATCTTAAAAATAGAATTACGTACAAAATATTTAGATTTCGACATTAAGTAACCAATAAAGATTGGTAGGCCGTTAAACAAAAACAATTAACCAACCAAAGGAATACATGAGTTAGTTTTTAAAGTGTCACCTCCATCTACCCTCTTGGGAATAGCAGGTAATGTAAGCTTGGGTGTGCGGGTGGTGTAATGTATAATGACTCGGACGTTAAATCAGAGAGCCGAGTTCCAATCCCAGTTGGGTTCGTTATATTCACTTAGATGCAAATACCTTTGGGAAAATGTATAAATCCACCTCTTCTCCCCCAGCTATGGGTTAATTAGGAAGACATGTATCGCTAAATTATTATCTCAAAAAATTCTTACAATCTAAAAACATTTTCTGGCTTTAAATAACCTACAAATAGTTGATAAGCCGTAGAAAACGAACCAATCAATCTAAGACCTTGTAACATTAATATGCATTTAGTAAGAGAGCATAATTTAAGCTTAAGGCTTAGGAAAGAAAAATATAATTAATAAACAGCCACACATAATATTGGACGGTCGCAAGTCCTAAGAAATTGGCGCCAGTTACCGTAAATAAGGAAAAAGTGGAAGTATATGGCGGGTTTGAGTGCTTTTCATTTGTGAATTAATGAATTAGCAATTAGTGAGAAGGCGAGAAGATTTTCTTGTAAGAAAAAGGAGTTTGTCTAACTCCGAAATTTTCAGTGAGAAATTTTTGCCTCTTAGGGAACACACGCTGCTCGTAAATGTTAGATAGTAGCGTGCAAACAGACAATAACAACAACAAAAAACAAAAAAAAAAAAAAAAAAAACAAACAAACTAGGGAGTCTCTAATACTCATTTACTCTCTCTCCTTCACTAACAAGTTGTCGGTAAAGTTTTTCTACTAAGGACAATAAAAGCAGTCAATACATACCATATGTGTTGTACACTGATAGATAGTATCAAGCAAAAAACGTTGGAAGTATCCCTCTCTCACTCATTTACTTACTCTCCCCTTAACGGATAAGTATTCAGTGAAATTCCTTTACTAAGGGAACAAAATGCAGCCAATACAGACTATATGTGATGCGCTATTTAATATTGCTAGATAGTAGTGAGTAAAAAAGTTGTAATTTAGAGACTACGTTATTTCCTTTCTCCCATTCACTAACAAGTAGTCGGTAAAATTCCCCTACTAAGGGTAATAAAGACAGTCAATTCAGAACATTTACGTTGTGCTATTTAACACTGCTAGATAGTAGCGAGCAAAAAACGTTAGAAGATTCAATAATTACCTCTCTTTCTCTCCTTCACTGACAAGTAGTCGGTAAAATTTCCCTACTAAGGGCAATAAAAGCAGTCAGTACAGACCATATGCTTTGTGCTATTTAACGATATGAGAAAATACGCTTCTCCTGGTGAAAAGATGTTTAATTTGATTTTCAGTAAGAGACAAAGACGGTCCAAGTTTTCTATATTGATCTGAAGAAGGCTGCAGAAACTGACGTCGTAACGCAACTGGCTCGGCTAATTACGGAATAAAGGCCGTAGTTGCCAAACACCTTTCCGAGTTTCATACTCAACCACGTATGACGTCGTTACAATGTAACTGTCTGAAAAACGTGCAATGCATCCACAATAATATCAACCAATATTACTACACTATTTTTCTCGTTAACAAAATTTTCAGCAACAAAATTGGAACTCCGCTACAGAATAGTTGTATAAAATTGTAGAGTAATGTTTGGTTCTGTGTGTAGAGAACTCTGCAGTCGAATATTTTTAACAACCTTGTACCAGACTTGTCTTCGACGAGTAAACAACATTGCAACGAATGTACATTAACAGAGAAGCCGATGTCTACCGACGCACGTTATCGCTTACATTAGAAATCTATTGCAAAGCGTACAAATTTCACTGTGACCTTAGAGCGATGACCTCTAGAATTTAATTCTAGATCAAAGACTCTATGGGTCGGAGTTCGTTCTTCTTGAGCTTGGATTAACACCCGGTAAGCCTGTTGGCCTCAGAACGAGTTATTCGATCCGCTGACACGAGAGGTCACCATCGTTCCTACTTGTAGATCCGAGCTAAGCTTCGTTCATAGTAGAAACGGATACGGGATGTGCACCAGGTATTTGAGAACTCATCATAAACGGACTATAAAGGGAAGCCGGTCAAACGCATTGCTACGCGGCATGCGTCAAATTTTAACATTCGCATTTTTCTTACTGAGAACATTAACATGGTATCTCTCTCAAGGTTATAGAGAAATTGAAAAACATGTAATACTAGTGGCGCTACTCGCTAACCGCAGCGGCTTAGAGGTAGCGACTTTCATGAGCCAAATTAATAGATGGCTCTCCGCGACTTCCGCAGTAGTAGTCTTGGTGATGCATATTAAGTTCACGTCGTCTGTGATGGTCTTGGTGTTGTGAGCATTGAAAGAAATGTTATACTACACCAGTTGTTTTTTCAGGATCACAGGGTTAATGGCGCTGCTTACATCACTGTGCCAGACTTGACGAGTAAACAGCTTACACGTTGTTTTCTTCTGCTTCTTTTACCTTCGGTATGCCCTGTCTGTATTAAATTCTCTAAGCCTTCTTTCCTCACAAAGTGAGTCTCTCTCTCTCTCCCTCTGATCGTTGACTCTATCTTCCACAAGACTTCCTCGTTGTTCACATGTTCCGTCTATAGTATTCTTAGTATTCGTCCAACGGAATCACATATTCGACGCTTCAAGTCAATTCTTCATCTTTGAGGCGCAGGGTTTATATATATATATATATATATATATATATATATATATAAAAGTGAACATTGAAGTCAAAACTTAGAGCGACAGGCTGTTTCATGCTAGGCGCAATCGCCTGGCCTGACGATTACATCTAGCATGAAACAGACTGTCGTCTCTAAGTGTTGACTTCTATGTTCACTTTTATATTTACACACAGTCTATCTCTGATATTGAGCACTTTATCCCATAAATATAGCACATCTTAAGACTATATATATATATATATATATATATATATATATATATATATATATATATATATATATATATATATATATATAAATGTTTATATATCAGAACAATGTTCAGAAATTAAATGACAAAATAAAAATTCTATGTAACGTGTTTCGTACTCTAAAATATTTATGTATAAAATTTTAAAATAACTATGATAAAAACAAAAACAGAAGTGTTGAGAAACTGAAAATATCGACTAAGCTGTATAATTGTAACCGTCGTTCACTTTTATATTCCCATCTCCGCATATATATATAATTCCATCCCGAAGAGCATTACTTTAGGCTGATGAAGTCCTTTTGGAGGACGAAACGCGTTACCTAATTTTTTTTCAATTTTGTCATTCAGTTACCAATAATATAAAAAATATTGCATCGATTTAAAAAAAAAAATTAAAAAATCAATTTAATGTGTACATTTTGATATACATATTTGTACGAATCTGGGCAGCGAGTAAGAATCGAACTTACTTAGCAGTGATTAGCTTAATAAATTTGTTAACCATTTCTTTATTGCATGGCGCCTAACCAGTTGTTTTCTCTTCTCGCAAAAACATTGCGTATTTTGCAGAAAATCTGAATTTTAGTGCAGAGTGAGGTTAAAAAAATGAGGAGATCTGGTGGAGTGGGTAGTGGGTGAAAGTTAAGAGGGTGGGGCAACACAAATAAAGGATCAGTTAATGGTTCGGGATGATGGAATGGGGAGGTGTCAGGGAGAGTTGTGTACTTGATGCCACAATCACTGACATCGTGTTTGTAATGACGAAATTCCTACTCGAGATGTAATTTTCGAAGTCAGTTAAATTATCCGACATTGTTTATTTGAAGATGACAATGGCCATCGTTATGATTAAGATCTGTTTTATGTCTATCAAAATGACTGTCTTTTTCGTTAACAGATTAGGTTAGATTAGGTTGGCTAATTTAACAATATATCAATCGTTGCTGTGTTATTTAACGTTGAATATAAGGCTTTAATGCCATAAATTACAATGAATAAAAACCCATTTAAACCAGAATATAAAGTAGACATAGGTCTAGTTCAAACCATAATAAACACTGTAGATATATGACTGGTTTACACTAGAATAAAAAAATAGGCATAGATCTGGTTGACATTGGAATAAAACAAATTAGACATAGGTCTGGTTTACATTAGAATAAATAAGTAGACATAGTGCTGTTTTACAATAGAATAAAAATGGCAGATATAGGTCTGTTTCACACTCAAATAAAAAACGAGATATCAGTCTGGTTTACACTAGAATAAAAAAATAGGCATAGATCTGGTTGACATTGGAATAAAACAAATTAGACATAGGTCTGGTTTACATTAGAATAAATAAGTAGACATAGTGCTGTTTTACAATAGAATAAAAATGGCAGATATAGGTCTGTTTTACACTCAAATAAAAAACGAGATATCGGTCTGGTTTACACTAGAATAAAAAAAATAGGCATAGATCTGACATTTAAAACAAATTAGACATAGGTCAAAGAATAAATAAGTAGACATATCTGTTTTTCAATAGAATAAAAATGGCAGATATAGGTCTGTTTTACACTCAAATAAAAAACGAGATATCAGTCTGGTTTACACTAGAATAAAAAAATAGGCATAGATCTGGTTTACACTAGAATAAAAAAATAGGCATAGATCTGGTTGACATTGGAATAAAACAAATTAGACATAGGTCTGGTTTACATTAGAATAAATAAGTAGACATAGTGCTGTTTTACAATAGAATAAAAATGGCAGATATAGGTCTGTTTTACACTCAAATAAAAAACGAGATATCGGTCTGGTTTACACTAGAATAAAAAAAAGTAGATATAGTTCTGGTTTACACTAGAATAAAAAATAGACATAGGTCTGGTTTACACTGGAATAAAAAAAAGTAGATAAAGCTCTGGTATACACTAGAATAAAAAAAGTAGATATAGGTCTGGTTTACACTGGAATGAAAAATAGACATATGTCTGGTTTAGACTAGTATGAAAGAAGTAGACATAGTTCTGGTTTACACGTGAGTAAAAAGTCTAGACAAAGTTTACATTAGAATAAAATTAATGAAATCTGGTTTATATCAGATTAAAAAAGGAGACAATGGTTTGTTTTACACTAAAGTAAAAAAAAAAAACAAAACAAAAACATAGATATAGTTCTGGTTTACACACGAGTAAAAATTAAAGGAATAAGTCTGGTTTTCGCTCGATTAGCAGAAATGTATACATAATCTAGTTTACTACTCGAGTAAAAAAGGAAACATATCTGGTTTACATCAGTGCAAAAACAAAAAAAGAGACATTTCAAATTCAGCATCTCTACATCTTCAGTGTTTCCTCTCGCTTTATAACCTACAAATATGTAATTTTATCAATAAGAGCATCACTTTAGTCTGATGAAGTCCTTTTGGAGGTCGAAACGCGTTACATAGCTTTTTATTCTCATTTTGTCATTCAGTTATCAATGATGATAAAAGCATTGCATCGACGCTAATTATAATCACTTGAGGACTTTCAACATTAGCCACAACTGGACTATAATGTAGTTGACCTTAATGGCATCCAACCAGTTCAGAAATAGTTAAACTGTCAACTGTATAAAACAGCTTTCTTGGATCAATGATTAAAAATGGATTTGAGAGCATGAACCCTGTAGGTTCAGAGAAGACACTCCTCCTTTGAACCTCGTCCACTGACGCTACACAATCGCAAACAAAGAGCTGTACTAAATAACAGAAGTACCATCACTTGAAGACTTTCAACAGAAGCAACAACTAAAATGGATAGCATATGTAAGTCAAAGAGGAAATATTGAAGCATGAGTGTCTTGGCAAAGACCATCCTTCTTTGAATCTTGTGGACTGGCGCTACACAATCGAAAAGAACTGTAGCATAATAAAGGAGCCATATCACCCGAGGAATTTCAAGAGCAGCAACAACTAAAATGGATAGCACATGTAACTCGAAGAGAAACTAATGACATAATGAAGATACTGACATTCCATTAGAAAGAAACCCCTTTCAATAGACCATCCTTCTTTGAACCATGTGAACTGGCGCTACACAATCGCAAAGAACAGTAGCATATAATAGAAGCTACATCACTTGAGGACTTTCAAGAGTAGCAACAACTAAAATGGATAGCACATGTAACTCGTAGAGAAACTAATGACATAATTGTAATATTGACATTCCAGACTATTTCAAACAATCCGCCATCAATAGTGGAAAGAACAATAACAGTTACTAGGTTGGAAAAATCTATTTTCTTAAAAAAAATGTTTTAAGACAAAGATTCTTATAAATTTTAACCCTAAGTAGCACTGGCTGACCGGGCAATAAATACCGAATGTTTCCATGCAAGGAAATGACTAATCTCCATATAACCATTAACCATTAAAACAACCGCCACTATACCATCAATACCTCCGCTATCACAAACGATATTTCGACGCCATCAACATTATTATAATATCCAGTCGTGAGTCTAATCACTTTTCATCATTATCTCCACCATCGTCGCCTTCATTAGCACCGTTTAGATTGACACATTATCTCTACAAGTAATCATCATCATGTATCATCATCATCATCATCATCATCATGTACCATCATGACGACTGCTGTTAGAGGGTTAACTTCACAAGACATTGGTAGTTAGTTCCGGGTGTTTTACAATTTGCCCTTGTGTGGAAACTTTGTTAAATCTATCTATCTATCTATCTATCTATCTATCTATCTATCTATCTATCTATTTCAGTCTGTTCATATCTCTCTCTCTCGGACTATCACTCTCTCTCAATATCTCTCTCTCTCTCTCTATCTCAGTCTGTTTATCTCTCTCTCTCTCTCTCTCTATCTATCTATCTATCTATCTATCTATCTCAATCTCTTCATATCACCCTTTTTCAGTCTGTTCATCTCTCTCTCTCTCTCTCTATCTTTATCTCAATCTCTTCAAATCACTCTTTTTCAGTCTGTTCATCTCTCTTTCTCTCTCTCTCTCTATATATATATATATATAGGTCTGTTTATATCTCACTCTATATACCTATCTCAGTATGTTCATCTATCTATCTATCTATCTATCTATCTATCTATCTATCTATCTATCTATCTATGTTCATCTCACTCTCTCTCTCTATCTACCTATTTATTTCAGTCTGTTCATTTCTCTCCCTCTTTCTCTTCCTACCTCACACTGTTCATCTCTCTCTCTATGTCTGTTCATATCTATCTATCTATCTATCTATCTATCTATCTATCTATCTATCTATCTCATTCTGTTAATCTCTCTCTCTCTCTATCTATCTATCTATCTATCAAGCAAATTAAGAGAATAACAACCTTCTTAAACAATTTTGGGCAAATTTTGGCATAAAACCAAATGCTTACAACGCAAAGTGAGAAATGTACTCACATGTCAATAGCCTGCATGTTCATCATAGCTGCAGCCGTCTCTCTCGAATATCTCCCCAACAACGATAATTAAACCGATATCACTGTGAAGATCTCAATTATTCTCGCCTCTATTACCATATCACAGCTACGGTCCTTATTATCCAATCTTCACAGGTTTCATTATGGCCATCATTTTCTTTCCTTTTTTTACTGATATTGTCATAATCGTCCTTACCACTCTTTTACTCGTATCTTCCCATAATCGATTCTGACTTCTCTTTTTATCGCAACAAACTTATTCAATAATGACTGTTTACGAAAACCGAAAGAATTTTGAAGCCGAAATGGGCAATGAGTACTCTTCAAATTTCTATTCATCTCTCTCTCTCTCTCTCTCTCTCTCTCTCTCTCTCGTGTGTGTTTGTATGTGTATTTACTAGCATCTTTTTTTTTCTTGCGTGCCCCTCATTAAGCAAGACATAAAAAAGCAAACGTACCGAAATGACAGAAAATTAAATATCGTCTATCTCTGCGCATGCTCAAAAATCTCCTTCCGGCGGTATTGTCTCGCAATTTTTTTCGAGTGACATGTTGACACATTCGTCATCCCTCTTCGCCCGAACGAAGTGTGTTGTGCTTATAAATTAGCTTCTTGTTAACTACATCGCTGCTATTTAGGTAACTTTTCAATTTTTTTTTTCAAGTCAATGTAAAATTTTTTTTTTTTGTTGCTATTTGCTGTATGTGGTTACAAAAACGCTGATGGTAGAACACGTGTGGGCCAAGAGAAATAAAGAGGAGGTGAATGAGATACAAAGCAGTCGATTTATTTAGGTTTCATAACATCCACACGTATGCATATTCTCTGCACACCACCCATAAACAAACTAACAATTAGCATCATGTCGTCTGTTTTAAGTTAAAACTCTGTTTTCCATAGTATACAGAAACTGCCATTATATGAACATAAATTCCTATCTTTTGAAACTATTGATACTTTACCATTCGTCATTGTCATTGTTCTGCTGTCCATTCACACAAACTCGTCAAACAGGTTATGGGCTCTTCTCGCCTCCTCTTTTCAGTGTTCTTCTCCATAACCTCCCCTCTTTTATTATGGGGCCGCGCATGAAATGATGCACTTTATAGGAAAGGAATAAAACGCTTCTGAAATGTTAAATAACTAATTTATTTAGTTGAATTCGGCACCATGTTGATGAATGTCTGTTCTACAACATACCTCTAAATTCTTGATCCCATCTTTAAAAACATTCTCATCCTTTGATGAGATAAACAGTTCAAATGCTTCGATTACTTCTTCCTTATTGGAGAATTTTTTTTATTGCGTATGAAAATCTCAATGATATTCAGTAGGAGAGATATCAGGTGAATATGGAGAATGATTCCAAATTTCATAATTCAGGCTCTGCAGCTTTTGAACACTTGATTGAGAAACTTGTGGCCGTCCGTTGTCGTGCAGCAAAATTGGGCCGTCCTTAATTCATAAGTCTGTGATGTTTCTTTTTCAATTAATCATGCATACACAAATTTCTCCACAATACGAGGTTGCTGTTATTGTTTTCCCTTGAGGTAAGAATAAATAATGAATAAACCATTTGAAATTTCACCATAAACTTATCATTAACTTCTTAGAGTGCAGTGGAGTTTTGTGGCATTATTTTAGTGATCCACTAGCATCTAAGCATTGTCCTACTTTATTAATGTTGACAAAGAGTATCCATTTCTCATCGCATGTAATGATTCGATGCAAAAATGGTTCTTTTTTCAATCGGGAAAAGCAACAGATGCACACCTCAAAGCGACGGGGTGTTTTTTTGAGTTTCATTCGGCTGATGCGGAAGAAATCTATCCAGCGCCGAGAAACAGTTTTGCGAGATGTTTCGATTTCTGATGCAAGTTTTCGGATTGTAGTTCTCTGATTTTGATCAACCAAAAGCATTCAATTACTCATGTCTGATAACCCGATCGTGTTCTTTCTCTTCGTTTATTTTCAAGATTATAATCTCTCGAACAAAATTTTTGAAACAGTGTTTGTGTGTCTGTATTATGTTCCCACACAGGAAATGAATAAAACGCTTATGAAATGTTAAATAACTAATTTATTTAGTTGAAAATAGGCACCATGTTGATGATGAATGATTATTTTCCAACATACCTCTAAATTCTTGATCCCATCTTTAAAAAAATTCATCCTTTACTGTGATAAACAGTTCAAATGCTTCGATTATTTCTTCCTTATTGGCGAATGTTTTATTGTGTGTGAAAAGTTCAAAATGCTTGACTAAGTGATAATCAGTAGGAGAGATATCAGGCGAATATGGAGGATGTTTTATACTCACTTGTTCACTTACACATTCTCTCATACATAACCACATACATATACAATGCTTAAATACAATGTTTCTTGAATTTTGTAAAATTCCGAGGAAAGTAACGTTTTCAACATTTTAAACCATTAGCGATTATCATTAAGGAAGACCATACGTGTAAACATCTTTTGCTTTTCAAACAGGAAGCATTCATATTTTTGTCTGTAGAATAATTATACTTTCTTTTTATTTTCAAATGAATAAGTTAGAAATAACTAGCGACATGTGTTAATCACACTGTCAATATTCCCCCCCCCCTCACAAAAACAACTTTTGTCCCATTTCTAAGGTATATGATTACGCATATGGTCATCTGTAGCTGAGGTATTTACTACGAAAAATTACCTTGAATCTTTTTAGCAGTGAAGTCCGCCTTATGATAAACCGTAGATCATGCGGCCCACTGGTCATAAAAGGTTGCCTATACCTGATCTAAATAAGGTTTATCCTGCCAAGGAAAACGTCCTTATTTTTATGAGTGGACCATTATGTTTAAGTAATAGTAATGTTGTCTTTTACAATATTCTATTTTATTACGCACCTTGAGCAATAGCATTGCCTTTTTTTATTGGAGAATCTGACATCGTGTTGCATTATTCGACAGAGGGAGGGAAAATTAACTCCCGAAAAAGTTATGCTTACAGCGACTGAATGATGATTCTGTCTGAGCAGCAGTTGATCCGCTCAGTGCTATATATTTTTCATGTACTTCGAGCTGAGCTTTACGCTATGGTTAACGTGCCTGGAAGATAAAAGCATATACACCCAGCGAAACTGGTAAAATGAAATCGCCCAAACAAGAGGCTGCACTTTAAAAAGCCGTGAAAAGATTTACCACAGTGGAAGGTGGTAGGCATTGCAATGCACGAACGATACCTGCACAAATCAGCATCATTCAGAAGAAAAGTCGCGAAAGAGGCGTGGTTTCTGGGATTAGAGGGAATCGCGGGGTTTATGGGATGGGGGGATATCTTAATTGAAAGAATTAATGGATACATTATTGAATGATTGAACGTGTCGATCGGGACGGACCCGATGCTTTGGTCCGTTAATTAAGTTGAAACTAGCCGCCTGTAACCTTTGACCTGACAAAGTTATTTTCTTTTGACGTCGGAAATGCGTACAAATTGGAAAAGGCCTCTTATTACAAGTTGGGATGAAGATGAAAGCAACAGAATTGTTGGGTTCGCAAATGTATCGGCCTTCGTTAAAATTTGTCTGTCTACCTGGACACCTGATCGGGCGATCTCTCTGGAGACATCCTGACATATCTGTCTGTCTGTATATCGTTGAAAGTAGAGTCATATTAACAGTAAGTCTAATCATATCTATCTATCTATCTATCTATCTATCTATCTATCTATCTATCTATCTATCTATCTAACCTACTTATCTGTCTATCTGTTCATATCTCTCTCTTTCACGACCTATCTATCTATCTATCTATCTATCTATCTATCTATCTATCTAAACAGTCTCTTCCTACTTATCTGTCTATCTGTTCATATCTCTCTTTCACAATCTATCTATCTATCTATCTATCTATCTATCTATCTATCTATCTATCTATCTATCTATCTAACCTACTTATCTGTCTATCTGTTCATATCTCTCTTTCGATATCTATCTATCTATCTATCTATCTATCTATCTATCTATCTATCTATCTATCTATCTATCTATCTAAACAGTCTCTTCCTACTTATCTGTCTATCTGTTCATATCTCTCTCTTTCACAATCTATCTATCTATCTATCTATCTATCTAAACAGTCTCTTCCTACTTATCTGTCTATCTGTTCATATCTCTCTCTTTCACAATCTATCTATCTATCTATCTATCTATCTATCTATCTATCTATCTATCTATCTAAACAGTCTCTTCCTACTTATCTGTCTATCTGTTCATATCTCTCTCTTTCACGATCTATCTATCTATCTATCTATCTATCTATCTATCTATCTATCTATCTATCTAACAGAGCCTCTTCCTACTTATCTCTCTATCTGTTCGTATTTCTCTCTTTCGATCTATCTATCTATCTATCTATCTATCTATCTATCTATCTATCTATCTATCTATCTATCTATCTTCTCTGTCTGTCTGTCTGTCTTTCTATCTATCTATCTATCTATCTATCTATCTATCTTCTCTGTCTGTCTATCTATCTATATATCTATCTATCTATCTATCTATCTAACAGAGCCTCTTCCTACTTATCTCTCTATCTGTTCGTATTTCTCTCTTTCACGATCTATCTATCTATCTATCTATCTATCACAGTCTCTTCCTACTTATCTGTCTATCTATCTGTTCATCTCTCTCTCTCTCTCTCTCTCTCCCTCTCTCACGATATATCTATCATATTTTTAATCCTATTTCGGATATGTTTGCCCGTCTGTTGTCTCATAACGAATAAAATGGCATCAAGAGAATGAATACTTTTGTCTTAAAGAACACAATACATCCTCCAATATTATAGACTGGCGCTACAGAATCACAAAAATAACAAAAGCCACAACACATGAAACACTTTCCAAGCCATCACTTACAAAACTGGGTCGCAGATGTTACTAGAATAAAAAATATTCAATTACTTTAATGACGTTGTTAACATTCCACACTACTAAAAACAGAAGGTTAGGAAGGAAATTCCCAGCAATACGAGAAAGGGCCATAACAATTAGAGATCTTGAGGAGTCTAAGTCTCTGAATAGCTGTTTTAAGAAAAATATTTTTCCAATTCCAACCGACAGTGACATTAATTCTTCTTTCACTGAATGTCGACCATTTCCGGTATGGAAATGGTTAATTCCACCATTACGATGGTTAGAGTCTCAGACATTTCTGCAAAGTTTTCTTCCCTTTGTCCTACGTTGGCTGCTATTCTACTAGTAGCCTAACTGGAATATTTATTCGTCTGATTTTATTTCTCTTCTAGCCGATAATTATTCTGTCTTCTTCGTCGACATGGGTCTTTCGTTTTTAGATGAGCTGAGCGTCATAAGGTCCTCGCAGATTGAAGCAATGTTCATTGCCAACTCATCATGACAACACGTACTTTAACACCAGTGATTTAACCCTTCAAAGACGAACAGCGTCAATCGATGCTTCATTGATTGATTCATTTTTTACGGCTTATCAACCCTTTTCAGATTATTATTAAGCCGAGAGTTATTTTTAGATTGTAAGATTTAAAAAAAAAAATAATGGTTTAGTGATAAAAGTCTTACTAATTAATCCATAGCTGGGGGTAAGAAGAGGTGGATTCATGCATTTCTCAAGGGCATTTGCGCGTAAGTGAATATAACGAACCCAACTGGAAGTGGAACTCGGCTCTCCGATTAACAATTCCGATCTATTACTCCACCCGCACATCCAAGCTTACAGCAGCAGGTATTCCCAAGCGATCACCTAAATTGACGTTTCATTGGAAGCCAAAAGGATATCATCACTTATGGACATCATTCATTCGTGAATAGTTAGGTAGATGTAACCGCAAGTTCTATGCTAACAGTTTCTTTTCTCGTACTTCGCGCTTGTGGAATACTCTTCTGACTCCATGTTTTCCAGCCAACTTTAATCTTCAAAAATTTAAATGCAATATCAGTCGCTATCTACTGTCCTCCTGATTACTCTTCTTTTGTTCTCACTCCTTAATAACGTTTCTTTTTTCTAGTTCTTCCATACCCAGTAACACTTTGTGTCTTAGTGGCTTTACTGCCTGACTTGGGATGAACTCAATTAAAAAAAAAACGGTAATTCTAGGATTCATGATGTTACTATTTACTTGGATTGATTCAATTTTTAGAGTATTCGCTTCGGAGTAATGGATAGCGGATTGGATTAAGGAATCGGAGAGCCGAGTTCGAATTCCAGTCGAATCCATTACATTCACTTACGTGCTAATACCCTTGGGAAAGGTATGAATCCTATTCTTCTCCCTCCAGCTATGGATGGCAACTGGTCTACGGCAGAGAGAAATGGCAACCTACTGCAGGAAAAAAAATCTGCCTCGTCAGTCATGATCGCCTAAGCGTCTATCACTCATGACACATACCTGAGTGACTGTTTGTTCATTGAAATCCTACTCTACTGCTACTACTGCCTCCATTTCATTGGAGAGGATGTGCGGGTTGTGTAACGTATGGCGTCGGGAAATGCGATAACGGAGAACCGAGTTTGAATTCTAGTCGAATCCATTACATTCCCTTACGTGCTAATATCCTTGGGAAAGGAATGAATCCTCTTCTTCTCCCCCAGGTATGGGTAAATAGCAGGACAGACCAGGTTCTATAGCCTTGGATGGCAACTGGTCTACCGCAGAAATAAATGGCAACCTATTGCGGGAAAATAATCTGCCTCGTTAGTCATGTATCACGCATAACACATAACTAACTGAGTAAAGCTGTCAGAACAAGTGAATGAAAGCTTGCATGCATGTCTCTCGGAGAAAAAAAGAGACAAAAAAATGGTGATATGTTTAGGCAAACAATGAGCAAAAAGAACATTCGTTTTATTTTCTTTTTCTTTATTTTTATCTAAAAGAGTTAAAATATTATTTTTTATTGTTTTTATATGAAATTACAGCAACAGCAAAACTTAAAAAAAACCTCTTTACAAAAGTGATTTTTCTCGTTTTTTAACCAGTTTTTACACGCATCTTCGTGCGACCTTTACCCGCCATTTTAGAGTTAATTCGTTTTCCCAGTTAACACGGAATATACGGTCACATTACGTTGAAACACCGACTCCAGTACGATCATCGAAGTTAAGCAACCTCGGACCTGGTCAGTAACTTGATGAGTAACCTCTTAGTATGTTAATCGGAGAGACAAGTTCCAATTCTAGTTAGGTTTTTTTATATTCGCCTTTTTGTGGGCTTATGGCCATATCACGTTGAAACATTGGTCCTTGTACAATCACTGAAGTTAAGCAAGTGAAGCCTGGTCAGTACCTATATGGGTAACCGCTTGGGAGTACCAGGGGCTATACGCTTGGATGTGCAGGCGCTGTAATGGATAATGGCTCGGAATTATTAATACATAGGCTTACGGTTACATCACGTTGAAACGGCGGGTCGCGTAAGTTAAGCAACGTCGAGCCTAGTCAGTATCTGGATGGATGTCTGCTTGGGAATTGTTAATCGGAGTGCAGAGTTCTGATTCTAGTTGGGTTTGTTATATTCACTTACGTGCAAATACCCTTGGGAAAGGTATGAATCCATCTCTTCTCCCCAGCTATGGGTTAATTAGTAAGACTTGTATCACTAAAACCATTATTATCTGAAAAATAATTTCATACTAAATATTTAGACTTCAGCATTAAATAACCAATAGAAGTTGATTTGCCACTAAACAAACGCATCCAAATGAATACATAGGTCATTTTTTTTAGGTGGCGTTTTCATCTACCCAAGGATCTTTATTTGTTGTATAACACAAAATTTTATTTTGTTCTCGGTTCGCAGCAATTTGTCAGGCTCGTGACCATACACTCCTCCATTCAAACATCTTTGCACTCAAATCTAGAATCTGTTAAAAGAAAAAAAAAACCTTAGATGAAAACAATTTAAGAAGACCGAAAAATAAATACACAAGAAAAGCAATGATATCTGAAACAGCCTCTTGTAGTATTTCGGGAAACTTCGTCAGTGATTGCTTGTATCATTGGAGGTTTGAATCTCTAAAAACATCAGAGCCCCCCCCGCAAGTGACCCCCAACTAACAATGATCATCCACCCTCCGGTTAGCCTCCCGGTTTCTATTTTTGAACCAGTGAAATTTGATCAGAATTTTTGGTTCGATTCTTTTTGGAATTCAGCCAATGAAAATCGGTTTTATAATTACTGCGGATTCCTTTTGCCTATTTCAAATCGCTGATTTTTTTCTGGATAATTTTTTTTTTTCCCATTTCGGGGGTAAGTTACATTTTTTTTTTTTTTTGTTACTATGTTTTCATGTTATCTTCCTTCAGTATTTATTAAGCCAATTAAAATGAATTATTGAAGAAATTCTGACAATATTTCATTATAATCTGCTATGAACAAGATCTAGTCAATATGGTTGTCAATAGGAATTTGTCAGCGATGGATAAATATATTTTTTTCTTTCGGGATCATTATTTCGAAAGTAGAATAAACTATTGTTTTCATTTGTCGTTTTTGTTTCTACTTTCTGTTTCATTCATAATAACAATTTTTCTTTACTACTTCCTGTTTCATTCATAATAACCAATATTTTACTACTTCCTGTTTCATTCATAATAAACAATTTTTTTTACTACTTCCTGTTTCATTCATAATAACCAATTTTTTTACTACTTCCTGTGTCATATATCATAACCAATTTAAAAGTAACACTTGAGCTTTGGATTAGGTGCTTTTGGATTATGAAAAAAGTCGATGGTTATTATCTTTTTAACGCGTGATTTAGCAATTTTGCACGATGACAATAAATCTTTTGCACACACAGGCACACGCACACACGCATAGACTGACAGGCAGCCAATGTTATGAAATCTATATATTTTATCATAAACTTTAATCCAACTTGCGTAGAACATGTTAGCAAATCTGATCTAGTTTCGTCAAGTTAGTCGTAAACACTATAGACTTCTCGGGCGAATTTGTCAAACATTTCCGGCAGTGAAAATATTTTTCCGCGTAAAATGGACATAAATGGAAAAAAAGACCATTAGTAGGAATACAGATTTAAATATGTTAAAAAAATGAAATAAAAACGAAGAAATTCATAGAAAAAAGAAGACATTTAAAAACAAAAGAAATGCCAGAAACATCGAAAGGAGTGAAAAGGAAAGAAAATAAAAAAAAATGTGATCCTCAAAAACAAAGTTGCACCTGCGTTTTCGTGATCGACGCGTCACAAAAATTGACAGGAATTAATTCTTACTCGACAAGAAAAAAGATTTCTTTTTCTTTTCTTTCGATTTTATTTATTTTTCTTCTTATTTTTCTCTTATTTTTCTTCTTATTTTACTCATTAATGTTCTTTTTTTATTTCCATTCCCACCGTTTTTCTTTTTCAAGCTGTTTTTTTTGTTTTTTTTATGTCTTTTTCCAGTCATCTTTTTTCAACTCATTTCCTCTTACTCTCTTTCTTTTACTTTACCATCTTCCCTTTTTTCTTCTTCAGCTTTCTTTAACGTTTCTTTCCTTTTTATCAATTACGTTTGTTCTTTCTTTATTTCTAAAACATCGTATTTTTTAAAAAATCCAATTGTGTCCCGTTCTTTTTCAGCCACCTTTTGGAATTTTTCTTATTTTCACTTCATCAGGATCGAGAGTTAGTTTCTTGTTTCCATTTTTTTATTCACTGTCTCTCTTTCTCTTTCTTCCTATTATCTTCTTACTTCCCCTCCCTTTATCCTTCTACTATTATCATCTTCCACTTCTTCCTCCTCCCCTCTTCTCACTGTTATCCTTTCTTTCCCTCATCCTCTCTTCTTCTTCTTCTTACTGTTATCTTTTCTTCCCCCTCCCTCCACCACTTCTTTTTCTTCTTCTTGTTATTTTTTCTTCTTCCTCCTCTACCTCCTCCTGCACTTACTATTATTTTTTCTTTCCACCATACGCTCCACTTCTTCTTCTTCTTCTTCTTCTTGTTATATTTTCTTTACGCTCTTATTTTTCTTTGTCTACCTCCTCCTCCTCCTCCCCTCCTCCACTTTTTTCTTAATGTTATCTTTTCTTTTCCTCCTCCTCTCTTCTTCATCGTCTTCATCTTACTGTTATATTTTCTTCACCATCTTCCCCACCACTTCTTCTTCTTCTTCTTCTTCTTCTTCTTCTTCTTCTTCTTCACCCACACCCCTCATCCTCCTCTTTTTCTTATTGCTATCATTTATTTCCCTCATCCTCCCCACTCCTCCTCCTCCTCCTCCTCCTCCTTCTTCTTCTCCTTCTTCTTCTTCTTGTCAAATTACAAATTCTCTTCACGTGCACCAAAATTCTTTTTCAAATCGCCACACTTTCTGCATGTTTAACTGACAAAAGAAAACAAACAAAAACACAAAAGAAAACAATAAAACAGAACCGCCCCCCTCCAGCTGAAAACTGTCCAATGAAATTCTCTTTTTTATCCTTAATAAAATATCAGAGAGGAATTTCAAAAAAAAAAAAAAGACAGGAAACATTCTACATGTGATTTTAAAAGAAAATGGCAGAAGAATAAGTTTTATGTGAAGCTAGAGAATTTTGAGACCAATGGATTCAATTCACATCTATTTCTTTTCCCGCCATTTGGCAAAGATGTCAACAAGTTGATTATGAGAAAGACGTGCTTTCGGTTTGTTTGAAATGAGTACAAAAGGTGAAACAAATTTTTTGTGTGTTTGTGTGACTTTAGCAATGTCAGCGTAATTGGAAGAAAATGATGGCTGGAAATAGGGTCGGGGGAGACGAGGGGACTGAATAGATGGGGAGATATTTAGATGACAGAGAGAAAAGAAAGACGATATATTCATTAGGCATACACACACACACACACACACACACACACATATATATATGTAGTTATAGAAATATAGATGATATAAATTTATAGTTTAGGAAAATCTGATAAGAATACATTACTCATATATATATATATATATATATATATATATATATATATATATATTATGTGTATTTGTATAACTTTTCTTCTATCTATATTTGTATCTGTGTCTCCTATTCTCAGGCTCTCTAATTTATCAGTTATCTCATTTTGTCCATCTTTCTCATCCTATCTCTATCCCATATCAGAGTGCGTTTACTTTAATAACTCTTTCGGAAACCGATAGACGCAATACACATAGTCAGAAACAAGGCATCTACTAAAATATATATATAAATATATATATCATTATTCAAAAATATATATATATATATATATATATATATATATATATATATATATATATATATATATATATCATTATTCTAAATTTATCTATCTATCTATCTATCTATCTAAAAGTGAACATTGAAGTCATTACTTAGGGCGACAGGCTGTTTGCTAGACGCAATCGTCAGACCCACGAAGTGTTGTTTTTTTTCTTGGCTATTTATATATGCGGGTCAATGTTGCATTGTGGGTAGTGTATTTTGACGGTTATTTGGCCGGAAGTCGTTTATTTATTTATTTAGGTTAAATTATTTTGCTTGTTTTTATTTATTTTTATTTTTTATTTTTAATTCTTACCTTATATGTTCATTTATTTATTTTTATTTTAATCGGTGTTTTATTAACGTAGTAAAAAATTGTTTATATCGCTTATTTAATAGTTTTGTTTTGGTTTGGGGAGATAATTAAAGCTATTTATTCAATTTTGGTTTTGATTGCTGTAGTTTATTCTAACTATTTTTTGGCGGGAGCAGTTTTTTTAATTTGTTTATTACTTCATTTATTTATTTGGATTGATTATCGTTACTTGTTTTTTTCTAACGGTTAATTTATCGGGATCGGTTTGTTAGTCTGTTTATCTATTTGGATTAATTTAGATTAATTTATTTTACTTTCTTTTTATTATTTATTATACTGTATATTTTTATCTAACTCTTTTCGGTTGTCGATTTTTAAGTAACGTAGTATTTTTTTATCGTTATATAACAGTTATAGCTATTTTTTCCTCCGATTTTTCGTTTATTTTTTTATAGTCTAACTAATATTTTGGTAATAAGGGTTTGTTAATTTGTTTATTATTTACTTTATTTATTTGGGTTCATTGATTTTGTTTTTTATTTTTTATTTATTCATTCTATTTCATCTATTCTAACGGGTGTGATTTGGTAATTTGTTTGGGTTAATTTATTTTACTTATTTTATTTATTTTACTAAAAGACCACAAAGAAAATTTGAAAACCAACACTGCATGCAGACTCATAAACCAAAAGCGAACTAGGTAAAATCAGTAAAACGATACTAGAAAGAATTAGAAAGAAGTTAGGAGTAAACCAGTGGAAAAAAACAAAAGCAACTATTGACTGGTTACACAGCATAAATAACAAACAAAATTGGCAATTCCTACAATTATATAAAAGAGAATTTTACACATCCATAACAGAACCCATGCTCGATAAGGTCATCAACTTAGCCTAGGAGCAAATAATAATAAAATCAAACGAAATCGACATCATTAAACACTCCCGTAAATCATTACTATTTCACAATGAAGAAGCATGGATAAAGAAAGATGGTATCTTTGACACTACAGTGGGAAGCTTTGACGGTGCACATGCGAAATCATAGGTATATACTTACTAAAAGAACTGAGCAAAATAATAGATAGAAATGACACAGGACTCTACAGGGACGACGGTCTCATAATCTTAAGAAACTGTAACAAACAAAACACAGATAAAACTAGAAAAGCAATAATAAATATTTTCAAAAATAACGGATTCGACATAGGTATAAAAACTAACCTAAACGAAGTAGATTTCCTAGATGTTACCTTCAACTTAAAAAAAGGCAAAGGTACAGAAAACCCAATGATAAACCACCCTATAAACACACATCTGCCAATCACCCGCCTTCTATAATCAAACAGATACCAAAATCGATTAACCGCAGGTTTTCCGACAATTCCTCCAATGAATCCATATTTAACAAAGCTATGAAAAACTACGAAACAACCCTAAAAAACAATGGATTCCCAGCAACACTCACATATTCACCACAGAACACAAAAAGGCCAACAGGAAAAGAAATATATGCTATCTATCTATCTATCTATCTATCTATCTATCTATCTATCTATCTTATTGAGATGAGATATTTGTTTGGCATCAACGTTTGACCCCTTAGTTTCAGCACACAAAATCAACAACTTGAATGATCACGACATATACAACAAGACTGTAGTGTGTACGTGTAACGTTACAATTTTTGTACACTTCCTTTGAGTAACGTCCATCGCAGACAATAGCCGTAGGACAACTAATCGACTATCGAGACAATAGTGCCTGGGCGTGATGAAATTCTGATGCAATCACGGATGACGCAATATTTTTTAAGGCCAAACAAATTTCATCACCCCCCCCCAAAAAAAAAATACATTTATTTTACTACACATATATAGCGGCTCGGATTGAGGAATCGGAGAGCCGAGTTCCAATTTCAGTCGAATCCATTACATTCACTTAGGTGCTAATACCCTTGGGAATTGTATGAATCCTCTTCTTCTCCCAGATATGGGTAAATAGCAGGACAGATCGGATTCTATAGCCTTGGATGGCAACTGGTCTAGCACAGAAAGAAATGGCAACCTACTGCGTGAAAAAAATATGCCTCGTCAGTCATGAATCAAAAGATACATGATCGCCTAAGCGTGTATCACACATGGCACATAACTGACTGACTGCACACCACTGCAAATGACCTAATCTGAGGAAAAAATAGAAATCGTTTACACCCTGTCACTCCAGTGGGTCTAAAACTGGCCGTGTGGTGAAAGAAAGGAAACTAAAGCGGTTGTTTCAACTAATTTGCACAAGGGTGTATAATGTGGAAAGACGGCCTAGAAAATCTGACACTCAGAGGGACACAGGAAAGCTGCGCTAAACCTACCTAACAAGTTTGTGTAAATGGTTGGCAGGTGAGTGTTTAGGAGAGAACTACAAAGGACAGGAAATTGTGGAGAGCCACGATCTTCTATACCTTGAATGAACACGACATATAGACAAGACTGCAACGCGTATATCTACTGGTAGTGTAGTGTTTAGAAAATCGGAAAGAGAAATATGCGAGTTCGGCTTCAGGCTACATTTACTTTCGCAAAGATACGATCTCTTCTTCCTGCAGCTACGAGTTAAATACTCGGGCTGACTAAGTTCCCTAGGGATAGAATGTGTTTACCTTTCCCTTAGACACACCAATGCTACTATGGCGGGAGTATATGTGGTGCTCCTACGACCCTAATACATCCATCTATCTGTTTCAGTCTCTTTCTTGCTTTTATCGATTTATCTGAACCTCTTCTCTACTCAACTATCCCTCGGGGTTAACATCGAGAGAGGGCGGATCTTCTAGTCTTGGGTGGCAAACAGTTCAGGTGAAAGAAAACAAAGACTTCAAAATGATACTGAAGAGGGATGGACTACGTTAGACTATTTTGCCCTAGACGCACCATGGCTGTGATGGCTGGAGTACATGTTGTACACCTGACCACTCTAAAGTGTGATGGGACTAGTGTCGTGTTCGAATTTATATATCTCATTCTGTTGATCTATCTATCTATCTATCTATCTATCTATCTATCTATCTATCTATCTATCTATCTATCTATCTCAGACTGTTTCTATCTATCTATCTATCTATCTATCTATCTATCTATCTATCTGTGAATGGGTTATTTGTATTGAATGAATGGGTTGCGAATCGGATTAGCTAGGTATAGGATAGGTAAGGATGACCAACCTCAACCCCACTCCCCACTTTTAGGCCATGTGCCACAATTATTGTATTTTACAATAATAAATAGAATCTATCTATCTATCTATCTATCTATCTATCTATCTATCTATCTATCTTTCTATCTATTTCAGTTTATTTATCTATCTATCTATCTATCTATCTATCTATCTATCTATCTATCTATCTATCTATCTATCTATTTCAGTCTGTTCTTTATCTATCTATCTATCTATCTATCTATCTATCTATCTATCTATCTATCTATCACAGCCACATTCTTTCTTTTCTTTTATCTCTCTATCTGAACCTATTCTTTACTCACCCCTCGCTAAGAGTTAGACAATGCAAACTTTCTAGCCTTGGGTGGTAACTAGTCTAGAAGAAAGAACAATTCTAAATTCAAAACCGGCTTGAAGCAGGATGAGCTCCGTCAGGCTATTTGAACCTCGATACACCACCGTACTTATGATGTGACGTCTCCACTTCTTATTATTTCTCGTTTCACCATCAAAAACACATATGTTTCATTCTAATCATTCATCAAAATACTTCATCTTTCAAGATGAATGCAAAATCTTTGAACTGCGAATTTTAATGGCTGTAAACGACATTACCCTTGAAAGATCAGCCAATCAGAACGTCAAACAACGAAAGCGAATATTCTCGAACAGCCGAACAGTATCTATGAATTCTGATTGGTCAATCAATGCTCGCAGTAAGAGCCGACTTTTCAGAAATAAAATGAGCTCTAATTAACGATGATTAATAGTTAAACTCTTTGAGGATGGCTCGGCGGCCTTCTCAATCAAACGATGATTGATGCACCGTCGACAGAGGCTCAAAAGCCGAACTTTTGTGTCATCCATCGGATAACCATTTGTAACTACATAATTGTCTGCTCCTAATACACGAACGGTTCATTTAATAGGCTTGACCTTTGCGTTGTTTGTTTTGCGACTGTCGGACGATTAAGACGAATAAAGTTCACGAAAATACAATCATGGCAGTGACCTCAGCACTCGCGGTCAAATGAGTATTTCTGTAGTGAAAACACACACACATACACAAGCACGCATACACACAATTCATATACACATACAACACACACACACACACACACACACACACACACACACACACACACACACACATATATATATATATATATGCATATACAGACGCAGGGACACTACACAGGTACAATTCATATGTGTGTGTGTGTATATATATATATATATATATATATATATATATATATATATATATATACAGGAGACGGCAGAAATACACCTCACGTATTATATCAGGTAAGACCTTACATGTGTTCCATTATGAGATTTCTGGGGTATATGTTGGAGGTATATATAAATTGTGTGCATAAGTTTCTGTATGTGTAATATATATATATATATATATATATATATTAAACGCATTCAGAAATTTATGCAGACATTTATGCAACCAATATATGCGTGTAATATCGATCTCTCTCTCTCTCTCTCTATATATATATATATATATATATATATATATATATATATATATTACACGAAAACAGAAATTTATATGTATAATCATAACAATTGTTAAAAAATTACTTAATGAATAATAAATGAAGCACAAAATCTCCTATGCTAATAAAAGACAGTTCTAAAATCAGTGGCGAGAAATGCTCCAAAATTTAATTGTTTAGAATATCATCGGCATCCTTCCGTCTCGAGAGACGATGGAGTAGTGTGGTTCGCTACGAGCCTGGGCGGGATATATGGAGAACTAGGGTTGTCTGGACGTCTAGTTCCCCCTCTCGGCCCTGCTAGCAGAGTCCAAAGGAGAGGATAAACCAATACAGTTTGGTACCAGCGCGGCTGCAGGAGTTGCCGGAAGGTAGCATAAAGTGCCGTCCATCCGCTTTAGGGGCTTCACTCCGGGTTTGAATTCAGAGTTGTCTTTTTCCTAGACCAGTTGCCATCAAAGGCTATAGAACCCAGTCTGTCCTGCTATTTACCCATATATATATATATATATATATATATATATATATATATATATAATCGAGTGGTCAAACGCCGACCTTTTGAGAAATGCAAGATTGGTCCGATCGAGACCTTCATAATGCAATCACACCTACTTTGGGCTGACCATGTGGCAAGGATGAAGGATAGATGGTCGCATACCAAAAGTTCTTTTCTACAGTGAACTCCATAATGGTCATAGAAATGTTTGTAGACGTTAGCTCAAGTATAAAGATAAACTGAAAAGTAACTTTTGTTGCGTCAACATTGCATTCAAGAACTTTAAAAGAGTTAGCTATGAAGAGATCAGATTATCGTTCTAGATGCCATTCAGGAATAATGCACCATCAAGAAGTAAGCATCAGTCGACTGCGTGAAACACGAAAGCAAAATAAGACATGTAACAGTGTTCCTGCTGCACTTGGATACAATACATTCACCTGTACTGTTCGTGGTCTTTTGTGCAATTCTCGAGACGGTCTCAAAAGTTATTCCTATTATAGGCATGCAGATAATTAGTTCGTGGTCATCGAAACCTCATATATAGAACTCGACGCGAGAGTCCATCTTATTTGAATCAAAATTTTAACAGAGGATGGAAAGTGTCACACTGAAATCCGGAGGTGCCTTGGGGTGGCGAAAGATGTCTTTCAAAAGATAAGAAAAATATTAAGAAACAGGAAAATTTCGTTAGAAACAAACAAAAAAGAACACTAAACTGTTACGTAATATCAGTCCTTCCATAATTTTGAAGTCCTGGTTATGACGATAGACTACATTCGGCAGCAAGGCCTCCGACTGGGAGATTGGTTTTGAGGTGTGTGGAAACAAATCTTAATTTAGCTGTTGTTCCTGGTCAAATAGTGAACACCAAAACAAAAACAAAGACAAAAAATTAAAGTATAAAAATACATTTATAATTACAAACAATACCTATTTATAATAAAATTATCAATAATAAATTTTATCTGTAGTTGAAGGCATACAATTGCGTTCAAAATATATTTTAGTTGAAGCCATAAAATTGTGTTCAAATTATTTAGATTTCAGCATTAAACAACCTACAGAGGTGTTGATATGCCACTAAACAAAATCAACCAACCAAACAATCATAATTTGGGGGGAAATATTTTTTGTAAATTAGCATTCGTTCGGCCACAAATTTTCATATTCGTCAGAATTGCATTTTTTATGACATTTTAAGTGAGAATCTGTTCATAATGTAAGAACTGCGAAACTGATCTCTGGCCCCTTAAAGAGTTATCTGTACTTTGTTTTTATTTACAAATATCATATTTGGATTGATTGATTGATGTGTTTTTATTATTTGTGGGTTTTGGGAAAGTAAGAATAATTACAGTTTTTGTGAGTGAATATTGCATTAACCGATTTTTTGTGATTAATAATGACTTTTTCAGTCATACTATTTAATCCATAGTTGGGGAGATGAGATTGTCAAGTTTGAAACTGGGCTTACATCATTGATTAATGCATACTATTAGGAATTGGGAAAATGGCCATTATTTGTAGTACGCAGTTATCAATGACGTCAACACAGATTCACACTTGATATTTGTAAGTAAAAACCACGTACAGTTAACACTTTAAAAAGTAAAGGATTGATTTGACTGTTTATTTATATTATAAACAGGTCACCCCTTTTAAAATGATCAAAAAGTTTTTATATTTTCGATTTTGACAAATGATGTGGTTAAAGAAAATATAATAAATGTGAATCTAAAAAAATGACCCCACCTATTTTTTACCTACGGTTTGCTTTGTTTTGTTTTACGGCATATCAACACCTCAGTGGGTTATTTAATGCTGACAAGATTTTTATTGTTGGTAATATTTTTTTCCATAAAGGTATTGCTGGTAATACCCTTTTTCTCAAAAATGTATTGCTGGTAATATTTATTTTCTTCAAAAATGTACTGCTGGTAGTAATTTTTCCTTCAAAAAATTGATTGCTGGTATTAAAACCTATTTTTACACTTTCATAGTGTTTTGACCCCAGTTTGGGGGTTAAATATTTGCCCATAGCTGGGACCCTAACAGGTGCTACCACCTTGGCTCAGGGTAAACTTGGGGACAACGGCAGTTAAGAGGTGGTCACACACTCCTGAAAACCTCCTGATCGGAGGCCTTGCTGCTGGACGTAGTTTATCGTCATACCTGGGACGGCCTCATTTTACGAGCAGAACACTTAATTTAAGTCGTCCCTTAAATGTTTCATGTTTAGAATGTCATCAATGTTTACCTTATCTGAAGTGTTCAAAATTTTCATTAAAAAAAATGCTTTATAGACTGGATAAATATTTTTGGACAAAGATTTTTCCAATCGAAGAGAATAAGGTAATAAGTAAAAGAGATAAGCCATTTGCTCTTTCTTGTCACATTCTTTTATATCGCCTTCTTCTTCTGTGTCCTGTGTCCTGTCAGTGTGTGTGTGTGTGTGTGTGTGTGTGTGTGTGAGAGAGAGAGAGAGAGAGAGAGAAAGAGAGAGAGAGAGAGTCTGGGAAACACACACGTATATTTTTAGTGAAATTGGAGATGATTTGAATAGCTAAATTAGATCAGAGCATTTTGTTTACTGACGAAGAAATCTAATCTAGGGCAGAAGTTGTACCCATTGAATCTGGGTCATCATAAAACAATGGAAATGATCGAGATAATTTTTATCGATTAAAAATTGAAATAGAGCTGAGTAATCTAGGAGGAACTTTGGAATTAACATGATTTTGGTTGAAGCAGCCAGAACCCCGTGATAATCGCGTGCGAAGTAGTAGGGCCGAGGGTCTGTTATAACCAGCCGGGTTTATCTATATAAACGCGTAGTTATGTTTGCGAAAGAGAGACTGGAGAAAATTCTTGAGGAGAGAAGAGAGAATTGGCCCGGGCGAGCGTTGGGAGGAGGAACGCCACTATAACTTTAAGCCCCGCATAGAAATCTATATCCCTCCATCACAAGAGTCATATATCGTTCTGAGACGATTTAACAACAAGATAATTACATATACTCTCTCTCTGTCTAGAATCCAGTGTATGAGTTTTTTTGTTTTTTTTACTTTTCTTTTCTGTAACCCGTTTCTCTTCTCTACTATTCTTTTCTGCTATATAAAAGACATTAACAATTCAACCATTGAATCGATGTTTGTCCGGCTTTCTTATTTTTTTGCTGCATTCTAATTTTTTTCGCGAAGAATCCCCAGCCATGTCTACATCTTCAGTCGACCGTGAATGTACGGACGTCACTTCTGCTTTCTGGATCAAACAAATCACAACGATCACAGGATTAAACCAGCGGACCAGTTGAATAATCTACTGATGATCAGGGGGCCTATGGTCACTCCCTTAAGTTCGGTTAGGACCGAGGAGACACCTCAACCCCGAGAGTAAAACGCCGGAGGTTGAGGGGCCGGGGCGAAAGTGTCCTGTCAGGACATTGGCAATCATTTCTCTTCAGAATTTCCTGTACCTTGTAGCTTTTAATTAATTTGTTTTTTGCTATTTCTACTTAACCCTGTTCTGCCATCCATTTATTTAAGCTCGCCAGGTATTTATGCGTTGTTTTCCTATGTCCTTCTTGCCTTCAATCTGCCTTGTGAGTATCAAATTTTCCAAGCCTTCCTTCTTCAGAAATTTCAACTGTCACTTTCTGATGTTAAGTATAAGTGGAATTTTTTTTCTGTTTTCTCTAAAAGTTCGTCGTTGTTCAGATGAATGTTTTTAAATAGATTTTGTTTTAATTCAAAGATGCAAAATTCAAAGATGCAATATTCAAAGATGCAAAATTCAAAGATGCAATATTCAAAGCTGCAAAATTCAAAGCTGCAAAATTCAAAGATGCTAGATTCAAAGATGCAAGATTCAAAGATGCAAAATTGAAAGATGCAAAATTGAAAGGTGCAAGATTCAAAGATGCAAAATTCAAAGATGCAATATTCAAAGCTGCAAAATTCAAAGCTGCAAAATTCAAAGATGCTAGATTCAAAGATGCAAGATTTAAAGATGCAAAATTGAAAGATGCAAGATTCAAAGATGCAAAATTGAAAGATGCAAAATTGAAAGGTGCAAGATTCAAAGATGCAAAATTCAAAGATGCAAGATTCAAAGATGCAAAATTCAAAGATGCAAGATTCAAAGATTCAGAATTCAAAGATGTAAGTTTTAAAGATGCAAGATTCAAGGATGCAAAATTCAAAGATGCAAAATTGAAAGATGCAAGATTCAAAAATGCAAAATTGAAAGATGCAAAATTGAAAGATTTAAGATTGAAAGATGCAAAATTCAATGATGCAATATTCAAAGATGCAAGATTCAAACATGCAAAATTGAAAGATGCATGATTCAAAGATGCAAGATTCAAAGATGCAAAATTCAAAGATGTAAGATTCAAAGATGCAAGAATCAAAGATGCAAAATTCTTCCACGACGAAAGAGCGAAGCCAGCATAAAGGAAAATATTAAATAATCTGAAATATAAAATTTGTAGTAAGGCACAAGATGAACAGGAACAGAGCCGTGTTTGGGATTGTAATAGAGCTGCAATCAACCTTAGACGATTTTGGTATCGACATAATTCTTTTCTTCTATGTGCCGTATCCCTTCAGGACGTTGGTGATCGTGGCTCTCCACAATTTCTTGTGCTTTGTAGCTCTTAATAAATTTTATCTTCTTGCCAGCTCTCCCACACCCAGCTCCGTTAACCTTCGCAGGTATGTTTTTATGTTGTTTTCGTTTGTCGCTCTTAGTTTTAATCTGTCCAGTGGGTATCAAAATTTCCAAGCCCACTTTCCCCATTATATGCACTAGAAATTTCATCTGTCGCTTCCTGGTGGTAACTAGAATTCTCCTTTTTGTTGCTAGAACTTCGACGTTGCATACATGATATTCTCAGCATCGTTCTGTAGAACGACATTTCTGACTCGTCAAGTTGTGGAAATAATAAATGAAATGAAGAATAGTGTGGTCATAGCAGAGCAACA
Organism: Acanthosepion pharaonis; assembly: GCA_903632075.3. Taxonomy (NCBI): domain Eukaryota; kingdom Metazoa; phylum Mollusca; class Cephalopoda; order Sepiida; family Sepiidae; genus Acanthosepion; species Acanthosepion pharaonis. Next base: position 2,507,309 of record CAHIKZ030004832.1, read on the forward strand.
GGGTCAGATGAGATTGTAACAAAACTGCAAGATCTTAGTCGATTGTTCTTCATAGCCCGGCCTAAGAAGACGTGTGCAAAACAATTCGAGCTTTATCGGACAATCAGCTTAATGAACTACATAAGGTTATAATCGGAATGCTGATGCATGGAGAGTCTAGTAGAATTAAACTGGAAATAGGACAAGAAGAGGGTGTGGTTTTGTTAAAGACATTTATTTTTCTTTCTCTACACTAAAGTCTTCTCAATCTCTTACACTCTCACAAAATCTTCTCAATCTCTTACACTCTCACTAAAGTCTTCTTAATCTCTTACACTTTCACTAAAGTCTTCTTAATCCCCTACACTCTCACTAAAGTCTTCTGAATCTCTTACACTCTCACTAAAGTCTTCTTAATCTCTTACACTCTCACTAAAGTCTTCTCAATCTCTTACACTCTTACTAAAGTTTTCTTAATCTCTTACACTCTCATTAAAGTCTTCATGATCTCTTACACTCTGACTAAAGTCTTCTTAATCTCTTACACTTTCACTAAAGTCTTCTTAATCTCTTACACTCTCACTAAAGTCTTCTTAATCTCTTACACTCTCACTAAAGTCTACTTAATCTCTTACACTCTCACTAAAGTCTTCTTAATCTCCTACACTCTCACCAGAGTCTTCTCAGTCTCTTACACACTCACTAAAGTTTTCTCAATGACTTACACTCTCATTAAATCTTCTCAATCTTTTACACTCTCACTAAAGTCTTCTTAATCTCTTACACTCTCACTAAAGTCTTCTTAATCTCCTACACTCTCACTAAAGTCTTCTCAATCTCTTACACTCTCACTAAAGTCTTCTTAATCTCTTACACTCTCATGAAAGTCGTCTTAATCACTTACACTCTCACTAAAGTCTTCTCAATCTCTTGCACTCTCATTAAAGTCTTCTCGATCTTTTATACTCTCACTAAAGTCTTCTCAATCTCTTACACTTTCACTAAAGTCTTCTTAATCTCTTACACTCTCACTAAAGTCTTCTCAATCTCTTACACTCTTACTAAAGTCTTCTTAATCTCTTACACTCTCATGAAAGTCTTCTTAATCTCTTACACTCTCAGTAAAGTCTTGTCAATCTCTTACACTCTCACTAAACTCTTCCTAATCTGTCACGCTCTCACTAAAGTCTTCTCAATCTCTTACACTCACACTAAAGTCTTCTTAATCTCTTACACTCTCATTAAAGTCTTCTCAATTTTTTACACTCTTACTAATGTCTTCTTAATCTCTTACAATCTCATGAAAGACTTCTTAATCTCTTACACTCTTACTAAAGTCTTCTCAAACTTTTATACTCTCAGTAAAGTCTTCTCAATCTCTTACACACTCACTAAAATCTTTTTAATATCTTACACTCTCACTAAAGTCTTCTTAATCTCCTACACTCTCACTAAAGTCTTCTCAGTCTCTTACACACTCACTAAAGTTTTCTCAATGACTTACACTCTCATTAAATCTTCTCAATCTTTTACACTCTCACTAAAGTCTTCTTAATCTCTTACACTCTCACTAAAGTCTTCTTAATCTCCTACACTCTCACTAAAGTCTTCTCAATCTCTTACACTCTCACTAAAGTCTTCTTAATCTCTTACACTCTCATGAAAGTCTTCTTAATCACTTACACTCTCAGTAAGGTCTTCTCAATCTCTTACACTCTCATTAAAGTCTTCTCGATCTTTTAAACTCTCACTAAAGTCTTCTCAATCTCTTACACTCTCACTAAAGTCTTCTTAATCTACTACACTCTCACTAAAGTCTTCTCAATCTCGTTCACTCTCACCAAAGTCTTCTTAATCTCTTACACTTTCACTAAATCTTCTTAATCTCTTACACTCTCACTAAAGTCTTCTCAATCTCTTACACTCTTACTAAAGTCTTCTTAATCTCTTACACTCTCATTAAAGTCTTCTTAATCTCTTACACTCTCACTAAATTCTTTTCAATCTCTTACACTCTCACTAAAGTCTTCTTAATCTCTTACACTCACACTAAAATCTCAATTTTTTACACTCTTACTAAAGTCTTCTTAATCTCTTACACTCTCATGAAAGACTTCTTAATCTCTTACACTCTTACTAAAGTCTTCTCAATCTTTTATACTCTCACTAAAGTCTTCTCAATCTCTTACACTCTCACTAAAGTCTTCTCAATCTTTTACACTCTCATTAAAGTCTTCTCAATCTCTTACACTCTCACTAAAGTCTTCTTAATCTACTACACTCTCACTGAAGTCTTCTCAATCTCGTTCACTCTCGCCAAAGTCTTCTCAATCTCTTACACTCTCACTAAAGTCTTCTCAATCTCTTACACTCTTACTAAAGTCTTCTTAATCTCTTACACTCTCATTAAAGTCTTCTTAATCTCTTACACTCTCACTAAACTCTTTTCAATCACTTACACTCTCACTAAAGTCTTCTAAATCTCTTACACTCACACTAAAATCTTCTCAATCTCTTACACTCTCACTAAAGTCTTCTTAATCTCTTACACTCTCATTAAAGTCTTCTCAATTTTTTACACTCTTACTAAAGTCTTCTTAATCTCTTACACTCTCATGAAAGACTTCTTCATCTCTTACACTCTTACTAAAGTCTTCTCAATCTTTTATACTCTCACTAAAGTCTTCTCAATCTCTTACACACTCACTAAAGTCTTCTTAATCTCCTACACTCTCACTAAAGTCTTCTCAATCTCTTACACTCTCACTAATGTCTTCTCAATCTCTTACACTCTCATTAAATCTTCTCAATCTTTTACACTCTCACTAAAGTCTTCTTAATCTCTTACACTCTCACTAAAGTCTTCTCAATCTCTTACACTCTCACTAAAATCTTCTCAATCTCTTACACTCTCATTAAAGTCTTCTCAATCTCTTACACTCTCACAAAATCTTCTCAATCTCTTACACTCTCACTAAAGTCTTCTTAATCTCTTACACTTTCACTAAAGTCTTCTTAATCTCCTACACTCTCACTAAAGTCTTCTCAATCTCTTACACTCTCACTAAAGTCTTCTTAATCTCTTACACTCTCACTAAAGTCTTCTCAATCTCTTACACTCTTACTAAAGTTTTCTTAATCTCTTACACTCTCACTAAAGTATTCTTAATCTCTTACACTCTCACTAAAGTCTTCTCAATATCTTACACTCTCACTAATGTCTTCTTAATCTCTTACACTCTCACTAAAGTCTTCTCAATATCTTACACTCTCACTAATGTCTTCTTAATCTCCTACACTCTCACTAAAGTCTTCTCAATCTTTTACACTCTCATTAAAGTCTTCTCAATCTCTTACACTCTCACTAATGTCCACCTGGCATCTTAATGGCATTATTGTAATGATTGGGATGAAATTATTTATAAAAATTGTTCTTTTTATTTGCACTTTCTTTAATAATTCTTCATTATTCCATCTAACATATTCTCAGTATTTGTCTGTGGAATCATGTTTCTCTTGCCTCAATCTTTTCTTTATTTTTAAGCAAATTGTCCAGCTTTCACAGACAGATTAGTGGGTGGAACTTTCATAGCAGTTCGGCCTTCTTTACTTTGTTTCCAATGAAATTTTCCTGATTCTTAATACTTAATGTTTAATTTTTAGTCGGCATTCTTTACTATTTTAATATAACTTCGGATTTCATTGTCATATTTTCTGTTCTCTGTTAAAAAAAAAAAATTTCGAAATTTTTAAACTTCTATAGTTGTTTGTTTTTGACATCTCGAAATGGCGCCTTGGATGTTGGGCTTTTTTTTCTCTTGCTGACAATCATGGATTGTTATTTTTTTTATGTTTACAATGATTGATAATCCTTTCTTCCCATTTTACAAGAGTAATACTTTTATACGAAAAACAAGGCAGTAAAACCATTAAAACACAAGGGGTTACTGGATGTGACAGCGTTAGAAAACAATCATTAGTAAGGAGTGATAACATTAGAAGAGTAATCAAGAATACATTAGATAGCAATTGACATTTCATTTAAATTTTTGAAGATCAAAATTAACTGGGGAATACCGAGCCGGAAGAGAGTTCCAGAAGCAAGAAGTGTGAGATAAAAATTAGAATAGAACTTTTAGTTACAATTAGCCAAGTGATGATACCTTGGTACCAGTCTATTACTCCGCTTAAATTCATAAAATATAGGTACAATAGCGAAGAGCTCATCTGGACAATTACCATGAAAATATTCATAGAAAAGGCAGAGGGAAGCAACCTTACGGCGGTGGGTAAATGACTGCTAGATAAGGACCAATAATATTCTTCTTTGGATCTTATCAAGGAACTCTAAAGAAATAACAGCGGTACTGGACCATATATTCTAAGCATTGACTAGTGGTAGACTTATAGATACGTCAGATAGATTCTGGATAAATTAAAATAAAAAAAACAGTTAAATGCTCGACCAAATATATATTTATTAAGTTTAGCCTTATCTGGCACAAGGTCAGCCTACTGAAAAGAGTGCCCAATAAATTTCAATTTTTTCCAATAGCAAAGCTAGAGTCTACTTTGCTATTTCTCTTTACAAATGCCTTATTGAGTAAAAAGAAAATAAAAGAACAGTTTCAAAAAGAGAGACGGTGATCGATGTTGCATTTAAATTTTTGAACATCATAGTTGACGGTGTGGATTTTAGGAGGAAAAATAAAATCCGAATGTCACAAATACAACATATTTTTTTATGCAACGCGAAGAAGTGATTTTCGCAGAAAGGAAACGTCCAAGGTAAATATGAACATATTTATACAGTCAGATACGGCAGTAGGAAAGTGACTGAATCCGAGACGCCAGGTCAGGACTAATAATATTGCTGATTCTTCATTGGATCTTACTATATGAATTAACATGTTAGGGACATGCATAAGCGAAATATGAACAGTATTGCGAAAAAGTAAGGGAAACCCTAAATCTTAATTAACTATATTCATTAAGAAAAACCTTTATTAAATGAATTAAAACTACTTTCAAAGATTTTTATCAATTTGGAATAAAAATATTAATTAAAAATTAAGATATGCAAAAGTACGTGGACTCTTACATTTATACTCTCTGTTTTTGTTTTTTATGGTTGCCAGTGGAAATAATTTTTTGTTTACATATAAAAGTCAAAATGACACGTGTCCATTTTTCTGGTAAGCTGTGAATGCTGCAAATATAGCTCATTGTGTATGCAAAAGTGTGCAGTTAGAGAATAAATTAAAACAACAAAAAAAAAAAACTATATATGCAAAGATCAAAAGAACTGGCTGAAGGTTTTAAAAATCGCAGAGTTTAAATCTATAATAATGAAGAAGACTACAAAAAAACTATCAAAACGATTTGGAGAGCACTTCTCCAACAAATGACGTATGACGTCATGACAACCAAGAAGGTGAAAAATAACAGCAAGAACAAGTAGACATTTAGTTCGGCAAGTCCAGACCAATCCTGTTGTGACCTTTGTGGTTTTCCAATGTTCACCGGCCAATGTCGGAATCAATGTGCATACATCTACAGTGCGACGAAATCTGTACAATCCCGATCTTCATGGCCTAGAAAAAGCCACTGCTTATGAAATAGAACAGAGAAGAACAGGAATATATATATATATTCAATACATATAATTTAGTATAGAACGTATATACACACATACACAACAACATATTTATTATGTCGTCTTCTCTCTATTAAATTTTAATCCCGACCTTCACTTGTAGGCCTTCCTGTTCTTCTCTCGTCTCTTACCCCCTCTCTAAAGCTTTCATTTACCTCTCACATTCACCCCCCACTCTCATTCATACACTAACACTAAATTTTATTTTTTATTCCAGGAGTTATTTTTTCTGATTTCTTTTTGAATTTGTAGGTCTGATGAAATGGATCGTAATTACGATTCCAATGTAATAAATTATAACCATGGAATATTAGTGTTTGAGCCTTTTATATTATATTTTTACTCTGTCCTGGACATTGAATTCGACCTGGATTCTATCCTCTTGGAAACTTTTATATGTATATGTATGTGTATGTATGTATGTATATATATTTATATAGTTTATATATATATATATATATATATATATATATATATATATATATATATATATTAACCACTAATATTATCTATACATATATATATATGTATATTAACCACTAATATTATCTATATAGTTTATATATATATATATATATATATTAACCACTAATATTATCTATCTATCTATCTATCTATCTATCTATCTATCTATCTATATATATATATTCTGTTGTATGATATTGTATGTATTGCGTGAATATCTACAGTGCGACAAAATCTGAACAATGCCATTCTTTATGGCCTAGAAAAAGGTTTTTATGGTCGTATGAGGCCAATCTCGAGCTTATTGGAAGGAACAATAGATGGTATATCGAGTGAGCTTCTAATACAGCTTTTGACGAGAAGAATTTGATACCAACCATTAAACATGGGGTGACATTATTATGATTTGGAGTTGTTTTGCTGCAGCCGGAAAAGTCAAAATAGTACGCATTGATGGCACAATGGACTCTGTAAAATACCAAGCAATTATGAACAAAAATGTTTTGTCGTCAATTCAAAAGTTGGCTTTAGGTCTGGACTGGAACTTTCAACAGGAAAATGATTTGAGGCATCAAAGCAAATCCCCCAAAACGTTCGTAAAAAGAAATGTTGAAATGATCTAGTCAAAGTCCTGATCTAAAGCCAATCTAAAATCTGTAGTTCAAGTGAAAGAAGGCAAACCAAATAATATCGATCAAATGTGGGAGTTTTGCCAAGAAAATGGTCAAATATCGGCACTCATTACTGCGAGAAACTTCTTAAAAATTCTAGAAAAAGACTGGTTGATTCTGTAACTTCAGAAGAAGCAGTAACCAAATATTAAATATAAGCACACTTCCACTATTTACATTATTCGGACTATTGTCCGCATCTTTTTCGCCATATTGATTACAACGTTTCGGCCGTTTTGTACGCCCCGGCCTTCTTCAGGTGGTTGGAATGTCGAACTGTACAACAGCCGAAACGTTGTAATAAATATAGCGACAAAGATGTCGACAGTAGTCCGAATAATGTAAATAATGTACATAATACCTCATCTCAGAAATATAGACAGATACTGAAAGGCCGAAACGTTGTAATAAATATGACGACAAAGATGAGGACAATAGTCCGAATAATGTAAATAGTGTACATAATATCTCATCTCAGAAATATAGACAGATACTGAAAGGCCGAAACGTTGCAATAAATATGACGACAAAGATGAGGACAATAGTCCGAATAATATAAATAGTGTACATAATACCTCATCTCAGAAATATTGACAGATACTGAAAGGCTGAATCATTATAATAAATATGGCGACGAAGATGAGGACAATAGTCCGAATAATATAAATAGTGTACATAATACCTCATCTCAGAAATATAGACAGATACTGAAAGGCCGAAACGTTGTGATAAATATGGCGACAAAGATGAGGACAATAGTCCGAATAATGTAAATAATGTACATAATACCACATCTCAGAAATATAGACAGATACTGAAAGGCCGAAACGTTGTGATAAATATGGCGACTAAGATGAGGACAATAGACCGAATAATGTAAATAGTGTACATAATACCTCATCTCAGAAATATAGACAGATACTGAAAGGCTGAATCATTATAATAAATATGGCGACGAAGATGAGGACAATAGTCCGAATAATATAAATAGTATACATAATACCTCATCTCAGAAATATAGACAGATACTGAAAGGCTGAATCATTATAATAAATATGGCGACGAAGATGAGGACAATAGTCCGAATAATATAAATAGTGTACATAATACCTCATCTCAGAAATATAGACAGATACTGAAAGGCTGAATCATTATAATAAATATGGCGACGAAGATGAGGACAATAGTCCGAATAATATAAATAGTGTACATAATACCTCATCTCAGAAATATAGACAGATACTGAAAGGCTGAATCATTATAATAAATATGGCGACGAAGATGAGGACAATAGTCCGAATAATATAAATAGTGTACATAATATCTCATCTCAGAAATATAGACAGATACTGAAAGGCCGAAACGTTGTAATAAATATGGCAACAAAGACGATGACAATAGTCCGAATAATGTAAATAGTGTACATAATACCACATCTCAGAAATATAGACAGATACTGAAAGGCCGAAACGTTGTGATAAATATGGCGACTAAGATGAGGACAATAGACCGAATAATGTAAATAATAAACATAATACCTCATCTCAGAAATATAGACAGATACTGAAGGGTTCACTTACTTTTTCCATTTTGAATTGATATTTTTATTACGGCTTGATTTTTTGAAAGTGGTTGTAATTCATTTAATAAAGTTTTTTCTTAATGAATATATATTTAAATTAAGATCTTTGATTATCTGGAAAAAGACAATTTAAAAAAAAACTTTTGCACAGCACTCTATGTACAGAGTGTGGCAGAAATATTTCCCATATATACCTTTAAGAAATACCACCCACATAATGGTATGACATTAATAACAATGATGTCTTCATCTAGCTAATGTCTTACCATTATATAGGAGGTATTTCTGGGAGGTATATGTGGGCGGTACTTCTGCTGCACCCTATAAAAAAAATGTATGCAGATCCTAATATGATTAGCTAATAGTTAACCAATAAAAAAATTTAAAGCATATTTAACCAATCAAAATCTTTAAGCAGAGACAAGGCCTGTCCATTTTTTCATCCACCAATCGATAGTCTCTTCCTCTCTCTTTTTCTTGCACGTCTACTGCAAGCCTCTCTTTCTTACTCATAGATATACTGTCTTTACCTCTCGCACATAACGCCCCATTTAAGACTCTCTCACGCACAATAAATCACACACACACGCACACACACACGCACACACACACACACGCACACTTTCTGCTCTCTCTCTCTCACATATATATATTCCGAATGACTTTCTCTACCAAATTGACATTTTCCTTCACCTACCGATTCTCCAACTTCCTCTCCCTTTCTCACGCTCTTATAGCAAAACCCCGCTTTCTCTCTCAGAGATAGACTTAGTCTTATATCACTTATATAGAGAGTCTTATAGTACTTATATAGTCATATATTACTTATAGAGTCTTATACAACTTATATAGACAGTCCTATACAACTTATATAGATAGTTTTATATTACTTATATAGTCCTATACCACTTATATAGACAGTCTTATATTATAGTCTCAAACCAGTTACATAGTCTTATGCTACTTATATAGTCTTATATTACTTATATAGATAGTCCTATACCACTTATATAGACAGTCTTATATTATAGTCTCAAACCAGTTACATAGTCTTATGCTACTTATATAGTCTTATATTACTTATATAGATAGTCCTATACCACTTATATAGACAGTCTTATATTATAGTCTCAAACCAGTTACATAGTCTTATGCGACTTATGCATAGAGCGTCACTTACTGTTATAAGACATTCTCACTCACTCACCGATACTCTCACGCACAGTGACACTCTCTCAGCCACACACACGCGCGTGCGCACACACACACACACACACTTTCTCTTTCCTTTACTCTCTCTCACTCTCACATACGCACACACATTTTCTCTTTGCTCTTTCTTTCTTTCACACACACACACACACACTTACATTGAGATAGATTTTTTCTCCTTTATCTTCTCTCTCACACATTCACAAACACACTTTCTCTCTCTCTTTTACTCCTCCTTTCTCTCACACACACTTTATCTCTCCTTTATTCTCTCTGTAACACACACACAAACTTTATCTCCCCTTTGCTCTATCTCGCTCGCTCTCTCACACACACACACACACACGCTTTCTCTCTCCTTTACTCTCTCTCTCTCACACACACATCCTCTCCTTTACTCTCTACCTCATTTTCTCTCTCTCACACACAAACACACACTTTCTCTCTCCTTTACCCTCTCTCTCTCTCTCTCTCACACATTTTCTCTCTCCTTTGCTCTCTCTCTCTCTCGCTCACTCTCTCTCACACACACACACTCCTTTACTCTCTGCTTTCTCTCTCACACAGACACACACTTTTTTCTCCTTTAACCTCTCTCTCTCACACACACTTTCTCTCTCCTTTGCTCGCTCTTGCACTCTGACATACACTTTCTCTCTTCTTTACTGTCTCTCTCTCTCTTACACACACACTTTCTCTCTCTTTTACTCTCTCTCACATACACTTTCTCTCTCCTTTACTCTCTCTAACATACACTTTCTCTCTCCTTTACCCTCTCTCTCACACACATACCCTTTCTCTCTCCTTTGCTCGCTCTTGCACTCTGACATACACTTTCTCTCTTCTTTACACTCTCTCACATACACTTTCTCTTTCCTTTACTCTCTCTCTCTCTTTCACGCACACACTTTCTCTCTCCTTTACTCTCTCTCTCTCACTCACTCACACACACGCACACACACACTTTCTTTCCCCTTTCGTTACTTTTTCTTTCACGTACACACATATATCACAAATGTTTTCCCTCACTAACCGTAACCCTCTCACTAATTCTATAGCATCTGTCTTCCTCACGTACGCAGTAAGTCTTTTTTTTCTGTGATACAACTCCTACACTCACTGACACCTTTCCTTTTTTTTCAATCACCTTCAGTAACACACACACACGCGCAAACACACACACACACACGCACGTCCCCTTTCTTTCTTTTCCTCTCTAACATAGCGAGTCTCTCTGTGTCATATATCAGCGGCTCTTTCTTCCTCAAGGGCGGGTTCTCCCTCCTTCCCTCTTATACAGCCATTTCCTCTTCGTCTGAACTCGCACCCTCCAACCCCGTGTACGCATAGAAAAGAATTAAAGGGACTCACCAATGGAATCGTACGTCTTTCTCGATCTCTCCATTTTGCTCTACGTAAGGCAACGATGCTCGCAATCAGCACATCTGGTCATGACAGTTTTTTGACTGGCGGTCAGAGAACGTTACTCTTCGCTCGTGAGCTTTTTCAAATGAACAGATTGAATGCATTTGGGGTCCAATTACGGCAGTGCGTGGACACGTTGTAAGGGAGAAGGATTTGCACATCAATCGACAAAGGCAGCATTCGCAGGGGCACGGATTGTTGGTCGAACAATATTATAATGAGGGGATTAAAATCGTAGAAAAGAGATAAAAAGGGGAAAAAAAAAAACGAAAAAAAAAGAATTAGATTACGTATGTGTATGTTTGCGTGTTTGTGTGTTAAGGGGGGGGATAGTGATAAGGTGAGGAGATAGAGAGACGGGTAGAAATTTAAAGTAGTAACCTGATTTGAAATGATTATACTTTTGTTCAAAAACATACAACGACGAATACATAAACTGACTTGCGCGCACACACACATACATACACTCTTTTTTTCTCTCTCATACATACATACTCTCTTTTTCTCTCTCTCATACATACATACACTCTTTTTCTCTCTCTCATACATACATACTCTCTCTCGCTCGCTCTCACGTAAAAACATAAATATACACTTACACGTTTATCTATTAGTTCACCAAAAATCCATGAACAAGAAATCATATATATATATATATATATATATATATATATATATATATATATATATATTTATATATATATATATATAATGTGTGTGTGTATGTAAAATGTATGTATATAAATATAAGTATAAATATATATATATATATATATATATATATATATATATATAAAGACATTTTTATTTATGTTTAACGTTGTTTTTTTAGATACAAGTATTTAAGCAAATGCTCTGTTTATGATAAACAGTATTAAATAACATTTAATGAATAAATGGAAGATTTTCATAGAAAATATTCGTTCATAGTAAATTCGAACCTGCATCCTATACGGAACCGCCATATACGCTGGCGTGCCTTGACCACTCAGCGTATACCATGTTCCTTATGTTATGGGATGGACAGGTCGAATTTACTGTTATGAACGAACAATCTTCCATGAAAAACATTCATAGACAGGATTAACTGCTCTGGCGTATCGAATGTAAACAAATGACGTCATATGTTAATAAATGGAGCATTTCTTAAAATTTATTTATAAAATAACAATTTAAATTTATGTTTAACGTTGTTATTTTATAAATAAATTGTTTAACAAATGCTCATTTCATTTTTAACATAAACAGTCATTTGTTAACATTCGATACGCCAGAGCAGTTATGAATGTACGAGATTCATGGAAGATTTTTTATAAAAATAAATTCGTTCATAGACATAAGGTTCATGGTGGCCGAGCATGGTATAAGGAACCGCCAGCGTATATGGCGGTTCCGTATAGGATGCAGGTTCGAATCCTGTCTATGAACGAATTTATTTTCTAACTAAAATCTTCGGACATTCAGGCCGGTAAATGTTATTTAATACGTGTTTATCATAAACAAATGAATTGCTTAAATACATGTATTTATAAAAATAACAACGTTAAACATAAATAAAAATGTCTTTAATAAATAAATTGTCGGACCTCGTCCATTTCTTAACATATGACGTCATTTGTTTACATTCGATACGCCAGAGCAGTTATGAATGTACGAGATTCATGGAAGATTGTAGTTTATAACAGTAAATTCGACCTTGTCTACCATAAGGTTCATGATGGCCGAGTGGTCAAGGCACGCCAGCGTATATGGCGGTTCCGTATAGGATGCAGGTTCGAATCCTGTCTATGAACGAATATTTTCTATGAAAATTTCTCGGACATTCAGGCCGGTAAATGTTATTTAATACTGTTTATCATAAACAGAGCATTTGCTTAAATACTTGTATCTATAAAATAACAACGTTAAACATAAATAAAAATGTCTTTAATAAATAAATTGTCGGACCTCGTCCATTTCTTAACATATGACGTCATTTGTTTACATTCGATACGCCAGAGCAGTTATGAATGTACGAGATTCATGGAAGATTGTAGTTTATAACAGTAAATTCGACCTTGTCTACCATAAGGTTCATGGTGGCCGAGTGGTCAAGGCACGCCAGCGTATATGGCGGTTCCGTATAGGATGCAGGTTCGAATCCTGTCTATGAACGAATATTTTCTATGAAAATTTCTCGGACATTCAGGCCGGTAAATGTTATTTAATACTGTTTATCATAAACAGAGCATTTGCTTAAATACTTGTATCTATAAAAATAACAACGTTAAACATAAATAAAAATGTCTTTAATAAATAAATTGTCGGACCTCGTCCATTTCTTAACATATGACGTCATTTGTTTACATTCGATACGCCAGAGCAGTTATGAATGTACGAGATTCATGGAAGATTGTAGTTTATAACAGTAAATTCGACCTTGTCTACCATAAGGTTCATGGTGGCCGAGTGGTCAAGGCACGCCAGCGTATATGGCGGTTCCGTATAGGATGCAGGTTCGAATCCTGTCTATGAACGAATATTTTCTATGAAAATTTCTCGGACATTCAGGCCGGTAAATGTTATTTAATACTGTTTATCATAAACAGAGCATTTGCTTAAATACTTGTATCTATAAAAATAACAACGTTAAACATAAATAAAAATGTCTTTAATAAATAAATTGTCGGACCTCGTCCATTTCTTAACATATATATATATATATATATATATATATATATATGCGGTACTTATTGGAAAGTATCCATTATCAGGGATAGAGCTAACATATTTAGTTGGATTGATGTGAGTCTGTGAGTCTGGGTTTCACGCTCTTTGCAATCGTATATATATATATATATATATATATATGTATGCGTTGTACTTAGTGGAAAGTACACAATATCTGTGATAGAGCTAATATATTCACGCAATACATACAATATCATACAACAGAATATATATATATATATATATATATATATATATATATATATATATATATATATATATGAGGCACAGTGGAGTAATGGATAGCGGCTTGGATTCCAGTCGAATCCATTACATTCACTTACGTGGAAAGGTGTGAAACCTTCACTTACTTGGGAAAGGTGTGAATCCTCTTCTTCTCCCTCCAGCTATGGCTAAATAGCAGAACAGACTAGGTTCTATAGCCTTGGATGGCAACTGGTCTAAGAGAAGGAAAACTCTGAATTCAAAACCTGCGTCGTTTGTGGCACGTAGTGCACCGGGTCTCTGTATTCGGCCCTTCAAAAAGTGTGGATGGTCCTGCACACAACTTTCGCCACTATAATCAAATCTCATGTGCTGTTGTCGGGCTGTCGGTTTCCTAGGAACTGATCTTCTTGACTCTCATACGTCGAATTAGACAGGAGAGTCAGTATATATATATATATATATATATATATATATATATATATATATATATATCCCTGTTTATTATCTGTCTATATCAACCGACATGTAGGTTATGAATACTGAGCTATTTTTTATTTTAGTTTTTAATTTTATTATATATATATATATATATATATATATATATATATATATATATATATATATATTCATGAATTATTCATACAAAAAACAAATACAAAGGTTAATGATTTAATTGGCGAGAAATCCATCATCGCGAACAATTCAAAGAATATACAAAAACCCCGAAACTGTTTATGCATGAAAAGATCCTTGTTTTATAAATTTCAGTTGCATAAGTTCTTATTATTTTTACAAGCTTTCGTCTGTTCCTACAGACATCCTCAGGCATGGGATAGATTTTGTTCTTGTTTTTACTCTCAGTAATAAGATGGCAACGAAAATAGATGTATTGTAATCCGAAAAATCCTATGAGAAAATTATTGTCTTGGAATTTTGTCAAGAGTCTTGAGATATCCATAGTAGCACTTGAACTGATTTTTTTAATCATTTCACCCCAAGCAAGTTGGGAGTGCCATTAGTACGTAGGGGTTGCAGGGAGTGGAAGTGAGAGAGAAGACTAGGCAGGATAGACAAAAGATGAAGGGGATTCAAGAATATACATACATATACATACATACATATACAAATATATATAAATAATTCCAAGAGGATAGAATCCAGGCAGAACTCAATGTCCAGGACAGAGTAAGAATATAATAAAAAGGCTTAAACACTAATATTAGTGTTTAAGCCTTTTTTTATATATATATATATATATATATATATATATATATATATATATATATATATATATATTTTGAACACCTCCCACGTTGGAAAAATGCAATTTTACCTACCACTACTGCAAAAATAGCAGCAGGCGTCCATGTTAATACTTATTATCTTGTTCTAAGTTGTAAAAATAGATACACGCCGTAGATGGTTTTATTTTCTGTTAGGCACCCTTATTCATCGGAGGGTGGGGACAGACGAAATATACCGGTAGAAAAGTAGATAGATGGAGAAAGGAAAGTTGATAGGGAAACAGACGGAGAAAAAGAAACAAAGAGAGAAAGAGGATGCAAAAGATAGAGAAAGAGAGATTGAAGGAGAAAGGAAAAGGAAAGAGAAATGCAGAGAAATAGGAAGGAGAAAAAAGAAAAAGAAAGGAGAAAGGAAGATGGAGAGAAAGAGAGGTAGAATATAAAGAAAGAAGCCGATATAGAAAAAAAAGGAGACGACGAAAGAGAAAAAGAGAAAGATATACAGAAAAAGTAAGCGAAAGAGAAAGTGAATAAGAGAACGGAAAGAGAAAAAGCAGAGAAGGATATAAATAAAATAACAGAGAAATAGGGAGCGAACGAGAAAAGAAAAAAAGAAAAAATAGGGATAAATATAAGGGAGAAAGAGTAAAAAATAAAAAAGAAAGATAGATAAGGAAAGAGTGTTAGAAAAAATGAAATCGTTATAGAAAAAGAGAGAGAAAGAAAAATGAAAAAGATATAGAGAAAAAACAAAGAGAAAGAAAGCGTGTTAAAAAGAGAAAGGATGGTAGACAAAAAGAAAGAAAAGGAAACAAGGAAGAGAAAGAGAAAACAATTGAGAAAAAGAAGAGAGGAAGAGAAAACTACGGAGAAAAGGTGAGAGAGGGAGAGAAAACTATTGAGGGAAAGTGAGAGAGGAAGAGAAAACAAGTGAGAAAAAGTGAGAGAGGAAGAGAAAACAATTGAGAAAAAGTGAGAGAGGGAGAGAAAACAATTGAGGGAAAGTAAGAGAGGAAGAGAAAACAAGTGAGAAAAGTGAGAGAGGAAGAGAAAACAATTGAGGGAAAGTAAGAGAGGAAGAGAAAACAAGTGAGAAAAGTGAGAGAGGAGAAAACAATTGAAAAAAAGTGAGAGAGGGAGAAAACAATTGAGGGAAAGTAAGAGAGGAAGAGAAAACAAGTGAGAAAAAGAGAGAGGGAGAGAAAACAATTGAGGGAAAGTAAGAGAGGAAGAAAACAAGTGAGAAAAGTGAGAGAAAAAAAACAATTGAGAAAAAGTGAGAGAGGGAGAGAAAACATTTGAGGGAAAGTAAGAGAGGAAGAGAAAACAAGTGAGAAAAGTGAGAGAGAGAGAGAAAACAATTGAGGGAAAGTAAGAGAGGAAGAGAAAACAAGTGAGAAAAGTGAGAGAGGAAGAGAAAACAATTGAGAAAAAGTGAGAGAGGGAGAGAAAACAATTGAGGGAAAGTAAGAGAGGAAGAGAAAACAAGTGAGAAAAGTGAGAGAGGGAGAGAAAACAATTGAGGGAAAGTAAGAGAGGAAGAGAAAACAAGGAGAAAAGTGAGAGAGGAAGAAAACAATTGAGAAAAAGAGAGAGGGAGAGAAAACAATTGAGAAAAAAAAGTGAGAGAGGAGAGAAAACATTTGAGGGAAAGTAAGAGAGGAAGAGAAAACAAGTGAGAAAAGGAGAGAGGAAGAGAAACAATTGAGAAAAAAAAGAGAGAGGAGAGAAAACAATTGAGGGAAAGTGAGAGAGGAAGAGAAAACATGTGAGAAAAGGAGAGAGGAAGAGAAAACAATTGAGAAAAAGTGAGAGAGGGAGAAAACAATTGAGGGAAAGTAAGAGAGGAAGAGAAAACAAGTGAGAAAAGTGAGAGAGAGAGAAAACAATTGAGGGAAATAAGAGAGGAAGAGAAAACAAGGAGAAAAGAAAAGAGGAGAGAGGAAGAAAACAATTGAGAAAAAAGGAGAGAGGAGAGAAAACAATTGAGGGAAAAAGAAGTGAGAAAACAAGTGATAAAAAAGTGAGAGAGGAAGAAAACAATTGAGAAAAAGTGAGAGAGGGAGAGAAAACAATTGAGGGAAAGTGAGAGAGGAAGAGAAAACATGTGAGAAAAGTGAGAGAGGAAGAGAAAACAATTGAGAAAAAGTGAGAGAGGGAGAGAAAACAATTGAGGGAAAGTAAGAGAGAAGAGAAAACAAGGAGAAAAGAGAGAGAGGAGAGAAAACAATTGAGGGAAAGTAAGAGAGGAAGAGAAAACAAGTGAGAAAAGTGAGAGAGGAAGAGAAAACAATTGAGAAAAAGTGAGAGGGAGAAAACATTTTGAGGAAAGTAAGAGAGGAAGAGAAAACAAGTGAGAAAAGTGAGAGAGAGAGAAAACAATTGAGGGAAAGAGAGGAAGAAAACAAAAAAATTGAGAGGAAGAGAAAACAATTGAGAAAAAGAGAGGGAGAAAACAATTGAGGGAAAGTAAGAGAGGAAGAGAAAACATGTGAGAAAAGTGAGAGAGGAAGAGAAAACAATTGAGAAAAAGTGAGAGAGGGAGAGAAAACAATTGAGGGAAAGTGAGAGAGGAAGAGAAAACAAGTGAGAAAAGTGAGAGAGGAAGAGAAAACAATTGAGAAAAGAAAAAGGGAGAGAAAACAATTGAGGGAAAGTAAGAGAGGAAGAGAAAACAAGTTGAGAGAGGGAGAGAAAACAATTGAGGGAAAGTAAGAGAGGAAGAGAAAACAAGGAGAAAAGTGAGAGAGGAAGAGAAAACAATTGAGAAAAAGTGAAGAGGAGGAGAGAAAACATTTGAGGGAAAGTAAGAGAGGAAGAGAAAACAAGTGAGAAAAAGAGAGAGAGAGAAAACAATTGAGGAAAGTAAGAGAGGAAGAGAAAACAAGTGAGAAAAGTGAGAAAACAATTGAGAAAAAAAGTGAGAGAGGGAGAGAAAACAATTGAGGGAAAGTGAGAGAGGAAGAAAACATGTGAGAAAAGGAGAGAGGAAGAGAAAAACAATTGAGAAAAAGTGAGAGAGGGAGAGAAAACAATTGAGGGAAAGTAAGAGAGGAAGAGAAAACAAGTGAGAAAAGTGAGAGAGGAAGAGAAAACAATGGAGAAAAAGTGAGAGAGGAAGAGAAAACAATTGAGAAAAAGTAAGAGAAGAAGAGAAAACGATTGAGAAAAAGTGAGAGAAGAAGAGAAAACGATTGAGAAAAAGTGAGAGAGAAGGTGTAACTAAGAGAGAGTAAAAGTGAGAGACAGGGAGATTACATTAATTCTAAAGAGATAAAAAAATTCAATTGGGATTTAGAAAAAATCTTTCTTTTCTATGACCCAATGAAAACAGCAGCAATAGCAAAAAATATTTCATCAAGACGAAAAAAAAACCATCAAAAATTAATAATATCGTTATGGGATGGGGAGAGTGAGACACCATCAGAAAGAGAGATATGACCTGTTTTTTTCAGAAGGCGGGAAAGTTTTCAATGAAGTGACGGCTGTTATTCTTCCGTGACTGACATTTTGAATCTGGCCTAAAACGCCGATGAAAACATGGCCGCCCTCTTGCAAAAGACAGTCTTCAAATTAAAAGGCTTTTAAAAGTGTTCTGATATCAGCATTTCTGTTTACAGAGAGTTTTGTTTTCGAATTTTTATATTTTTATTAATATATTCATTTAGCATTTTTCAATTTAAAGCAAAAAAGAAATCTCTGACAGTCTTTTAATTTATTTATAACTAAAAGCCTCTCCTTTCTATTCGAACTAAATTCTAACTGGTCATACTTTAAAATGTTCTAAAATTTAGCATCTAATGAATCTTTTTTTTTTTAAGTGTGATGCTAGAATATGTAGTCTTTTCTTCGTTTTCACTTAAATATATAAACGAAAAAATGTTTTCTTTTCCCATTTGTTGAGCATATAGTTAAAAAACAGAATTATAGAGTTCATATAATATTGATAATAGGCGTCGATAAAAGATTTTTCAATGATATAAAATCTATTATTGTATATTATTTATTCAGGTGCAGCATTCCACTCATTAAAAAAATTACTAAATAAATTTAGTTTTCTATTTTTGTACATATATATCTCGTACATCATGTTGCAAGTGGATTATTTTGATCCACTGAAATGCAATGGTGCATCTTTGAAATTGAATGGTGCGTCGTAGCAATTATTCTTGGCTGCAGAATGTAAAGATGGCATGACAGGACCGTTACGATAAAATACAGCAAAAATAAGATTAAAAAAGAGCTAAAAATTAATGATGATGACGCACCATATAAGAACTTAAATGAAGACTGGTGCGTCTGTGCAGGTGATGTAATTGTTAACAGCTGGAAAAGAAATCGATGAGGCGAGTTCGAATCTCAGCCGCATTCGTTACATTAACTTTCGCACAAACAACCTTTGGAACGGTATGAATCCATATATTCTCGCAGCTATGGAATAAATAGCAGGACAGACTGGGCTCTCTAGCTGTGATTGGCAACCTATCTAGAAGAAGGACAACTCAAAATTCGAAACCACGTGTAGTTATGGCATTGCTCAGACTATGCAGCAATTTACAGGTTCATTCAGTTCAAAATGACTCTATAATCTCAGATGTGTTGTTCTATTATTATTATCATTATTATTATTATTATTATTATTATTATTATTATTATTTAATCTCCTTTGTGATGTGTACTCATTTCTTTCCGGGTTTCGACTAGAGACCTACGGTCAGAATGGCATCATGACATTTTCCACTGAGTAATTAAAAAAAAAAAATTACATAGATAAAGCCCTTTGTATGGTGCGGTCTGTACCCGTGAGAACATTTTTTTGTATTTCTTTAAGGCATGTGCTTCCAGGAATCTCTTCAATTAGTCTACTGGAATCTTTTCCAATCAATCCTAGGGCTCCAACTACAACAGGGATTGTTGATGTTCTCATGTGCCACATTTTTGAGTTTTCGAAAATCAAGGTCCTTGTATTTTGATAGCTTTTTGAATATCTTCAAAGATACACTGCAGTCCGTAGGGACTGCCATATCAATAAGGAGACAATTTTTTGTTTGCGGTCTCTAATAATGATGTCAGGATGATTCGCTTCGATTGTTCTGTCTGCGTGCATTGTGTAGTCCCATAAAATTGTTGCATATCCTGTCTCCGTAACCGGGTTTGGGTGGTGTTCATACCAATTTCTTGCATGTTCCTTTCCGTAGAAGTTGCACATTTTCCAGTGCAGATATTGGCCCACTCTGTCATGCCGGGTTTTATACTCAGTGGGTGCCAATATCGTGCAACCTAATACAAGATGATCAATTGTTTCTGAATATTTATCACAGACAAGTCTAAATTCTAGATTGTAGAGAGACGGACTATATCAGGCTATTTTCTTCACACTCTTTAATGAGATATTACAAGGATATCATCGAGTCCACATGCTTTGTGGGGATCAGGTTTAGAGATGATAGCAGAGACCATGGGAGGGGTTATATGCATATCACTCAGAAGAGAATCAGTTAGTGGGAAGTTAGGCAGGGATATTCCAGATGAGCCAACAGTAGAATTTGAAGAGAAGTTACGAGCAAAGCATTCAGTCTTATCAGCAGAAGATGGTAACACTTCAATTCGATTGAAGAAGTGGTGGGTATAGAGACCTTGCATTTATGACGCCAGTCATCATGAAAACCAATTTTGATGCTATGCGTTGTCTCATTCTCTCAGCAAACAGGGTTTTAGCTGCTCCGAGGACTTGTTTACATTTGTTACGAACAGTAGCAAATAGGCACCTGTTATGACGAGAGCTGTCACGCTGGTATAACCGGAAATAGTGGTTCTTCTGTGCAATGGCGACTGAGCGTGCATGGAGAGGATTGCGGTTTCACGTGGTATTTCCGAAAAGGGATGAAAGCATCCATGCTGGCTTTGATCCAAGAAGTAACCCCAGTGACACAATTTGGGCTAGGGAAACAAGTTGGGAAGTCCATGATTTGAGTGAGCGATTGGGCAATGGAAAAATTTATTGTCTGTATACTGGTAACGTATGGAATGTTTCAGCCCCGTGTTTTGGTGCGTATTAAAGTCACCGAAGACAAAGATGTTCGCAGATGGATGGAGAGAAAGCGCGTTTTCTATACTATCAGCTATTGCGTCTAACATACTGAAGTCTTTGGAAGAGTGGGGGAGCGATAAAGGAAAAAGAGATAGCTGACAGAGTTTAATAGTGAAAGCCGGATGCACATGAAAGAGTAGTCGGCGGCCTCGAGAGACAGTTCTCTAGCCATCGGGAGATTAAACCTCAGATTGACGCCCCAAATCTCTGAAATGTTCGTATTGGAGCTTCCGGTCGTGAATGCCAAAGCGCATGCGCGAAATCAAAATTGCGACAATTTACACATCGCATCCCGTATATATACTTAAATATTACCTTAAAAATCTTATTAAGATTCAGTGGTTTCTCCTTTCGAGTCTTCAGGTTGATTTGCTTATTAATGACTAAACCAATCTGTTATATCTCTTTACGATAATATGAATATTGCTCATGGACTAGATACTTCGCACTTGCTAAAACCTGCTGAATTTGATCGCATTCGATGTATTATTTACAAGCATCGAACTCACTACAGACGAGTAGTGGTTTTCCAACTATAGCTTAGATGTGGCACAAGGCCGAAATTATGGGGTACCAAGTGAGGATCGAACTCACTGCTCAATCGTAATTCTTCTAGCAAAACAAGCTTGCTGGCCATTACACCACCTCGATGTACCCCATTGGGATTTTCCAAGCGAAGCTTACATGTGGTACGATGCCGAAAGTATGGGCGCCTAGTGAGGATCGAACTCACTAAACAGTCGTATTTGTTCTGGCAAGAAAAGCTTGGTAACCATTACACCACTCCGAGGTGCCCAGTGATTTTTCAAGCGTAGCTTAGATGTGGTACAAGGCCGAATGTAGGGGGCACCCAGTGCGGATCGAACACACTACTTAGTAGTAATTGTTCTAGCGAGACAAGCTTGCTAACCATTACACCGCCTCGATGTGCCCAACTCACTACACACGAGTAAGGGTCAAGCAAAGTAACCTCGCTGACCATTATCACACGCTTAGGGGCACCATGTAATAATTTCTCGGATATTCAGGTCGTTAATACTGTTTATTATAAACTGAGCTTTTACTTAAATGTTTCTATCTATAAAAAGAACGCATAAACATAAAGTATGTCTTAATATGTATGTTTTTAAGATATTTTTATGTTTATACATTCTTTTTATATATACAAATATTTAAGTAAATGCTCTGTTTTATAATAAACAGTATTAAACAACATTTACCGGCCTGAATGTCCGAGAAATTTTCATAGAAAATATTCATCCTCCGACAGGATTCGAACCTGTATCCTATATGGAACCATCATTTAACCTCAGGCGCTCTTAACCGATCCATCGACAAAGAATCGTTAAGAACACGTCGCAATAAAGTCATTATACAGTTACTTATAATAAAAAGGCATAGCATTGAAGCAGTTGGCTTCAGTTACACTTGATTACACCATCTAACGAATTAAAGATAAGTCTGAGGTTGATGGTAAATGTACAAGATGACTACAAAGATCGTTCCGGAAGATCATTGATAGATTGTGATTTCAGTTCCACACACACACGCAGAAAAAAAGAAAAATACTGGATTTTAAAATTAAATACATATAAACTAGGGTTAAATAAAGACTTAGGTATTTTAAATCTTTATAAATATCTCAATAGTTAAGCATTTTTTTAGATATAGTTAAATTTTTTTTTTTAAACAACATCTAAAATATTTATTACAGTTAGATTTAAGTTAGGAATATCCGAACAGTGACGTTCCATATCACGTGACGTCCGCGTCTCACGACGGACGCTACTTGCTAACAAACAGTAATTTTAATTTATTTGTAACAAACAGTTATTTCTGATGAAAGATTGAGGTCAATCTGAAATATCAAATATATATATATATAAATAAATACTTTCATAAAAAAACACTATTATTCTTTAATTTGCAACTTTTTCCATATATATATATATATATATATATATATATATAATCGATTTTTTCATGCTTCTACGGCAGTTTTCATGTAGTTTGCGGCCATTTTCTACTGGCCAGTGTGAGAGCCTATTGCTGGCTGCCACGAATAGGCAGGAAGATTCTATTGGCCAGCGTGAGAGCCAACAGCTGACTGACACGAATGTTAACTAGCAGGCAAAAAAAAAATCGATAGTTGCATTCGTCACAAGTGGGAAAAATTTAAATCTGCATGGCACTTTACTCCAATTGGCTCATTCGCTTGCTTAAACTCAACGTTGATTTTGATTCCACAGAACTGGGTTGGGTCTGAAAAAGTATTTGTTTTTAACATTCTTTTTTCATTCGGTTTTTCCAGTTATGAGTCCTTTTTTAAAGCTGATCGTTTTGTGTTCATTTTGTTTAGTTCTTTTTTCGTAACAGATTTAATGTTTAGTATAGAGCTTAGAAAAAATTCGCAGTTTAAGATAGGCAAGAAGTAAGGCATGTAGCAACATCAGCACGTCAAAGGGCACTCCTTTAAAGGCAAGGAAGGGCAAAAAGTTTTAAGTCAAGTGATAGCGATTGCTGTATGATTCGTACGATTTTTGAATCAAGCACGGGCAACGCCGGGCCATGCTGCTAGTATATATATATACTTGTATATATATATATATTTGTACTACGCGACGTAATGATTGAACTCGCGACCACAAGGTAACCAAATACACGTTTTCATTAACTTAGTCATGTGATTGCATAAAATCATAAAATGAGGACATTACTCCGAGAAAATCAGTGTATAATATAAGTTTCGTTGCGTTTGTCTTCATGATGATTCGAACGCTAGACTCTCCGGCTCTTTTCGGGTGTTTTGTTAGCATTCGAAATGCCAATTGCCTGACACATAAAGAAAAGACTTTGGGAAGAGAAATGTGGTTCTACAGAAGGATACTGGGGATGCTATTGAAACGAAAACGCTGCTTATGAGAAAGCGACAGCAGAAATCTCTTGAACACATAATAAGGAAAGTAGTTTTGAACGAATCTGACATTCAGAGGACATATTGAAAGCAAGAGTGACAGAAGGAAGGACCAAATGGCCAAACAAACGGGTTTATGTAAACGGGTCGTGGAACAGGAACTGGGGGGGTAGTACAAAAAGAAAGGAAGAAATTCAAAGTATAGGTGGTTGTGGAGAGCAATGATCGTTCATATCCTGAAGGGACACTGCAGATAGAAGAATTTATGAATAATTTCACTTTACAACAGTAACGAATCTTTCTACTGCCATTATTAACATCTTCGAGTCAAGTTTTGACATCTCAACCGGAAGTAGATGTTTACTTCAGCTAGTGATAATTATTTTTCATGTAGATTAGTGTAAAAAATTACCCAGGTTCTTAGGCAAATAAATCCAACCCTGGGATGTTATGTGTAACTGTTAAGCGACTCGAAAAGAGAAATTGGTGAGATCGCTACGTTCACTTTCATCAAAGTATTCTTTGAAAAGGGATGAATATATTTTCTCCTCTAGCAAGGGGTTAAATAGCATGGCAAATTATGTTATCTAGCCTTGGTTGGAAGCTAGTCTATCGATGGTAAATCCATAAGAAAACTTCCTTGAGCACTCATGGTGATGTGTTGGAACGGGAAAACGCACAATGACTGAAAATTATAGATACAAGATTGTTTTGAAAGTTGATGGCTGATGAAATCTTCGCATTATTCAGTTTTGCTGAAGTTTTCGCTAAGATTTCTTGTCGAAATTTACAAAATCTACGCTTCGTTCAATTTCGCAACCCAATCGATGAAATTTGAATAAGTTGATTTATTTGAAAAAATACTTTGACAAAAACTGTACTTTGCGGTTTAATAATTTTTTTAATTTAATTTAATTTTATCGGACTTCATGGTAAACAATATTCTCTAAGAAAATTTATTTTTCCTTTTTTCTTTTTAACAGCGAATAATAAATTCTTAGGATTTCTTATTCTTGAGCATGCAACATTTCTGTAATTTCTTTCTGGAGCCAAATTCCAACTTTTTTTAAGCGTTTGGCCTTGTTATTTGTTTATACTTCTCGCAAACGCAAGACGAATTGGAAATTGGATTCTTGTATATAAGAATTTAAAGAAAAGAATGCCGTAACCAATATATTGTAGACGGAGCAGCAGTGAATGTGACTCGAGCAAAATAGTCTGATGGATCGAATCCTTCTTCAGACTGGTTTTAAATTAAATTCGGAGTTTTCCTTCTCCTAGACTGGTGCTCTGTCATGGCTGAAGAGTCCAATTTGCGGTGATTTGAATTCAGATTTTCTTTTAGATGGATTCATGCCTTTTCCAAGGATATTGGCACGAAGTGAAAGAAAGTGACTTTGTCAGAATTTGAACTTTACACGCCGATTTCAATAACAGCGCCGATAACCGTTGCGCTGTCCGCCTAAGTTTGCATGATAAACATTGAAAGATCAAATTTCTTTGATTCAAATTTATTTTGGATTTTTTTAAATAAATATTTGATAGTACATTTTTTTTTTAAATACTAGATTTTTTTTTGCAATACGTTGACGCATATTGAAATCCTCACAGTATTTTTTATTGTTGAAGTTATTGCTAGCATTTTTTTGGCAAAATTTGCAATCTCTACGTTTCGTTCAATTTCGTAAGCCAATCGATGAAATTTTGAATTAGTTGTTTTGTTTGGAAAAATACTTTGACAAAAAACCTAGTTCACGTTTTTTTTATGCATCCTAGTAAAACCAACTGTACTTTGTAACCCCTTACCTGTTTACATTTCCCCCCAAAATTTGGTACAATTGGTTAGTGTTTGACTATTTTAAAGGATGTGACGGACAGACGGACTAACCGAAGTCAGATAATTTTATATATAGATGTGATTTATGCTGTTTCTGGGTGATACAACATTTTCTGAGGTAACGGACAAGACAATGCTTATGAAATGTTCACTGGACATTAAAAAATACAATAGAATATAGACGCCCCCCACCTTGGAAAAAACGGCGCAACACAATCTTCCTACTCCATCATATATACCTAATTTATTTTTTGTAAACTATCAAGTTGAGATTAGTCTGTATCGGAGAAAATGATTCTGAAATCTGAGTTTCGAGATAGACAAGACCGCCCAAGCCACAATTCCTCTTAGAAGATTATGTGTGAAGGTGGGGAGGAAGCTTACCTTCCTCCCCACATATTTTATTCACTCCAGCTTTGGGCCGTACCATGCTAAGCTTAGTAAATATCAACACTCAAATAGGAATAAATATGAACATTCTGTTTAAGAAAAAGAAAAAAAATTCCAATCAATTATAAAAATAAAATTGCCTTTTAGGCAAGGGATTTAGTGGTAAGGGATTTTAAGGAGATTTTTTTTTTAAAAAAAGGAGCATAAAATTCAAAATGCAAAATGTCGGGACTTATAATATCGAATATTAAAAGGGTTCTCAGAATTCAAGATTTATAAAAAAAAATGTATTCTTGGACCTGTCATGGACCTGACGTTCGTAGTGAAAGAAGACAACAAGAATGGATTAAGTAAAGAGACATGTCACTTCAGTTGTCAGCTAACCTGAATCTAAATGCAAAATACCCCCCACCCACTCTCCTCCATATTAACAACTATTTTAGTTTTGAATTAATTATTCTATATTTGAAGAAAGAAGGAAAAAGGATGTAGAAATGCGGCGTGAAATTTAATGAAATAAAACATGACTTCACTTAAAGTGGTTTTCGTATGAGTGCAGCTAATTAAAACAAGAATAACGAAATTGCCGGATTAAAATAAATATTATAAAAATCAGTGTAAAATGGTACTGGTGAGATTAGCCGTTTCTTTACAAGGAAATTTTGGGCATTTATTATACAAGGACATATTGGGCATTTATTATGCAAGGGAACATTAGGCATTCATTATACAAGGAAACATTAGGCATTTATTATACAAGGACATATTGGGCATTCATTATACAAGGGAACATTAGGCATTCATTATACAAGGAAACATTAGGCATTTATTATACAAGGACATATTGGGCATTTATTATACAAGGAAATATTCGGCATTCATTATACAAGGAAACATTGGCCATTCATTATACAAGGACTTATTGGGCATTTATAAAAGGAAACATTGGGCATTTATTATACAAGGGAACATTAGGCATTTATTATACAAGGAAACATTGGGCATTCATTATACAAGGACATATTGGGCATTTATTATACAAGGGAACATTAGGCATTCATTATACAAGGAATCATTAGGCATTTATTATACAAGGACATATTGGGCATTTATTATACAAGGGAACATTAGGCATTCATTATACAAGGAAACATTAGGCATTTATTATACAAGGACATATTGGGCATTTATTATGCAAGGGAACATTAGGCATTCATTATACAAGGAAACATTAGGCATTCATTATACAAGGAAACATTAGGCATTTATTATACAAGGAAATATTCGGCATTTATTATATAAGGAAACATTGGTCATTCATTATACAAGGACTTATTGGGCATTTATAAAAGAAAACATTAGGCATTTATTATACAAGGACATATTGGGCATTTATTATACAAGGGACCATTAGGCATTTATTATATAAGGAAACATTGGGCATTCATTTACCGGGCAATGTTAGTGACGGTGGACATTCTTTCAATTTACCTATGTAGAGTAATTGGCCATGGTTAAATAAATGGAATTCACAGAAATGCCTAAAACAGAATTGACAAAAATTGCAATAAACAATAGCAAAAGGAAGAAAAGAACAGGATAGAAATAATAGTAAGCAAACAAAATATATGCCAGACAAAATTTCAACAATAAGGCAAAGGAAACGGTAAAAAGGGAAAAGGTTCATAAACTAAGAATGTTATTAACACACAAAAGAGAATACAGACAAGCAATCACAGCATTCTGACTTCAAGACAAGAAAGAACAGAACTGAGTTTGATGAGACTGGGAAGTGTTCTATCTTTATTGGCTAGGAAGAAATCCCAACATGCATCTGTGTGTTTTGTCTATAATTTTCGGGAGGAGGATATTTTTGCAGAAAGTCATCATATTGATTATATCATTGTTTTCTATTTCAGTGACATTTGCTATTCATTTTAGCTGTTGGAAGCCTTCAAGTGATGTAATTTTCATTATTTGCTTTGTGATTCCATAGCGCCAGATCTCTCTATATAAACGTATCTATATATACAAGACAAAAGTAAACAAAGCAACAACAATAAAGTAAAGCAGCACTAACAAGGCAAAATGTTCACAAAGTAATAATGTTGTCAACACACAAAAGGGGATACAAACAAGCGATCGCAACATTCTGACTTCAAGACAAAGAACAGAACTGAGTTGGATGAGACTGGGATGTCGCCTATCTTATTGGCTAGATTTGTTGGAAGGCAGTTATTAGCAGTGGAATCGAGAAGAGCAATAATAATAAACAGTGACTTCGATCGCAAATGGGTGTTTTATATTTGTGACCTTGTATCAGAATGAGCAAAGCAAATGCAGTTATCTCTCTTACCCGCCGTTCCAGTTATCCGCGGTAAATAAAAAATAAACAATCCATAAGTTTTTATCTAATAATGGTATCAAAGCGCAAGAAGACGATGCTAAAAAGAAGCCGAGTATTTGCTACTTTTTAAAAAAATTAATTCACTGAAAGCAAGGCGATAATGCCACTAAGACCGCTAAACATAATCAGCCAAATCAGTAGTAATTTTCTGCTAGAATAATTTGCACGCTTTTAACCCCAGCCCACTCGAAGGTGTAGGTGAGCTTATTTTGAAACAATGTGATTATATAGCTGCCTCTTGTGAAGATCGAACTCACTAGATAGTAGCAGATGATTAACTAGATTTATTGAAGAAAAGAAAAAGGGGTGAATTGACAACAGAGGACAGGAAATGTGACACCGAAATCCGAAGGCGCATTGGAATAGCGAAAGATGACTTCCAAAAGCTAAGCAAAGTATTAAGGAAAATTTCGTGAGAATCAAAAGAGTATTGAAATGTTATATAATATCGGACCTCCTATATAGCAACGAATGCTGGACAATCTCATCAGAGATGGCTTACGACTATATCACGTTGAAACACCACTTCCCATACGATAACCGAAATTAAGCAACGCCATGCCTGGTCAGTATGTAGATGGAATACCAGGTACTGTATTCTCGGATGTGTGGGTGGTGTAATGAATAACAGAAAGCTGAGTTCCAATTCCAGATGGGTCTGTTCTGTTCACTCACATGCAAATACAATAACCTTACAATAGGAAGTTACAATAAGAAGTTATACTAGTTGGATATTCGGACACAAGCGTGAGATAAAATCGTAACTTTATAACTAGACTTATAATAGTTGGCGACAAGAAACCTGAACTCAAGCGCCGTATAACATGCACCACATTATAACTGGAGTTATAATAATGGGCGACAAGATTCTCGAAACTCATACGTGTGCAACAGGAGTTACAAGAATTTCAAACACGTTGCTTTAAAAAACATCTTGCAGATATGGAGAAAATGTTACCTTCAATAGTTGAAATTCAACAACAACAGAAGGAACAACAACCAAATACGCAACAGCTGCTACATTTGCAAAAACAACAACAACAGTTATCGGAAGTGGTTTTGAAAAAAATGCTTCGATTGCTCTTACGCCAGACGCGGTACAAAACACCGTATCAGAATTCGTATACAATCCTGATGACGGACTGACTTTTGCTGACTTTTTTCGCAGTTATGTAGAAATATTTATTCAGGAATGCAGTAGTTAGGAAGAAGATAAAAAACCGGGCTGTTGTTAAGAAAAATAGTGCCAATAAATTACGAAAACCAGATGAAATAAGGTTTGAAGACACAGTACATATTCTGATGGAAATTTTAATGACAAGTGCTCTCTGTTCCATGCTCGTTGGAGGTGCATGAATTTAACCAAACAAGAGGATCAAGACTTTCTCACGTATACAGGTGCCGTCAACAAAGAATGTGAACAATTCAAACTTCAGGAAATGACTCCGGATATTTTCAAGTGATTAATTTTCGTGCAAGGTCTAACAGCGGGAAAGGATGCTGGAGTACTAACAAAAATTTTAGCAAAGACTGAAAATAATAATAATAATGTAGCACTACAGGAAATAGGGGACGATTGCCGAACAAAGCTAAGTCTGAAGCATGATGGTGAAAAACTTCAGAATAAAGTACCTGCATTGGTAAAAGCTAATGAAAATGTACAAAAAGAAATATAAAACCTTGTTTTAGATGTGAAAGATTTATTCTTGGGAAAGAATGTCCATGGAAAAATGCAGAACGCCATAACTGTGGTAAAAAAAGGACATATCAAATCACACTGTGTAACTAAACCAAGAAAAAATTTTGGAGAAAGAAATCAATACACAATATTGCGACGGAAAAAATAGGCTCACGAAAGCAAAGAAAATTTGTTAACGTGCAAATCGATACTGTGAGAGTAAAAATGTTATTAGATACTGGTAGTATATAATAACATATACTCAATAGTAAATGAAAGCACATGGAAAGAAATTAGAAAACCTATATTAAAAAGGACTTACAAAGTCGTAACTTCAGTTTCTGGCGAGAAGTTATTTAGGCGGGGAGAATTTACATGTGATATTTATTCTCGAAATAAGCAGGTAAAGACAAAAGCTTATGATCTAAGAAATGCGACCAATCTATTCGGTACGGACTGGATGGAACTATACGAACTTATTATAAAAATGTAAGTGGACAAGCGACAAAGTTAAAAAGTCACAGCGAAAAACTGAAGGAAGAAATAAAAAATGTTTTCTTGATATTCTATCGAATGAACTGGGTCGGTGTTCAAGACGAATTTTCAAGTAAAAAAAAAAGATCCGACGCCAGTATTTAAACCGAAAACGAATGTACCATTCGCAGCATTAGAATAAGTAAACGAAGAGTTGGACAGACTAGAAAGAATTGGTGTATTGAGGACAATAAAATATTCGAAACGGGCTACGCCAGCAGTGGATGTAAAGGAAACAAAAATTACAAAATTCGTGTTTGCACGGATTTCTCGATTGGATTAAATATTTATCTCGAAACCCACAATTACCCATGACCAAGTCCAGAAGAAATTTTTGTTTTTAAGTTGAACGGCTGAAAAAATATTTTCAAAGCTGAATCTCTCCGAAGCATATTGACAAATTCAGATTGAAAATCAATGTTTTGAATTAACGACCATAAAAACGAACAGAAGTTTATATAAGTTTAATCAAATTCCTTTTGCTATAAAATTAGCACTAACCATTTTTCAACAAGCCATGCTGGGGGATTGCAATTTTGCAGTGGCGTATCTGGACGTTATTTTAACCAAGAGTGTGTCAAAAGAAGAACGTGCTGGACATGTCAAAACAATTAGTAAAAAACTAAGAAAATACGGATTCAATCTTAGTGAAGAAAAATATGAATTGTTTTGTCAAAAATAAAATACCTGGGTCAAATTATTGATAAAAATTGTTGGAAACCGATTGGCTAATTACTATCGAATTTATGTACATGATATACATAAATTGACAGCTCCACTTAACAATCTAGGAGTAAAGTGGAATTGGGATCACAAATGTCAAAGAGTATTTGACGAGGCAAAAAAAGTCTGATTTATCGCTAGCATACTACGATCCAAAAGCAAAAATTATAGTAGCGTCAGATGCAAGTTATTACGGTGTTGGAGCGGTGGTTTTGCACAAATACAATAGTGGTAAAATGAAAGCTTTCGCTTATGCATCACGCTCATGCTTCACGCTCGCTTCTATCAACAGAGAAAAATTATTACCAGATAGAGAAAGAAGCTCTAGCAATCATACTCGCTATGAAAAAATTCCATAAATTTATTCATGTAAACATGTATATAAAAAAACTAATTGTAAACATGTATATAAAAACAATTGTAAACACGTATATAAGACAATTGTAAACACGTCATGTTGAAAATTCCTCTTGATTATGAATTAGAAATACAAATAAAGTTTGCTTATTTACAAAGAAAGACTTTTTCTCTGTCCTTGTGCCACGCTAGAAGTTACTGCTGTGATAAATTACATTGTTTGCGTTTCAGATATGAAACTAAAGTTAACAGAGTTAGATTTTGAAAGAACCCTATTGGGGGATGAACAATAGGTAATTGAACGTAGCTTTATCACGATAGCTTCACGTGGCCTAATTGGTAGGGCAGACTTTGGCTCCAATTGTGGTTTTCCCTGATAGGGAAAGGAAAAGAGAATGCAGGTTCGATTCAGAGCTTTTTTTTTAGTAGGACGTTTCGGTCTCTATACCGGTTCATATTAATTTCAATGTTTTTTTTTAAGTCGGGAATGTCAATTCAACATGTATGCACATTAAATATAACATTTATAGCAATTACATGCACGCACGCACACACACACGCATATACACACAGCTTTATCTATTAATTTACCACAGAAATCATAATACCAATTGTTCATTGAATTCCAGTTTATTATTATTATTACTATTACTATTATTATTATTTGCATTTCTCATTTTATTGTGCGTTATATTGAATAACTTAAATAGAAAATCGTACAAAAAGTCATAAAGACTAAAGTACAATATCATAGAGTACGAATGTCAGTGATATACTGACGGGAAAACATCGTTGGGATGAAATGTTTCACAACAAATAATGACAGGTATGGCTTTGGCGCCCTGGATTAGTCATCGCGAATCTACAGTCACATCTGATGCAAATTTTATTGGCCTTTAAGTAAATTTTCCTTACTATAATTATAAATATAGTCAACATTATACAATTCGCTTTAAAATAGTTTTAGTATGCTAATTTGTGTTTTGAAATAGTTTGGTTTCCTTATTAACCATTCCTTCTTTCTTTCTTCTCAGGCTTCACTTTCCTTATAAACCATTCTTTCTTTCTTTCTTTCTTTCTTTCTTTCTTTCTTTCTTTCTTTTTAGGCTTCGCTTTCCTTATAAACCATGCTTTCTTTCTTTCTTTCTTTTTTCTCAGGCTTCGCTTTCCTTTTTAACTATTCCTTCTTTCTTTCTTTCTTTCTTTCTTTTCATGCTTCGCTTTCCTTATTAACCTTTCTTTCTTTCTTTCTTTCTTTTCAGGCTTCGCTTTCCTTATTAACCATTCCTTCGTTCTTTCTTTCTTTCTTTCTTTCTTACTTTTCAGGCTTCGCTTTCCTTATTAACCATTCTTTCTTTCTTTCTTCTCAGGCTTCGCATTCCTTTTTAACCATTCCTTCTTTCTTTCTTTCTTTCTTTCTTTCTTTCTTTCTTTCTTTCGTTTGTCTTAATAACCAATTTTTGTTACCTTGTTTCTTTCCTTTTCCATCACTATTTATTTTTTGCATATGAACCTTTATTATAACACACACACACACACACACACACACACACACACACACACACACACACACACACACACTTTTAATAGCTCAGTATTCATAACCTACATGTCGGTTGATATAGACAGATAATAAACAGGGATATATATATATATATATATATATATACATAATAGGTTAATGGTTCGAGTTGAATCAGACCAGGATCAGTAGTATTAAAAAGTGCTCAATACATGTGAAAAAAAAATAAAATAAAAGTAAAAATAACACGTAGAGCTTTTAATTTTAAAAATCAGGAGTTTAATTGGATCTGCTACCTTGGTTTCAACCTGAAGGTATCCTCACGCACCTGGGGATACCATAAGTTTGAAACCAAAATAGCGGATTCAATTAAACTCCTGATTTTTAATATATATATTTGTATGTGCATGTGTATGTATGTGTGTTTGTATGTGCGTAACGAAGATGTCATATATTTTGAATATTTTTTGTATGTATATTTTGGAAGTGATGTTATTAGAATGGTGAAAATTCCTCGTTCCGACGCACTTCTAAAAAAAAAGCTGAGCAAACTTCATTTTCGAATGGCTTCTTGCTCGTGCCTTTTTCACCGCTCCTCGTCTATACATTCGAGATATTTCATCACTTCAACCAATCGTCCCGGTTCATTCAACAGCAGCGTCTCGTATCTTGTTCGTGGTCACGTGTTCCCACTTCTTAACAGACGATACCGTCTTCTTCATTTTGAGAGCGGCATATAGCAACCATTATTCAACGTATTTTCAAAACATTTAAGGCAAGACTGATAAGTAAAGATCGTTCATTTATTTTTATTCGGCGATATTTTTCTACACAGAAGATCACGAAAATCAAACTAAGCAAAAGGAAAAATCGATATTCCATTTTTAATAGATACTTTAGTCCTTTTAAAATAGATTATTAAAATACAGCTTTAAGTGCTGAATCTAGATGCGTCGTCGGTGTTGTTACTCCCATGTCACTAGAAGTTTCGGGTCTAAATAAACAACCGACTTCTTTGATGGACGACCCGACCGAATATGATCAGTATTCGGCCTGCACCCAGAATAAAATTTGCTATTAGCTTTAGGAGGTTCTTTATATAAATTCCCCCCGAAAACGGCAACTAATCAAGACTTCACTTGGGCTATTCGATGTTATAGATCGGGTATACTTGGTTGTGCTGATCTTCCTACATGCGGCCAACACAGGGTGTTTTTTGAAGAAAGAAGAAAACAAACCAATATATAATATATATATATATATATATATATATATATATATTAATAAAAAAAACGATTTATTATATTGGCTTATCTTATGACTTACTTTTCTTTCTCTTTCTCTCCTTTTAACTTCTCTATTATCATATTTGTTTGGTCTTTCTCTTTTTATAACTTTCCTTTTTATTCTTATTTTTTCTTAACTACACTTAACAAAATGTATACATTAGTGATTAGAATCCACCTAAAATACGGTATGAATAATTTGGAATATTGATTGAAACTCTGAAATTCCGTTTTAAACCTAAGAGAAATACCATTTAACTAAAATTGCTTAAAAATAAATGAATCAAGATATTTACATGCTAAATACTAGTTAAAAAAACATAATAACGTGTAAATTTTAGTTAAAATAGGTTACTACCAACAAATTATCGTTAACGGAAGAAATTTATTTAAAAACTAAGAGAAATAACATAACTAAAATTGCTTAAAATAAATTAATCAAGATATTTATTTACATATTGAATAATAGTTAAAAGAAAAAAATAGCGTGTAAATTTAGTTAAAATAAGTTACTCCTAAAAAAAATTATCCTTAAAGGAAACTGACTGGAAAAAAAAACGAGTAAATACGACAAAAAAAAAAAAAAAAAAAAAATTCCGAGTAAAAAAAAAGGAAAGCTTACGTGTAAGAATATTTTTTGTAATAAAATAAATCTACTCGAAAGACCAGTAAAACACAGAAATGAAGTCGTTAAATATGCGACTGGATGCAACTCGAATAAATTGTTTCTCTGAAGCTTTTCGTCATCTATATATACAATTTTAACATACATATATACACATCTATATACACTTTTAAGTTTTAACTCTATTTAGTGTTGGTATTTACGACGTATGTTCATCTTCACTGGGAACGTTCGTATTTTTAGTTGTTTTGGGCCATTTATTAGCCCTATTTATCCACAACCACCTGGTGGCCTTTACGCCCGCCTTCTTTTTTGTCCAATTATCGCTAGACTAGTAAGGGCTCGTATCATTGACTGTCCGGCGAACCTCCTACAGCCGATCTCGACCGGGAAACAATGAGTACGCCATTTTTTAGTCCGGCACTCGTCTAAGAGTCCTTGATATTTACTGTGCTTTCTCTCAAAAGCCTCTTGCATATGCTTCTCCCATGGGACAGTTAACTCCAGCAAAATAATCTGTTTCGTGGCGTCCGAATAAACGATTATGTCTGGACGGAGTTTGGAGGACGATATATGTATAGGGAATTTCAATTGTTTCCCGAGATCGACTCGCATCTGCCAATCGGATGCGGACGATAACAATGAATGGGATCCTGCAAACTTCTATGAAGATCAATAAGTCCGTAGTTTGACAGAGAAATTAACTTAATATTGATAGGATATTTTGAAAGTATATTTTCAATACATAACATTCGGTTTATTCCTACAATAATAATAGCAATAATGACTTAAAATACCCATGAAAATTTCACGGTTTGTCTATTTGAATTTTCTGATGAAACGTAATTCTTATGTTAAGGATTGCATAAGCTCATGGCGAGTTCTACGACAATAAAATATACAGAGAACTTTCTCTAACGCATCGTTAAGTATTTGAGATTAACGACTTTAAAAATATTACAATAACAATCATAAATATGAATACTAGTCGTTATTTTAAGAAGTAAGGGGGTACAAAAAAAAAAAATGAAATTGAAAACTTTCCCATTTCCCTGAAACAAATGCTTTCTTTCTTGTGACTTTTTCTCTGAAACCAAGTAGCGATTCTCGTATATCTTTCCCGTCTTTCCTTGTGATCAGAACTGAATACTCCATTATTTATGAAGTATTGGTAGGGCGTGACGATCGTGCTAACTAAGAGAGTGACAATAATAATAATGATGATAATAATAAAACATTTACAATGCTCTTCTGTAGTAAAATTAATTCCAGTATATTTCTGTGTGTTTTTAGTATTCATGTTACTATATATATATATAAAACACATTCATTGTTATACTGATTATATATATATATATATATATATATATATATATATATATATATATATATATATATATAATGTAAACGGTGAATGGATTTATTTTATGCATTGTTTTAATAAATACTACCTGTGATATCACAGCTTACACTAACGTTACAAAAATCACGGAGAAGCAGTATGTAAAGGTAATGGTAGGTAGCGCCACTGTACCTTGTCGCTATAAAATGTTCAGATCTCTATCTTTGATAACTAGTGAGTCAGTATGAACATCGTCTAAGGAGAGGTGGCGCGAATTATCTGAGTTCGAACAGGGGATGATAGCAAATTATGAACGGATGAGATATTTTGTCTTTGAAATTGTGGCGATATTTGGTATCTCTCAGTCCATGGTGTTACATACGTATCGGGAATGACTGATGGGAGGTATTACCACCCGAATCGGACATCGTTGTGGTTATATGTCCTGCAAGATCGTGAACAGAGATGTCTGGTTAGAATTGTCTGCAGTAACTACGCCATTACTGCTTTCCTTCCAATGACAAATTATAATTTTATTTTGAAAAGGTTTATATTGATGCACTGGGTCAACCTTGTGTTACTGTTTACATTAAATTTCATGAAGCGTTTGTGAAAGTAGTGACATTTTAAGAATGCATTTATTTGCAATTATTGAAGTTACTTTCAACATTAAAAAAATTGTCTGTTTGAAGAAATTTGAAATAAAAATACTGCATAAACAAAACGTATTTTTACATCATATAAAACATTGGAGTTGCTTTCAACATTAAGAAATTATTTGTTTGAAGAAAGTTGAAATAAAAATATTTAAATTATTGTTAAAGAAAACTGAAATATAAATAAGCACGCACGCAATCACGGGAAGGTGGAAAGAGAGAGAGAGAGAGAGAGTGAGAGAGAGAGGTGGAAAGAGAGAGAGAGAGGTGGAAAGAGAGAAGGAAAGAGGTGGAAAGAGAGAGAGCTGGAAAGAAAGAGAGAGAGGGGCGGAAAGAGAAAAGAGATAGAGAGGTGGAAAGAGAGATAGAGAGGTGGAAAGAGAGAGAGAGGTGGAAAGAGACAGAGTGAGAGAGAGAGGTGGAAAGAGGGAGAGAGGTGGAAAGAGAGAGAGAGGTGGAAAGAGAGAGAGAGAGGTGGAATGAGAGAGAGAGAGGTGGAAAGGGAGAGAAGTGGAAAGAGAGAGCGTTTTTCTTTCCATTTCCTTCTCTCCTCCGCTTCCTAGACAATAATAAATTCATATCTTTCTTTCCCCACTTTGTATATATGACTTCTGGCAAACACACAAGTAACGTTCATAGACTTTTATAGTAATAAAGATTCCCGGACTCAATGTGAACTTACATGATGTTAAAAATTTAAGCAATGACCTTGGGTACATCAGTGCAAATAAAGAAGTGTATACAATTGTGATAGAAAATCGAAATAAAGCCTTCCGAAAAAAAATTTATTCGCATCGGTTAAATTAACATTTTTATTTAAAAGTTATCTCTTCATATTTTTGTATAATGTGACGTATATTTAATAAAGTGTTGACGAACAACAGAGTTATTTCCCCTTAACGTATTTCATTACAGACGTTCTGTGATTTTCTTGAAATTCTTTTCTTACTCTTTTCTTTTCTTCTTTTTTGCAGATTGCGAAAACAACAGCAAGAAGAAGAACGACGTCGTCTGGAGGAAGAGGAGCTGGCGCGCGAACTGAAGCGTCTGCAAGAAGTGGAAGCAGAAAAGAGGCGAAAAGAGGAACACATGCGTAAATTACGCCAACTAAAAATGCAACAGTTGGAAGAGGAACAAAAACGTCAAGGTAAAATATTTGCTGGATTTCCGTCTCGATCAAAAGTGCGACATTGAACGCATTGGCAAAATCTTTCTTTAATCTGTACCAGTCGAACCAGTCAGAGTTTACAAGACAAACACATCTGTTTGTTAACAATCTTTTGTGATGTCAACTAACACTCGTTACCACTTTTGTGATGTGAAAGAATACTTGTTGTCACTTTCGTAATGTTCCTTGTAGTAGAGACTGTGTAATCGCAGATACAACTATAGTAACGCCGTTGAACAATGCTAGTGTCAGACACCTTCGAATCACACTCGCACTAACAGTAATACTCGCTCGAGCCGTAATCCATTTAGTGATCCGAATAGAGAAATATTATACTGAATAAAGTAGAGAACAGCGGTCCGTATAGTAATAGAGGATAGACTAGAAATAGCGATCCGTATAGTAATAGAGGATAGACTAGAAATAGCGATCCGTATAGTAATAGAGGATAGACTAGAAATAGCGATCCGTATAGTAATAGAGGATAGACTAGAAATAGCGATCCGTATAGTAATAAATGTTAGAGTAGAAATGGCGATTCGTATAGTAATAGAGGATAGACTAGAAATAGCGATCCGTATAGTAATAAATGTTAGAGTAGAAATGGCGATTCGTATAGTAATAGAGGATAGACTAGAAATAGCGATCCGTATAGTAATAAATGTTAGAGTAGAAATGGCGATTCGTATAGTAATAGAGGATAGACTAGAAATAGCGATCCGTATAGTAATAAATGTTAGAGTAGAAATGGCGATTCGTATAGTAATAGAGGATAGACTAGAAATAGCGATCCGTATAGTAATAAATGTTAGAGTAGAAATGGCGGTTCGTATAGTAATAGAGGATAGACTAGAAATAGCGATCCGTATAGTAATAAATGTTAGAGTAGAAATGGCGATTCGTATAGTAATAGAGGATAGACTAGAAATAGCGATCCGTATAGTAATAAATGTTAGAGTAGAAATGGCGATTCGTATAGTAATAGAGGATAGACTAGAAATAGCGATCCGTATAGTAATAAATGTTAGAGTAGAAATAGCGATTCGTATAGTAATAGAGGATAGACTAGAAATAGCGATCCGTATAGTAATAAATGTTAGAGTAGAAATGGCGATTCGTATAGTAATAGAGGATAGACTAGAAATAGCGATCCGTATAGTAATAAATGTTAGAGTAGAAATGGCGATTCGTATAGTAATAGAGGATAGACTAGAAATAGCGATCCGTATAGTAATAAATGTTAGAGTAGAAATAGCGATTCGTATAGTAATAGAGGATAGACTAGAAATAGCGATCCGTATAGTAATAAATGTTAGAGTAGAAATGGAGATTCGTATAGTAATAGAGGATAGACTAGAAATAGCGATCCGTATAGTAATAAATGTTAGAGTAGAAATGGCGGTTCGTATAGTAATAGAGGATAGACTAGAAATAGCGATCCGTATAGTAATAAATGTTAGAGTAGAAATGGCGATTCGTATAGTAATAGAGGATAGACTAGAAATAGCGATCCGTATAGTAATAAATGTTAGAGTAGAAATGGCGATTCGTATAGTAATAGAGGATAGACTAGAAATAGCGATCCGTATAGTAATAAATGTTAGAGTAGAAATGGCGATTCGTATAGTAATAGAGGATAGACTAGAAATGGACTCGAAGTTAGCTCCACAAAAAAATCAGAATGCAAACAATTGCATTCATACTACCACGCAGATATCACATCGGTTCTTGCTAATGACTGAGAAAGTCGAAAGTACTTGAACAAAAATAACAAAATATGAACTTCGGACAGTTTATCTACAACTTCGAGCACAGTACTCAAGACATTATCCGAAAGTTGGAAAATATAATGAAAAATTAAACAGACAAACCTTGTAGGTTCTTTTTAATTCGGATCAATGCTTGTTGTATAAATATACCATATATATATATATACATATATATATATATATATATATATATATATATATATATATATATATATATATAAAATGATATTATTTGGTAATCCGTATAGATAATCCAAAGAGGATATAGATCCAGAGAGAGCTCAATGTAATAACAGAGAAAATAATAATTATGAAAGTGGAATAATTATGAAAGTTCATCGTAATATTTTATTTCATTAAAACCGATACTTCGGTCTTAACTCATCAGACCAAACATATCAGACAAAAAACAGATTTAAAATTTTACCAGGCACAAAGCATTTATCTAAGCATAAATTATGCTTAAATATGTAGATTCAAAATTGGGGGAAAAAGTGGGGAATAAAATGGAGGGAGTAGAAGAGGGATATTTATTCAAAACGGGGAAGAGAAATGGGGAAAGAGAAGATAAGTCTGTCTAAAGAGATATATGCGAAGGGGCGAGAGAATATATATATATATATATATATATATATTAAAGAAATGAAAGTGTGTAGCGTAATATTACATGACGTTTTTAAAAGTTAAGCAACTGGTTTTGCTGCTGCTCTTCAGGACTCTACGAGAGCTCTAACTTAGATTAAAATAACAGGAAAATGTGTAATGAAGAGGAGAAAAAATGAACACAAAGAGCCAGAAAAAAATAACAGCGAACCCCAACAAACATTCACGCTGTTTCCAGAGAGAAGGTTTGCAGGACCTAATATAAAGTGCCTCCAGTACCTTGAGATGAAATAGAGAGTGTGACCGGGACAGAACAGTGAACCAATCAGCACTAAAATTAGCAACACACCCTCTGTTATTTAAGGGGTGCTCACAAATGGGACACTTCCATTCAATGGCAAGGTGTGATTCCTGATCTTAGTGGGGATATGTTGTTTAATTCTCATGTCCAGGCGTTGAGTTGTTCTCCCTATATAGTCAGCACGCAATTCTATTTATAAACAATAGAACAGTCGATTTCGGTCAGTTGATTTCTTAACGTTTTATTTTTTTTAAATGAAAGTTTATGAACGCTATATTTCTAAAAAGATAAATAAATGAATAAGCGTACAACATAAGGAGTCGTAGAAGGCGAGGAGGAGGAGGGGGAAAATCAAATGTTTTGGAAATGTATCGGTGGCGGATTAAATGAAATATACATACATTCTTTTCATCCCACTTCATATGAACTCAGAATGAACTTTTTAGTAGATATACAACGGGACATAATTTCGGACCTCTCATTCAAAAGGTTTCGTTTGGAAATATTATTATAGCTAATTTATCTTGTTGCCAAAGGTTGCAGATGTTACTATGATTGTTGTAACGATTTGCTTTTTTAAAACTTACCAGTTTACAATCGGATCTTTTTAATGTTTTTCATTTAATTTCCACACATGGTTGGTAGAATTCCTAAGACTTTCTAGCTTAAAAGATGACTTGTGACTGTATCACCTCTTCTTAAAGTTACCTTCAGTACACCCTATATATATTTTTCTGGCTATATGTATTTTACATTTGCATTTACTTCTGTTTTGTAATAATTTACAATTGCAGTAAATTATATTACATGAAATTATTTCAGAAAATTTGCTTCTTGGAAATATTAGATTTAATGTATTATCTTTAAATTAAAACTAAAAAGCTTAAACATTATCATTTTGAAAAATTCATTTTAAAACTTAGCTATCGCGTTTCCTTGGAGGTACGTATATATTAGGGATCTCCACTAAATTTTCGGTACCTAAGGTTTAAGATGAATTTTTCAAAATGAAAAAGCATTCTTGAAGCTTTGTTTTTAGCTTTAATTGAAAGCTAAATGATTAAATTTACTATTTCCAGTAATCAAAATACTCTGGTGTATTTCAAATAGAAATTATATATTGGAATCTCAATTTTTTTAGTCACTTTCAGAAAATCAATTACAATCGGCTATTTTCTTACATTTTGACACATTTCTAAACAAAAGTTAATTATTGGTTTTAAAAATCTCTCCAAAATAAAATATATATTTGTGATACGTTTTTTGAAGAAAATTAGCAAATTTAAAGTTAAGTTAATCTGATTTGAAGCAAATATGACTTACTTATAGCATAAAACATAGT
This sequence comes from Acanthosepion pharaonis, assembly GCA_903632075.3. NCBI lineage: Eukaryota > Metazoa > Mollusca > Cephalopoda > Sepiida > Sepiidae > Acanthosepion > Acanthosepion pharaonis. The sequence goes on from CAHIKZ030004832.1 coordinate 2,550,025, forward strand.
ATACAAGCATTTCTTAACCACAGGGTCTTGTTTTTCTGACGTCTTGATTAATGTATTGACAGCCTGATGTGTCGAAGAGCTAAGTATAGTTGACCAGAATTGACATAAATTTACGAAATCTATGTAAACGCTTTGTTTTTGGTTTTAATTACCTAGTAATTTTTAAACATTAACATAATATTTTCAGCAATTATCTAATATTTTATTCAATTTTAGTTACTTTAGCTTTATAGACTTACGTTTGAAGATGCTTTTTGAAAAAATAAAAAAATTTAAAAATACTATAAAATTTCCTTAAGTTAATTTAAAAGTTTAATAACTTAGATTTTAAGGAAATACCATGATAGAGACAGCTCAATAATTTACGAAATATTATGGTAATTTATTTATAATTAATTTATATTTTTAATTATTTTTCACTTCATTTTTTTATTATCAATTGTTATAATAATGGCTATAAAATTTTTATTTATTAATTTTTTATAGTACTTTAAATTTTATATAATTGTTTACGCTTTTATTATTTTAATTCATTACCCTAAGCAATAAACAGTAAAGGAAGGACAACTCTTGAAACAGGTGACGGTTTAATAATAATGTCATGTATAGACTACCATACTTACAAAAATGGCAACGTTTATACACTAAAAAAAAAAAAATTAAAATTATGTTAAAAATTTTGATGCAAAGCGACTTTTCTTAAGCTTTTCAATTTTTGATTCGTAAATATACTTTATACTTAATAAAAATATCACCCAACTGGCTTGAAGTAATGCAGAATTTTAAACGATTTAAATTATTATAATTAAAGTTAAAAAAATGAAAACAATTCTTGTAAAAATCCATTACTCATCGAAAAAAATTTCTCAAGACAATAGTGTCCTTAATAAATCTTATTTATAAAAGCAGTTAAAGGATTTTCTAATTAAAAAATTCATAGTTTTATTAATTTTTTTTGTGATTTGGATCATATTATCAGGAAATAAATAGTAGTTAGAACAATAATTGTTGATTTACATTCTCCAAGGAATCCTGCTTTGAAGTAATAAAAAAAGTTTTGAGATTGAAATTTAATTTCTCGAAACTTCATAAAATTAAGTAAGGGGTTGGGTAACATATGTGAAGAGAAAAAAATTACCAAGCTTTTCTAAAAAAAACAACAAATCCAAATAATATAACTTATTTGTGAATAAGTCCTGAAAGTTTCATTAAAATCCGACAATTATTTGATTTTTGCAAGAATTTCCAAATCAAAGCTTTTCACCTGAAAAAAAGCGCTAAAAGTCTAATTGTAAATATTACGTCGACCGTTGATGTAAAAAAGCAAGATTTTTTAACCAACATTTAGAACGTGAGAGAAAGGATTAAAATAAATTAATTAAATAATAAAAAAAAATACTTTGTTCTTCCCTCTTAATAATAACATATATATTTTAACGATAAAACTTTTTACCACATGCTATGCCGATATTTCGGTGACAAGTGGAGGTGCCTATATGTGTATATATATATATCCGAAATCAATATTTAATGCTATCAATGAATCCATTCGCAAGATATAAGTCATTCCTAGTAGGGTTTCGATTGAGCGTGTCGAAAATGACGATGTAAGCGTCGCCGAATCATGGCTCCAGGTCGATATAAATGTCATGTCTGTGATATTTAAATCTGTGTCAGCAACGAAAAGAAAAAAAATACACATACACACACACACAAAAAAAAAAAGAAGAAAAGAAAAAAGAAAAGCAAGAAAAAAAACGAAAAAAACAGGTTAGTGTGTTTTTAGCCGTGGACTTGTCACTCATCGTAAGGTCAGAGTTCAAGTAAAGGCATGACCAATTCTAATAGTCGTTAACCAATTTTTTTTTTAGTCCGTGAAGATACAGGAAAAATAAAGAGGAGGGAGAAAAAGAGTTGATAGTAATTTGATCTTCATGAGTTGTTAAAGCTTAAACGAACAGCTAGTTCTCTTTTTCGTGGGGGTGGTAATTGGTTGAATAATTTTCAGATTAGCTTTCTAAACATCGTACCATGTCAGGCACCCAAATAGTGATTTTACTTATTATTTCAAATGAGAATCATTTGGTCAAGACCAAGTCAGTTTAGTAGTTAAGCATTTGTTGTATTCTTAAAGAGGTTACAAAAAGACAAATGTGGTACTCGAGTGAAAGGAACAGCAACACGCGCGTAGATGAAAGAAATGAGGTTTATTGTAAAAGAGAATACACTACTGAAAGACTGAAAGATCGGCTAGCACTTCCCGAAGCCAGTCAGTCAGATAGACAGACAGACAGACACTGGTATGTCCTGAGTACACTAGATATATTACTGATATAGTCAGTCCACAATAGGCAATAAGGAGAGTGGAACATTCTAGTACAACAGAAAGCAAGTGACCCGAAGGGGTTACAGAGAGAGAGAGAGAGAGAGAGAGAGAGAGAGTAAGAGAGAGAGAGAGAGAGAGTGTAAAGAGGGGTGCTGTGAGGGTGTTGTAAAGAGTTGTCAGGCGCCTTGTTGAAGGATGGTGCCTAAAGAAGAGAATTTCCATTGACTATGTGTTGTATCCTTAAAAAGGTTACAGAGGAACAAAGGTGGTACTCGAGTGGAAAGAACAGCAACACAGGCATAGATGAAAGAAAGAGAGGTTTATTGTAAAAGAGAATACACTACTGAAAGACAGGGAATCTGTTAGCACTTCCTGAAGCCAGTCAGTCAGACAGACAGACAGACTCTGGTATGTCCTGTTTACACCAGATATATTACTGATATAGTCAGTCCACGATAGGTAATAGGGAACACTGGGGTGAATGTATTTCCATTCCGCCTAAACCTGTGGGCACGTGGCTAGAATGTTCTCTTTCTGATCATAAGACGCGGGTTCGAATCGCAAGGTTTTACAGGAAGTTGATGTAAATTGGCCTGTAAATGCACCTTTGGAAAGTACCTGACCCGAGCCTTGTGACTGAACTATTTGGAAGCTGTCGATAGTTGAGCTAGCACTAAGTAGCAAGTCATCGTGACCGAGAGTTTGAGCGTACTGGCCTCCTTCAGACTGTTGCTCACGTCAGATAATGTGCTCTGTCTCATAAACTATATCTAATGTCCGCTCATCATAGTGATAATACATAGTAATATACAGTATCAACCAAAGGTGGGCTCTGTGGGTGTTGAACAAACACAGATCAACCTGAACCGGCATCTGTAATTGGCCCTAGCAGACAGATATACTCGTACACTATTTACATTATTCGTCTTTATCCACTGTGCCATGTGTCCTTGAGGCGTTAGTTAAATCCAGTGACAGGACCCAAAGAGTGTGAGTTCAATACCCGGTTAAGGCAGTGGAGAACTTGCAGAGGGGAATTAACAGGAGATAACTGATAACTGACATCCGTTAAAACATGGCGTGATTTGACCGTAAGCTGAAAAAGCCGGTTCTCGTTCGATCACCGAAGTTAAGCATCGTAGAGCCAGGTCAGTACTTAGATGGGGGACCGCTTGGGAACACCTGGTACTGTAAGCCCCCAAAGTCCAACCCTTACCTCACAGTCGGTGGGGAGCTGTAAACGGTAGTGTCAGAGCTATGCCGCCCGGAACTTCGTTCCTGGTAGGGCCACCCAAGGCGGACAGGTCTGACACACACACCGGCTAGCAAGGGCTCTGGTGAAAATCCAAGGTGCGTCTGCATCGGCAACCGGCGGCTTCTGGTCGTTCCTGTATCTGCGTCTGTGGGAACCCCGCGGCAAGCAAGAACGTTATCCGAGTAGGCCTGGGTAACCTACTTCTGTAATTTATCCCAAGAATCTTCTTCTCATAACAGGAAGAAGCCGGCTCAATCCGCCCAGGGTGAATGCCGCATCAGTACAGCAGTACAGTAATTAAAACATGGCACATGGAACTAGAACAGTCTCCCCCAGTGAACGAAGGGTTCAGTACGACATTCCAACCTCCTGAAGAAGGCCGGAGCGTACAATGACCGAAACATTGTAATAAATATGGCAACAAAGATGAGGACAATAGTCCGAATAATGTAAATATTGTACATAATACCTCATCTCAGAAATATAGACAGATACTGAAAGGCCGAAACGTTGTAATAAATATGGCGACAAAGATGAGGACAATGGTCCGAATAATGTAAATAGTATACATAATACCTCATCTTAGAAATATAGACAGATACTGAAAGGCCGAAACGTTGTAATAAATATGGCGACAAAGATGAGGACAATGGTCCGAATAATGTAAATAGTATACATAATACCTCATCTTAGAAATATAGACATATACTGAAAGGTCGAAACTTTGTAATAAATATGGCGAAAAAGATGAGGACACTAGTTCGAATAATGTAAATAGTGTACATAATACCTCATCTCAGAAATATAGACAGATATACTCGTATACGAGCGACTAGCCATTACTATGACCATTTCAATTATTGACATTGGAAACGGCATGAATCATTTTCTTTTTCACTTAATGAATAAATCATAAGGTAGACTTAGCTCTTTAGTCTTGGTAGTTCGTTCCCAATAAATATCGTACACTGTAGGAAAAGGGATAAAGATGGGTGATAAGATAGACGATTGGGCTCAGTCCTTCATTGGATATAGAACTTCTGCGATATCGGATTTCAGCCTGTTTTTCCAAGTGTTTGGCAAGAAACCCTAATCAGAGCTTTCAAATTTTTAAAGTTTTAGGTTAATATCTATCTATCTATCTATCTATCTATCTATCTATCTATGTGACGCGTCCCTTCAGGACATAGGCGATCATGGCTGTCTTCAACTTTCCATCTTTTGTGGCTCTTAGCAGATTTCTCTCTTTGCTAAACCACCACCCTGCCCGGCCATCTATTCACACAAGCTCATCAGGTAAGAGGATCTTTGCCTTCCCTATCTCCCCTGCCCACAATATGCCCCTTAAGGGTAGTGATATTTAAAACATAAATTAGAAAGTAAACAATAAAAAAAACAACAACATTTTAACTGGTTTGAAATATTGTTAATTTTTTCTAAGGAAGCTCTAACGTGCTAAGAATTTCAAATGCACATTTTATATCTAATAACTTATTTTGATGTTTTAAAAGTACAATTTACATATTTTATTTCCTTCAAATGAGTTTAACAGTCTGGTCATTCTAGTATTTCTCACGAATGATAAGACAGATAATACTGCCAAGGAAATATATTTTTACCCACTCTGTCGGTGGCTTATATATTTTACTCAGTGGCATGAGATTTGTAATTATTTACCCAGTGATGCCCATTGGAATATTTACTTACTCAGTGGTGTCTATTGTAAGATCTACTCAGTAGAGCCCATCGCAAGATTTACTTACTCAATGGGGCCCATTGAAATATCTACTTACTCAGTGGTGCTTATTGCAATATTTACTTACTCAGTGGTGTCTATTGTAAGATCTACTCAGTAGAGCCCATCGCAATATTTAGTTACTCAGTGGGGCCCATTGAAATATTTACTTACTCAGTGGTGCTTATTGTAAGATTTACTTGCTGTTATCCATTATAATATTTACTCAATGGTGCTTATTGCAATATTTACTTACTCAGTGGTAGCTATTGTAAGATCTACTCAGTGGTGCTCAGTTTAAACGAGATACGGTAGTGTAATGAATTGCGGCTCCGATTGAGTAATCGGAGAGCCGAGTTCGTATTCCAGTCGAGTTCATTGCATTCACGCCGGTGCTAATACCCTTGTAAAAGGTATGAATCCTCCCCTCAGCAGGACGGAGTAGGTTCTGCCTCTTTAACTACTGGGAGGAAAATGAAGTGTCAAGCCATTGTACTATTCTGCCTTGAATGTCACCATGAACGACATTTGTGACATGGAGGGGAGCGGTGACCAAAGCGGTAGTGCAAAATGCGCTGATTGAATAAATAATGATCCCCAGTTCAAGGTTTACGCAATCACTGTACATTTACCCATTGTAAAATTTACTAATTGGTGCCCACGTCTAAGGTTTACCCAGTGGCGCCCATTATGAGATTTTCTCAGTAGTGCCTGTTCATTGGTTTTTATTTGCATTTGTTGCCTTAATACAGGTACATCGTCCATCATAGATTACAAAGATTTAGTTTTATAATTTAATGATTAGAAAAATCTCATTTTCTTTAGAGTTCGATATGTCAGGCTGGTGATTGATTGACTTTACAGACAGATGGAATTGGACGTTACTCTTTGATTTTCTTTACGGACAGATGGAATTGGACGTTACTCTTTGATTTTCTTTACGGACAGATGGAATTGGACGTTACTCTTTGATTTTCTTTACGGACAGATGGAATTGGACGTTACTCTTTTGATTTTCTTTACGGACAGATGGAATTGGACGTTACTCTTTTGATTTTCTTTACGGACAGATGGAATTGGACGTTACTCTTTGATTTTCTTTACGGACAGATGGAATTGGACGTTACTCTTTGATTTTCTTTACGGACAGATGGAATTGGACGTTACTCTTTGATTTTCTTTACGGACAGATGGAATTGGACGTTACTCTTTCATTTTCTTTACGGACAGATGGAATTGGACGTTACTCTTTCATTTTCTTTACGGACAGATGGAATTGGACGTTACTCTTTGATTTTTCTTTACGGACAGATGGAATTGGACGTTACTCTTTGATTTTCTTTACGGACAGATGGAATTGGACGTTACTCTTTCATTTTCTTTACGGACAGATGAAATTGGACGTTACTCTTTCATTTTCTTTACGGACAGATGGAATTGGACGTTACTCTTTGATTTTCTTTACGGACAGATGGAATTGGACGTTACTCTTTGATTTTCTTTACGGACAGATGGAATTGGACGTTACTCTTTCATTTTCTTTACGGACAGATGGAATTGGATGTTACTCTTTGATTTTCTTTACAGACAGATGGAATTGGACGTTACTCTTTGATTTTCTTTACGGACAGATGGAATTGGACGTTACTCTTTGATTTTCTTTACAGACAGATGGAATTGGACGTTACTCTTTGATTTTCTTTACGGACAGATGGAATTGGACGTTACTCTTTGATTTTCTTTACAGACAGATGGAATTGGACGTTACCCTTTGATTTTCTTTACAGGCAGATGGAATTGGACGTTACTCTTTGATTTTCTTTACAGACAGATGGAATTGGACGTTACTCTTTGATTTTCTTTACAGACAGATGGAATTGGACGTTACTCTTTGATTTTCTTTACGGACAGATGGAATTGGACGTTACTCTTTGATTTTCTTTACAGACAGATGGAATTGGACGTTACTCTTTGATTTTCTTTACAGACAGATGGAATTGGACGTTACTCTTTGATTTTCTTTACAGACAGATGGAATTAAACGTTACTCTTTGATTTTCTTTACGGACAGATGGAATTGGACGTTACTCTTTGATTTTCTTTACAGACAGATGGAATTGGACGTTACTCTTTGATTTTCTTTACAGACAGATGGAATTGGACGTTACTCTTTGATTTTCTTTACGAACAGATGGAATTGGACGTTACTCTTTGATTTTCTTTACAGACAGATGGAATTGGACGTTACTCTTTGATTTTCTTTACGGACAGATGGAATTGGACGTTACTCTTTGATTTTCTTTACGGACAGATGGAATTGGACGTTACTCTTTGATTTTCTTTACAGACAGATGGAATTGGACGTTACTCTTTGATTTTCTTTACAGACAGATGGAATTGGACGTTACTCTTTGATTTTCTTTACGGACAGATGGAATTGGACGTTACTCTTTGATTTTCTTTACAGACAGATGGAATTGGACGTTACTCTTTGATTTTCTTTACAGACAGATGGAATTGGACGTTACTCTTTGATTTTCTTTACAGACAGATGGAATTAAACGTTACTCTTTGATTTTCTTTACGGACAGATGGAATTGGACGTTACTCTTTGATTTTCTTTACGGACAGATGGAATTGGACGTTACTCTTTCATTTTCTTTACAGACAGATGGAATTGGACGTTACTCTTTGATTTCTTTCTTTGGACGTTACTCTTGATTTTCATTTTCTTTACGGACAGATGGAATTGGACGTTACTCTTTGATTTTCTTTACGGACAGATGGAATTGGACGTTACTCTTTGATTTTCTTTACAGACAGATGGAATTGGACGTTACTCTTTGATTTTCTTTACAGACAGATGGAATTGGACGTTACTCTTTGATTTTCTTTACGGACAGATGGAATTGGACGTTACTCTTTGATTTTCTTTACGGACAGATGGAATTGGACGTTACTCTTTGATTTTCTTTACAGACAGATGGAATTGGACGTTACTCTTTGATTTTCTTTACAGACAGATGGAATTGGACGTTACTCTTTGATTTTCTTTACGGACAGATGGAATTGGACGTTACAGATTTTGATTTTCTTTACAGACAGATGGAATTGGACGTTACTCTTTGATTTTCTTTACAGACAGATGGAATTGGACGTTACTCTTTGATTTTCTTTACGGACAGATGGAATTGGACGTTACTCTTTGATTTTTTCTTTACAGACAGATGGAATTGGACGTTACTCTTTGATTTTCTTTACAGACAGATGGAATTGGACGTTACTCTTTGATTTTCTTTACGGACAGATGGAATTGGACGTTACTCTTTGATTTTCTTTACAGACAGATGGAATTGGACGTTACTCTTTGATTTTCTTTACGGACAGATGGAATTGGACGTTACTCTTTGATTTTCTTTACGGACAGATGGAATTGGACGTTACTCTTTGATTTTCTTTACGGACAGATGGAATTGGACGTTACTCTTTGATTTTCTTTACGGACAGATGGAATTGGACGTTACTCTTTGATTTTCTTTACGGACAGATGGAATTGGACGTTACTCTTTGATTTTCTTTACGGACAGATGGAATTGGACGTTACTCTTTGATTTTCTTTACGGACAGATGGAATTGGACGTTACTCTTTGATTTTCTTTACGGACAGATGGAATTGGACGTTACTCTTTGATTTTCTTTACGGACAGATGGAATTGGACGTTACTCTTTGATTTTCTTTACGGACAGATGGAATTGGACGTTACTCTTTGATTTTCTTTACGGACAGATGGAATTGGACGTTACTCTTTCATTTTCTTTACGGACAGATGGAATTGGACGTTACTCTTTCATTTTCTTTACGGACAGATGGAATTGGACGTTACTCTTTCATTTTCTTTACGGACAGATGGAATTGGACGTTACTCTTTGATTTTCTTTACGGACAGATGGAATTGGACGTTACTCTTTGATTTTTTTCATTTTCTTTACGGACAGATGGAATTGGACGTTACTCTTTTCATTTTCTTTACGGACAGATGGAATTGGACGTTATTTTCTTTTCATTTTCTTTACGGACAGATGGAATTGGACGTTACTCTTTGATTTTCTTTACGGACAGATGGAATTGGACGTTACTCTTTGATTTTCTTTACGGACAGATGGAATTGGACGTTACTCTTTGATTTTCTTTACGGACAGATGGAATTGGACGTTACTCTTTCATTTTCTTTACGGACAGATGGAATTGGACGTTACTCTTTGATTTTCTTTACAGACAGATGGAATTGGACGTTACTCTTTGATTTTCTTTACGGACAGATGGAATTGGACGTTACTCTTTGATGGAATTTTTTTTACAGACAGATGGAATTGGACGTTACTCTTTGATTTTCTTTACGGACAGATGGAATTGGACGTTACTCTTTGATTTTCTTTACAGACAGATGGAATTGGACGTTACTCTTTGATTTTCTTTACAGACAGATGGAATTGGACGTTACTCTTTTGATTTTCTTTACGGACAGATGGAATTGGACGTTACTCTTTGATTTTCTTTACGGACAGATGGAATTGGACGTTACTCTTTGATTTTCTTTACGGACAGATGGAATTGGACGTTACTCTTTGATTTTCTTTACAGACAGATGGAATTGGACGTTACTCTTTGATTTTCTTTACAGACAGATGGAATTGGACGTTACTCTTTTGATTTTCTTTACGGACAGATGGAATTGGACGTTACTCTTTGATTTTCTTTACGGACAGATGGAATTGGACGTTACTCTTTGATTTTCTTTACAGACAGATGGAATTGGACGTTACTCTTTGATTTTCTTTACAGACAGATGGAATTGGACGTTACTCTTTGATTTTCTTTACGGACAGATGGAATTGGACGTTACTCTTTTGATTTTCTTTCAGACAGATGGAATTGGACGTTACTCTTTGATTTTCTTTACAGACAGATGGAATTGGACGTTACTCTTTGATTTTCTTTACGGACAGATGGAATTGGACGTTACTCTTTGATTTTCTTTACAGACAGATGGAATTGGACGTTACTCTTTGATTTTCTTTACAGACAGATGGAATTGGACGTTACTCTTTGATTTTCTTTACGGACAGATGGAATTGGACGTTACTCTTTGATTTTCTTTACAGACAGATGGAATTGGACGTTACTCTTTGATTTTCTTTACAGACAGATGGAATTGGACGTTACTCTTTGATTTTCTTTACGGACAGATGGAATTGGACGTTACTCTTTGATTTTCTTTACAGACAGATGGAATTGGACGTTACTCTTTGATTTTCTTTACAGACAGATGGAATTGGACCTTACTCTTTGATTTTCTTTTGTTATTTCCAACATTCTGCTTAATGGTGCCAATATTCTCATCTCATCTTTTTCTTGCACAGAACTTTTGAAACGGCAGAAGGAAGAGGAAGAAGAAAGGCGTAAAGCCGAAGAGGAGATGCTGGCTCAAATGGCCGAACAAGAAAGAATTGAATATGAGAAAAAGAAACAGGAGGAAGAAGAACAGCGCATGCGCGAAGAAGAGGAGAAAAGGTATGTTTTGAAAAAAAAAATTTACACGCATTACATTACCTAGAGAATGTGCAGGTGATACATTGGTTGACGGCTCGAAAGGCTAAATTGGTGAGCCGTGTTCAAATTCTGGTAGGGTTCATTATATTTATTTTGGGGTAAAAATAGGAATTCATCTCTCAAGCGGAAATACAGACTGGAGTCCCCAGCCATGTTTGGCACCAGTCTAGGAGAAGGACAACACTGAATCCAAAATTTATTTGGCTCTGATGGGGAATACACTTGAACTCCAAATAAGGTCTGCAGCATTCTCCTGTTTTCTTTTATGTGCTGTGTTCCTGCAGTACGTGGGCGATTATGTCTCTCCACAACTTGCTATCCTCTGTAACGCCTACTAATTTTATCTTTTCATTATCTCTGTCATTTCCTGTTCTGACATCCATTTACACAAGATCTTTAGATACATTACTCGCTGATTTCCACTGTTGTGACTACCGTCCCGTGAGTATCATATTCTCCAGGCTCTCTTTCCTCGTTACGTTTCCTAGATATTTCAACAGTCTCTTTCTGATTCTAAGTATAAGTCTCCCTTACGTTTTCATTCTCCTCAAAATGTCTTCGTTGCGCACATGTTCAGTCCATTGAATTCTCAGTATCCTTCTGTAGAACCACGTTTCTGTTGCTTCAAGTTTTGTCTTCATCCGTGAGAAGATTGCCCAGCATTCACTGCCATATAGGAGAACTGACATTACGTAGCAGTTCAGTTTGTTTTTTTTTTTAGTTTTTTTTTTTTACGGCATATCAACCCCAATGAGTTATTTAATGCCGACAAAATATTCATTGCTGGTAATATTTTGTTTGTCAAAAATCTATTTCTGGTAATAATTTTTTTTTGAAAAATCTGTTGCTGGTAATAGATTTTTTTTTTTTTTTTTTTTAAAAACTATTGCTGTTAATATTTTTTTTCCTTAAAAAATGTATAGCTGGTAATAGTTTTTTTTTCTTCAAAAATTTATTGCTGAAAATAATATTTTTACAAAATATTTCCGGTATTAAAACCTGTTTTTCCATTTTCATAGTGTTTTGATCCCAGTTTCGGGGTTAACTATTTTGCCCATAGCTCGGACCCTAACAGGTACTACCACACCGGGCCAGCAATTAAGAGTTGGCTGCACGTTCCTCAAAACCTCCTGCTCAGAAGCCTTGCTGTTGGACGTAGTTTATCGTCATACCCAGGACGCGGATGTAGTTTATCTTCTTACCCAGGACGCGGATGTAGTTTATCATCATACCCAGGACGCGGATGTAGTTTATCTTTTTACCCAGGACGCGGATGTAGTTTATCTTCTTACCCAGGACGCGTTTATCGTCATACCCAGGACGCGGATGTAGTTTATCTTCTTACCCAGGACGCGGATGTAGTTTATCATCATACCCAGGACGCGGACGTAGTTTATCTTCTTACCCAGGACGCGGATGGATACCCAGGACGCGGATGTAGTTTATCTTACACAGGACGCGGATGTAGTTTATCGTCATACCCAGGACGCGGATGTAGTTTATCGTCATACCCAGGACGCGGACGTAGTTTATCTTCTTACCAAGGACGCGGATGTAGTTTATCGTCATACCCAGGACGCGGATGTAGTTTATCTTCTTACCCAGGACGCGGATGTAGTTTATCGTCATACCCAGGACGCGGATGTAGTTTATCTTCTTACACAGGACGCGGATGTAGTTTATCTTCTTACCCAGGGCGCGGATGTAGTTTATCGTCATACCCAGGACGCGGATGTAGTTTATCGTCATACCCAGGACGCGGATGTAGTTTATCTTCTTACCCAGGACGCGGATGTAGTTTATCTTCTTACCCAGGACGCGGATGTAGTTTATCGTCATACCCAGGACGCGGACGTAGTTTATCTTCTTACCCAGGACGCGGATGTAGTTTATCTTCTTACCCAGGACGCGGATGTAGTTTATCGTCCTACCCAGGACGCGGATGTAGTTTATCGTCATACCCAGGACGCGGACGTAGTTTATCTTCTTACCCAGGACGCGGATGTAGTTTATCGTCATACCCAGGACGCGGATGTAGTTTATCTTCTTACACAGGACGCGGATGTAGTTTATCTTCTTACCCAGGACGCGGATGTAGTTTATCGTCATACCCAGGACGCGGATGTAGTTTATCGTCATACCCAGGACGCGGATGTAGTTTATCTTCTTACCCAGGACGCGGATGTAGTTTATCGTCATACCCAGGACGCGGACGTAGTTTATCGTCATACCCAGGACGCGGATGTAGTTTATCGTCATACCCAGGACGCGGACGTAGTTTATCTTCTTACCCAGGACGCGGATGTAGTTTATCTTCTTACCCAGGACGCGGACGTAGTTTATCTTCTTACCCAGGACGCGGATGTGGTTTATCTTCTTACCCAGGACGCGGATGTAGTTTATCGTCCTACCCAGGACGCGGACGTAGTTTATCTTCTTACCCAGGACGCGGATGTAGTTTATCGTCATACCCAGGACGCGGATGTAGTTTATCGTCATACCCAGGACGCGGACGTAGTTTATCTTCTTACCCAGGACGCGGATGTAGTTTATCGTCATACCCAGGACGCGGACGTAGTTTATCGTCATACCCAGGACGCGGATGTAGTTTATCGTCATACCCAGGACGCGGACGTAGTTTATCTTCTTACCCAGGACGCGGATGTAGTTTATCTTCTTACCCAGGACGCGGATGTAGTTTATCGTCCTACCCAGGACGCGGATGTAGTTTATCTTCTTACCCAGGACGCGGATGTAGTTTATCGTCCTACCCAGGACGCGGATGTAGTTTATCGTCCTACCCAGGACGCGGATGTAGTTTATCTTCTTACCCAGGACGCGGATGTAGTTTATCGTCATACCCAGGACGCGGACGTAGTTTATCGTCATACCCAGGACGCGGATGTAGTTTATCGTCATACCCAGGACGCGGACGTAGTTTATCTTCTTACCCAGGACGCGGATGTAGTTCAGTACTTTTTTTTTGCTTCTAACAATATTTTGCTGTATTATCTTGATTTTGATAACCCCAATTTGTAATTTGCATGTTGGGTTGATCCATTTTGCTAACAACCATGCATTCTGTCTTCTTACAATTGATGTTTAGTCCTTTCTTCTCGCTTTCCTTCACTATCTTCTATAATAGTTTTGCAGCTTTCTTTTCGAGTCTGCTACCAACACTGTGTCATCTGTATATTTTATATTGTTAAGATTGTGCCAGCTAATAATGAATCCTGGTAAAACTTCTAATTCTCTCAGAATCGCCTCACTGCATAGTTTCAATAAGTTCATGAGAAGAAATCCTTTTCTACCATCTGAATAAAACATTGTACAAAATTTAAACATATTCAATCTGATAGTACTCTAAAAATATACGCAGTCAAAATCTCAAGCAAATTTTAATAACTGAGCAATCGCCTATAGTTTTGATACAAGTTATTTCCATTCATGTTTTGTTATATTTGTTTTATTTGTATCATTAGTGTAGGTAAATTTGGAACCTTGGTAATGCACTCAATTTTAAAGTTGGGGTTTGACATGATAAGTAATCACAAAATATCTTTTTCCAAATCGTTACAGTTTTTTGAGGAAACGAGATTAAGTTTAGGTTTCAAATCGTAGCGTTGGAATTTCATTCCGGTGATCAGTGAACGCCTTATAAAATTTATAATTTAATTAAGCTTTACGAATTTTATATAGTGAACTCATACTCTTTGGTTCCTGTCACTGGATCTAACCAACGCCTTTATCTACTGGGCCATGTGTCCTTGAGTGTGAGTTCAATACCCGCTTAAGGCAGGGGAGAACTTTCAGAGGAGATAACTGATAACTGACATCTATTAAACATGGCACGTGAAACTAGAACAGTCTACCCCAGTGAGCGAAATAAAGGGTTCAGTTCGACGTTCCAATTACCTGAAGAAGGCTGGAACGTACAACAGCCGAAAAGTTGTAATAAATATGGCGACAAAGATGAGGATAATAGTTCGAATAATGTAAATATAATTAGCCTTTATTTCATAAAGGATCTGCATTTAATTGAAGTGTGTGTGTGTGTGGGGGGGGTTAAGCAAATTTAAAACTCTTTATATTTAGAAATAGATATCTGTAATTAGGACAGTGAGACGGTTATCGGCGCGGGCAATTAGAATTGACGTACTGGGTTCAAATTCCGGACCAGTCTATTGCATTTACCTTATATGCATGCCCGCGAGTTTCCTTCCCCCCACCCCGAGCCACATTGTGACACAAAGTCGGTTTTTAACGTGGGGACCCCAGTATTTCCACTCGGGACACTGGTCTAAACTGTTCATAGCTTGTCTGAGCAAGTCATAGCCGGTCATACCACCTCTACATAACACATGACACACAACGGTTGTGGGAGGAGGGCCAAGGGAAGAGAGAAGGCTTCTGGTACGGAACAGATACTACAATCGAAGAATCTACTCCGACGGCCGGAATAAAAAACCCTTCTCCTCTTCTGCCAATTCTGTCGGAAGAATCCGGAGTGCGCGTTGAGGGACATTAATACTTCTTTAACGCCCTCCTCTTGTGTGTTCCCAGGTCCATTCTGACCTAGGGTAGTAGTACCTGTTAGGGTCCCAGGTATGGACAGATAGTGAACCGCCAAACTGGGAGCAAAATATAAAAATAATTAGAAAAAAATGACCAAAGCTCACAAGAAAATAAAATGTTGGCATTAAATGACCCATAAGGATTTGTTATGCCGTTAAACAAATCAAACCTCTCTTCAATGTTCCCAAGCTATGGCTTAAAAATAGCAGCGCAAACTGGGTCATATACCCTTAGGTGGCAGTTAGTCTAGAAGAACTATGAATTCAAAAATAATCTTTTTCATAAACTGGTGCCAATTCGCAGAGAAAACATAAAGCCACGTGGAACGCATTAATCACGTGTTTTTAATGTACGTGACAAAAAATATTTAGAAATAAATATCAGTAATTAACGGAGTGAGACGGTTATTAGTGTGGGGAATAGAATTGAAGAACTGGGTTCAAATTCCGGGCTAGTCATGAATATGTTTGTAGATGCACTCTTCTAGAAACAAAGATGATCAGAGCTTTATGAGTGATCTCTCCACGGACCTTAGGTCAATGGGGAAAACTGGCTTGTGACTTTCAATGTCTCAAACATCCAAGCTTGTCATTTCATTATCGCCGTTCCGATCCTGAGTTTTCTCCAGTCACTAGGAACGGTTGCACTCTCAGTAAAGCTCCGTTCTTTGGGAAGGCATGAACCCGTCTCTTCTCTCTCCACCCCTGCTATAGTTTAAAACAATGCTTCTCAATATAGACCCTTAGGCTCAAAACTGAACCAGAGAATTATTTTAAATGGGCCTAGAGATACCAGGAGCAGTGTAATCATTAGCCAGGATTTATTATATTTTCTCGATTACATGGAATATCTATTTCTTATGTAGGCCTGGATTTTTTTATAGCAGTTATGGGCCAGAAGAAGAAAAGGTTGAGAAACACTGGGCTAAATGGTATGGTAGGCTCGGCTCTCGAGCCTAACGAAGTTTCCTATCTAACAGAAGAAAAACTTGAATTAAAACCATCGAGATGACCACGAGAAATCCTTCCACTATCTTTCCCAATAAAGCAGAGAAATTTGCAGATAATAATGACAAAGAAGATGTGGAGGGTCATTATCGCTTATTTTCTGAAGGGACCTGGCGTTTTAAAAGGTGTTTAATTAACTGATATTTTTTTTCATATTGAAACAATTGAAAAAAAGATGCATTAAAATTAATTTTTTTATCATCTCACCCCAAGAAAGGCAATAAAGCCACTAAAACAGAAGGGGTTAGTTAGTGCGAAAGAAAAAGAAAAGAAAAGAGAAACATTATTAAGGAGCAAGAACAATAGAAGAATAATCGAGATGACAGTAGATAACGATTGACACTGCATTTATATTTTTGAAGTTGGC
Organism: Acanthosepion pharaonis; assembly: GCA_903632075.3. Lineage (NCBI taxonomy): Eukaryota > Metazoa > Mollusca > Cephalopoda > Sepiida > Sepiidae > Acanthosepion > Acanthosepion pharaonis. Next base: position 2,566,901 of record CAHIKZ030004832.1, read on the forward strand.
GGGAAAGCTTGGAGTTGGAAGAGAGTTTCACAAACGAGAATTGAGAGATAAGAAGCTGATAGAATGGAAATTAAGGTAACATCTAGGCAATTCAACTCTGAGTTGATGAGACCTTACTGCCAACCTAGTACTGCGCTTAAATTCAAGGCGTCTAGGTACCATAGTGGAAAGTTCATCAGGACAATTAACATGAAAATATTTATAGAAAAGGCGCAGGGAAGTTACGTTACGGGACTGGAAAGCGATGTGAAGCCAAGATGCCAGGTCAGGACCAATAATATTTCAGATTCTTTGGATTTTATCAAGAATCTCTAAATATATAGCAGAAGCACCGGACCAGATGTGACAGCAATATTCAAAGCAAGGATGAATGGTAGACTTATAAATATGTAAGATAGATTCTGGTGAAAAAATGTCTAACACGGCATAATGAATCAACTTTCTTATCTGCAGAGTTAGCAAATTGATTCAATATAATTTTTCCACTTCATGTCAGTTGAAAACCTTATTCCTGCTTGGCGCAATTAGTTAACTCTCTTGGAGGTTAGCATCAGCCATTCTGATGGAAGGTAAAAAGAATTCTCTCATATTATTAAAAGAGAGCAGTTTCGTATTTGAGGCGTTAAAATTAACAAGCCACTCTTTGCCCCATTTAACAACAGATTGCAGGTCATTCAATTGATTAAGGAGCAAAAGCAACAGAAGAGTAATCAAGAAGACAGTAGATAACAATTGACATTGCATTTAAATTTTTGAAGATCAAATTGGCTGGAATGCATGGAGCTGGAAGCGAGAAATGAGATAAGTAGCTGATAGCATTGAACTTACGCTTACATGCAACTAATTCAACTGTATATCGATGAGACCTTGCTGCTAATTTAGTACTGTGCTTAAATTCGTAAAGTCGAGATAACACAGAGAAGAGATTATCTGTCAAATTACCTTGAATGTATTTATAGAAAAGACACAGAGAAGCTACATTATGGCGGTGAAAAATGTTTGAAGCCGGGACGTCAAATCAGGACCAATAATGTTGCTGATTCTTCTTTGGAGTTTATTAACCCTAGAACACTAACCATCAATTAAAGTTACACCACTACCAACCATGGGTATATCATAACCGATTTTGAAAAAATATATATATATAAAAAAAAAAATTAAATATAAATCCTTATTTGAAATATTTTACATGCAGGTACTTCAAACTTTGTACTTTGAGTTAACATTAATAGGAACTGAAAAAAACATATTATTCAGGTAAGAAAATCAGGTACGGAAAATTGTAATTAAAAATAGGAAAATTTGTGCTGGGTACTATATACCCATGGTTAGTGTTCTAGGGTTAAGAATCTCTAAATATACAGCAAGATCACCGGATATACGTGACAGCCATATTGAAAGCATGGACGAATGGTAGACTTATAAATATGTAAGACAAATTTAAGAGAGAAAAATTGTCTAGCACGGCAGAGTTAACCAAATTTTTTAGCAGCAAACCTATGAATTGTTTCGATATAATCTTTCCACTCCATGTCAGCCGAGAATGTTATTTCGAGAAGGTGCAACGAGTCACTGTAATCGAGGTTAGCATCAGCCATATTGATAGGAGACAGGAAGGAGTCTTTCAGGAAAAAAGGCAATGATTGTAACCAGAATGAATGCTCTCCATTTTATAAATGAAAACGCTAAAGAATTCTTTCGCGCGTGTTTTCAAATAATCGCTCAAACTGTCATTGGCAATTAGATAAGGCGATAAACGATGTAGAAATGGGGAATAGACGCTTATATTAGCAGATACATAACGCGTTTTCTCGCTGAAGAAAAGTTAGAGAGATTAATAGAATAATTGGTAGCGACGGGAACTTATTTCTCTCTCTCTTTTTCTTAAAATACAAAGTGTGGCTTCATTTAGCTCAATGCAATCAGTCAGTCAGCATCATTTACTGTTATCGTAATTCTATTCATGGCCATTCGGAAAAAGTGATTTTTCATTAAAATTCTTAAAATTATATGCCGTGCATCTGTTATGAACGGCACTTTAAAAATATAAGCACAGTTATATGTGATTGATTGTGAGCCAAAAACTGCCACACCATAAATATACGATGCCACTTGAAGAATTACATTTTAGGAGAAAAGTGTTATTCCAGAATTAAACATATCTAAGTCATTTAAGGAAGCACGGTAGAGTAATGAATAGTGGCTCCGATTGAGGAATCTGGAGAATCGAGTTCGAATTCCAGTCAGTGCTAATATCCTTGGGAAAGGTATGAATCCTCTTCTCCCCACTATGGGTAAATAGCAGGACAGATCGGGTTCTATAGCCTTGGATGGCAACTGGTCTACCGCAGAAAGAAATGGCAACCTACTACGGTAAAAAACTGCCTCGTTAGTCATGTATCGAAAGATACATGATCGCCATCGCCTGTTTATCACGCAAGGCACATAACTGATTGAAATTCTCTTACGTGCTAATACCCTTGGGAGAGGTATGAATTCTCTTCTTCTCCCCACTATGGGTAAATAGCAGAACATATCGGCTTTGATGGCAACTGGTCTACCACAGAAAGACATGGCAACCTACTACGGGAAAAAAAACTACCTCGTCAGTCATGTATGGAAAGATACATGATCGCCTAAGCGTGTATTCCGCATGGCACATAACTGACTGAAGTAGATTGCTAAGTCTGCTGCTTAGAAAGTATGTCCACAATGTCGTGCGAGACAATTTTTCGCACCCGAATCTGTTTTGCCCCATTATAATTCGACCATTCCTCCGTGCATCGAATATTGCTGCCACATCTTGTCTGCTGCTTCTGTTATATATCTAGAAATTCTGGAAAAGATCTGAACATATTCTGAAATATTATTAGTTTCGACCTGGCATCTCAACTTCATTTATTTCCCCACCACGCTCACATAGCTTTCCGGTGCCTTTTCTATAAATATTTTCATGGCAACTGTTTTGATGAACTTAGGTGCCTCTTTAAGCGTAGTACTAGATTGGCAGTTAGGTCTCATCATTTGACGGCTGAAATTTCTAGATGTAGCCCTAAGTTCTATTCTAAGAATTTTTTTTCCTCTCGCAGTTCCCGCCTGT
>CAHIKZ030004832.1:2575000-2652500 GCA_903632075.3 Acanthosepion pharaonis
ACAGGGTTAGATAGATAGATAGATAGATAGATGCATAGATAGATAGATACGAAAAGAGAGAGATAGATGATAGACAGATAGATAGATAGATAGACAGGGTTAGATAGATAGATAGATAGATAGATAGATGAGATACTAACAGAGGGATAGATAGATAGATAGATAGATAGATATAGATAGATAGAGATAGATAGATAGATAGATACTATCAGACAAGGTTAGATAGATAGATAGATAGATAGATAGATAGATAGATAGATAGATAGATAGAACAGACAGGGATAGATAGATAGATAGATAGATACGAAAAGACAGGATTAGATAGTGTTGAAACTTGAATAAAACATGGAATAATAATAATACAACACAAAATGTACTTAAACAAAATGTATTGAAACAAGAAAGAAGTGTACACACTATTTACAGATAGTTTTGGTATATTCTTGGGAAGACCGTTCCTGTAGAATGGGTTGACTTTAGTCGCAGTCGGGCAGAGTCTCTGGATTGGATCTCTTCTTCCTTCCCCGTCTTCCCGGTACCAACCATATTTATAGGGTCGGTACTCCACTATGTAAATTAGGTGGATCGTACCACAACAGATAGATAGATAGATAGATAGATAGATAATGAACAAACAGGGAGATAGATAGATAGATAGATAGATATGAACAAACAGATAGATAGATAGATAGATAGATAGATAGATAGATAGATAGATAGATACGGACACACGTCCTTGGTATGACGATAAACTACATCTGGCAGCAAGGCCACTGATCGGGGGATTAGAGATTTTGAAGAGCGTTGTACTACCTCTTAATTGCTGTCCCGCTGTGGTAGTCCCTTGTTAGGGCTCTAAACAAAACGCAACACTATATTTTTTTAATAAAATGATCACCGATTTTCACAGCAAAATGACAATCAATGCAACAAAAACGTATACAAAAATACATTTTTGTAGTAAAATTACCAACAATACATTTTATGATCGACAAAATATATATTTAAAAAACAGTTTTTCTCTGAAAAAATAAAAATTATGAACAAAAATCTGAAATGAAAGCATAAAATTACGCACAGAATATTTAGATTTCGGCACTAAATAACCCTTGGAGATGTTGATATGCCAATAAACAAAATCAACTAACTAAAAAACGGCAGAACTTTAATGAGATTAATCCATATAATATCGTACAATTTCTTAAAGAAATCAAACTGTTTTCCAAAATATAGCTTCAACAAAACTACAACATAAAACATATCACATCCTCTAGTAATCATGTCCGAATAATGTAAGTAATGTACATAATACCTCATTTCAGAAATATAGACAGATACTGAAAGGCCGAAACGTGACAAATATGGCAACAAATATGAGGACAATAGTCCAAATAATGTATATAGTGTACATAATACCTCATCTCAGAAATATAAACGGATACTGAAAGGCCGAAACGTTGTAATAAATATGGCGACAAAGATGAGGACAATAGTCCGAATAATGTAAATAGTGTACAGAATACCTCATCCTGAAAATATAGTAAAAAAATATAAAAAGAAAAAAAGATTTTTCTTGCAATTGTAAAATATATTACGGCTTTAAATAACCTACAAAAGGTTAATAAGCTGCAACAAAAGTCAGTCAATAAATCAATCAAATCGTGTGATCGTTTTAAAGACATATTTAATTATGTGTACATGTATTAAAAGCATCCGAGTAAAATATATAAATAAAACGACCATATAAAAAAAGAACTTTTACTGTATAAGGCTCAAGAGTTCGTCGAGGTAAAGTGTTCCAAAGTAAAAGTCACTGTTTCTGGGGATATGTACAGAAGATAACGATCGAACCTAGACTTGAAGAATTTAAGATTTTTGTGATCAGGGAAACATTCTCTTAGGAGTTGGTTGCAGAAAAACAGCGGTTTGTGGGAAGAAGCTGTTACGAGTGGGACTTACATCTAGAGAGATAAATTAAAGATGATTCTCTATAAATTGCTTGGCATGACGAGCCTTAGCCGTGAAGGTTAGAACTCGAGGAACGAAGGAATTTAGTCCATATTTTCTTCATTTTCTATATTTGGAGTTGATCTTATTTTTTCGTTTGTTAAAAGAAACATAAGGAAACCTTAAAAGAACACAAAGAAATTTTATTCCTTTAAAAATTAATTCCTTTAATTTGCCTGAAGAAGGTCCTCAGACCGAAAACCCGTGTAGCAAAAATATCAAGAATAAAATATAATATATACACACTAAAACAAATCCACATTATAACCAAAAAGGTTTGCGTCTTTTAATATGTGTGTGTATGTGTGTGTGTAAGGACACAATGCGGAACAAGCCCACATATAAACACACATAAGAAATACAGAACAGAAATTAATCCTTAAATGATATAGGTAAAATATCGCCATTATTTGGTATGTCAATATATATATATTTAAATATGTTTTTAACGGTACAAAAACGTATTATGGCATTAAAGGCAAGAATTTTTTTACTGTCGGTCATGATAAATTTTAAAACAAAAACACGAACACAAGTCGACCGGTTTCGTCCCCTCTCGTCAGAACTGTAAACGGGGAAACAAATTATGAGAGGAAAGTCTGTCGCGGATGACGTGAATGAATGGACTGGGAAAAAATATAATAATAAAAGTAATAAATAACACCAAAGATGCTAGAGACACAGCACCGCAAGCCCAAGGAAACAGTCTCTTTGTTTACAAAGAGCGGGTCGCCTGGACAGCGTCTCCAACACCTTCAGATAGAATAATGAGTGTGCTCTGGCCAGAACAGAGAACCAGCTCACACTAAAATCCATAGCACAAGTCAGATTATTTATCAAGTGATCCGCTAAAGAAGACCCGTATGTATTTCGAATAGTATCACCAAACGAAAAAAATTTGTTAAGTATTTTAGCAGGCACGTGCAGTTTAATCCTAACATCTAAACACTGTGTTGTTCTACTTATGTAGTCGAGTCCACAACTACATTTAAAATAATAAATAACGGAATTAATATGGTGGGGTGGGGGGTAAAACGTCTTTACACACAGATGAAAGGATAGACTTGGTTTGAAAAACAACACGAACGTTGGCGGCATAATAATATATGAACTTAATTTGGCTGCATAATATATATATATATATATATATATATATATATATATGAACTTAATTTCTATCCTTCATGGGTTTCCGATCCTTAGCTATGATTAATTAATGATGAATATATCATTTTCGTTTATGATCGATTTCATCATGATTCTTCTGTAAAACTTGGAGAGTATTTATACATTGTTATAGCTCAAAGTAGAGCCCAATTGTGTTATAAAAAATTTCGGAGAATTCCAGTAAGATATCTTTAATCATTTCTAAAAAAAAACAATGGTTCAAATCTTAATCTAACAAATAGACAATTTTGTTGTTAAATCCGATATATATATATATATATATATATATATATATATATATATATATATATATATATATATACTAGCCGAGGTATCGGTGTTGTTGCATGGATACATTTGTATAACCATACCTTCCTGTGTACCCGCACCCCACTGTCTAGAAAAAATCGCGTCCACCTTGCATGTATCATCCGTTGTTATACTAAGCTACTCTCTCAAAACATCTTTTTTGACCGTATGTTTCCTTTTTCTTAACAAACGAATTCCATCGAAAAAACCTTCTTGTGTGGTTGTTGCTAAGGGTTAAATTGTTTCGATGTTTTAGATATTCAGTGAATTAAATAATAAAGTTAAATATCGCCATTATTTGATATGTCAAAATAAAAAAAAAATGTTACTTTACTTGTAGATATGTTCATACGATTAATCTGTTCATACGAGATTTGTTTTTAATTCGCATTGTATATCTATATATGGATAATTTTGAAAACAAACAAATCACGCGCATTGATGAAGACGGGCACAATTTTCTTTTGAAAATTTACAAAATTCACAGAACGACTGAGGCCATCATTAATGGATAAAAAGAGCGAAAATAAAAATAGTCTAAGTTTTATTAAAGGAAATGCATTCGGTTCAGGCATTTAGAGTGCTAGCACGAAGTTACAAGTCATCGTGACCGAGGGTTTGAAAATGTTGGTCTTGTTCAAACTGTTGATCACACTAGATAACACACACACACACACACACACACACACACACACACACACACACACACACACACACACAGAGTCTCTCTCTCTGCCTCTCTCTCAGAAACTGTAACTAAATCCGCTTAGCATATTTGCTGTATAAACCATAGTTGATTTCTGTAGGTATAGAACAAATACAAAAAATGTGCCTGAGGGGGCGTCTGCAGCAGGAATTATCTAGCCGCCCTAGTAGACAGACATCCTCGGATACGAGTGGCTAGCCGTCATATATATATATATATATATATATATATATATATATATATATATATGACGGATAGCCATATATATATATATATATATATATATATATATATATATATATGTATAGGAGAGGTTGTAGTTGTTCCAACGAGAGAAAAGTTGTTATTTTAAAGAGCAGAGAGAAGCTGCAAACATTTTTGTTTATAATGTGGATTTTTAAAAATATATATTATAATTTAATTTCCATATTTTTGCTACAAGTGTTTCCGTTCTCACGAAATTCACCTGGCAAAGAGTGGCTATTTTCATAAATTATGGAAAGGAATTAATTTTACTTATGTTTTGGAATATGTGGAAATAACCACTCTTTGCTTGATGAAGGTCACGAGACCGTAAACTCGTGTAGTAAAAATATGGAAATATATATATATATATATATATATATATATATATATATATATATATATATATATATATATATCGGGTTTCACAGGAAAATTGTTCAAATCATATAACAGTATAATTCTGTATCCCACAAATTGTTTGCTAAAAAACCGCTAAAAATTGAGTTTAGTTTTCCTGGTTTTCAGATAAGACGTTTTGTCGTAAGAATCACTAAAAAACTATTTGAGTTATTCAGCTAGAAAGAGAACAAGTTAAAATCATTTTGTGTCAACCCCACTGTCTTTCCAACTGAGTAATGGTGAGATGACAAATATCGTTCAGATCTTCAGTAATGGTACCAACCTTCATACTCAGGTTTCCATCTTCAAAGTCCATTCAAGAACCATCAAAGGAACAAAGAATAAGTTTAAAAAAGAGGGAAAGGTAGAGAGGAAAACTGGACCAGGAGGTCACAACAGGAACAACTTAGAGTTAAAGAGATCAATTAGAAAAGATCCAACTCAATCCATAAGATGTTTATCACGTTTCATCTATGACAGCCCCAAGAGTAGTGAAAAAAGATATATATCCCTGTATACCCGCACCCCACTGTCTAGAAAAATCTGCCTGCGTCCAGCTTGCATGCATCATCCGTTGTTATACTAAGCTACTGCCCACACTTATTTTTTTGGCCTTCGCAAGTGTTTGATTATTCTTAATAAAAGAATTCCACCGATGAAATCTTCTTGTGTGGTCGTTCCTCGAAGTTAAATTGTTTCAATGTTTTAGATATTGAGTAAATTTCTTATGGCCGGAATAACTTTCAAATAGTATGTCATTGTTCACAAATCAAATAATCAAACCAAACCTGGTATGAAGCGTCAGAGCTTAATTCAATTGCAAGTGCAAACGCATGAACGCCCCCATCCTTCGCACGTTTATTGTAAAACTGGGGTTAATAAGAGGTTCTTTGGGAAGTAATCCCTTCTCAAACAATCTTTGCATCAAAGGTTGTTCGAATGCCAATTTAGGATGGAATCATATGAAGAAACTATTGGCTTATTACCCAGAGCCGATTTTGGACATAGTATGTCGTAGATTTGGTCCACTTAACTGAAATAATCTAAACCAAGCATTCACACAAGATAAATTGTGGGTCATATGTAATTTATATTTCAAATTTGGAAAGCATCGGATGAAAAACCAGGGAAAAACGGATTTTTTAAACAGATTTGAACGTTTTTTTTTGCTATACACGGGGAAGCGAGCAGGACTAAAACCACACTATCTTATTTCTTGAATGACAGTACATTTTTGCGACATGTTTGAAAAAAATCCGATAAAAATGAGGAAGCTATTCAATATTTTATTTTAAGAAGTACGAAAAACCCGATTTTTTCAAATTTTTTTACAATTTTTGTGTGAAGCCAATGTCGCAGGAAGATTATCCAGCACTCTCCATAAACCTCGTAACATGAGCTTTGTTTTGCATTAAATGCGAAGAACTTTAGTTCATCCAGTGAAAAATGATGTTCTCCTGTAACTTTGCCTTGGTTTTTGCCAAAACGTTGTACCCACCTTCAGTTTTATCGACTTTTCTGTCAAACCCTGGGAAGTGGGTAGAGATTGAAAAATAGAGCTTGAGTTATCTTGGCAAATTTGCAACATGAGTGTACAATTTCATCGAAATCGGTCGAGAAATATGGACGTGCATGAATAGCATACACACACACACATACGTTATATATATATATATATATATATATATACATATATGTGTGTGTGTTGATGTAATATGAAAGAACAGTTAGATTAATGATCTAAAGTTCTTTATTATTTATTTCTAAAAACAGTGCTCGATAGAGAAGTAGAGGTTAAATTATAAATGATCATATTTTTAAAAGAAGTGATTATATATATATATATATATATATATATATATGTGTGTGTGTGTGTGTGTGTGTGTGTGTTTTATTAATATAAAAAGATTAGAAAAAGTTGGAAATGCATCTGGAGTATTTAAACTATTTATCTACAATAATTTTACCGGTTTCACAAATCCATGATTTTCGAATGTCAAATTGAGATTGATGAGAGAAATATCACACCATAGCCACACAAATTTCCTTTTCAATCTCATTTTGAAAATCATAGAACTGTAAAACTGGTAAAGTTACTGTAAATAAATATTATTAAAAACTCCAGTTGCATTTTTATCTTCTTTTCTTCTCTCTCTCTCTCTCTCTCTCTGTTTCTCTCTCTCTCTCTCTCTCTCTATATATATATATATATATATATATATATATATATATATATATATATATATATAATTATTTATTTAAAAATATGATTCCAACTCGCGACATAAGGGTCTCATGTAAAAAAAAAAAGAGCCGAACACTTCAATATAATTATTTGAATTAAATTGAATTAAAGTAAGCTCTGTATTTACATTAGTCGGACTATTATCCTCATCTTTGTCGCCATATTTGTCACAACGTTTCGGCCGTTGTACGCTCCGGCCTTCTTCAGGTGGTTGTTGTGCCATGTGTCCTCAAGGACACATGGCACAGTGGATAAATTCGGCCGTTGTGCTCCGGCCTTCTTCAGGTGAAATTTATCCACTGTGCCATGTGTCCTTGAGGACACATGGCACAGTGGATAAAAACGTTGGTTAGATCCAGTGACAGACCCAAAGAAGGTGAGTTCAATTCCTGGTTAAGGCAGTGGAGAACTTTCAGAGGGAAAATTAACAGGAGATAACTGATAACTGACATCCATCAAACATGGCACGTGGAATTAGAACAGTCTACCCCAGCGATCGAAATAAAGGGTTCAGTTCGAAATTCCAACCACCTGAAAAAGGCCGGAGCGTACAACGGCCGAAACGTTGTGACAAATATGGCGACAAAGATGAGGACAATAGTCCGACTAATGTAAATACTGTACATAATACCTCATCTCAGAAATATAGACAAACTTTAAAGTAAGCTCTGTTCCATCTTCAAGCGAAATTTTTTTTTGAATAACTTATATCTGAAATTTACGTGTTTTAATAGTATATTCATAATTGAAATCACAATTTCCATGGTAACAGCCAGGGCGAATTGTTTAAAATAGATAGGGGCGTGTTGGGTGTTAATAATAAGTATCAGTATAGAGTTACTTTCATAGATGTCAAGTCAGGGTAAGGTGGGGGTGTCTAAATTTGAAACGGAAGATGTTTTCGCCTAGTCTGGTTTACGTGTCTATGGAGATTTATTTATTTTATAAACTTCAATCTTCCATGAATCTCGTACATTCATAACCGCTCTGACGTATCAAATGTAAACAAATGACGTCATATATTAATGAATGTACGAGATTGAAATTTATAAGCAGTAAATTCGAACGCTCCTTTGAGGCCGAGTCGGTTAAGGCACGTCACTGTAAATGATGGTTCCGTATAGGATGCAGGTTCGAATCCTGTCAAAGGACGAATATTTTCTATGAAAATTTCTCGGACATTCAGGCCGGTAAATGTTATTTAATACTGTTCATTATAAACAGAGCATTTACTTAAATATTTGTATCTATAAAAAAAGAACGTTAAACATAAAAATGTCTTTTAAATAAAACTTTGTCCATTTCAAACGTCATTTGTTTACATTTGATAAGCATATGAATGTACGAGATCATGGAAGATTAGTTTAAAAACCGAACGCTCTTTTGTGGCCGAGACGGTTAAACATGTCAGTGTAAAAATAGGAATCCTGTCAAAGTACGGATATTTTCTATGAAAATTTCTCGGACATTCATAAATGTTATTTATACTGTTATTATAAACAAAGCATTTACTTAAATATTTGTATCTATAAAAAGAACGTTAAACATAAAATGTCTTTTAATATATATATATATATATATATATATATATATATACTATCTTAAAAGCTGCCCTACTAGATCTTACGGAGGGCTCTTAATTGGGCCTTCATCATAGTAGCTAGGGAGGATTAGATGCGATAGGCATCAATAAACTACAGAAGAACTAAAAATTGATCGCCACATTTAAGTATTGAATTAATGTTTAAGCTTATCTTTTAAAAGTTCAACGATAATTCTTCTGCTGCCACTTACTATGTTTCGAAACTTGACTCAAGTCAAAAAAGTTTAATTTCAATATTAAACTTAGAATTTAAAGGACAGTTTCATTCTCAAGTGATGTTAGAAATTATTTTAGTGTTATTTTAAACATTTTAAGATTAATCTTTGAGACTTGAGTCAAGTTTCGAAACAGTAATTTTCGTGTCACGATGGAATAATATTTTTTTTTAAAAGAAAATAATTATAATATATGATAAAATATATTTTATGGTCTGCTACATTTATTGGTTAAAGTACTCAATATCAGAGACAGAGCTTATGTAAAGATAAAAGTGGACATTGAAGTCAACACTCAGAGTCGACTGTCTCCTTCATGCTAAACGCAATCGCAAGAGAGACAGACATACAAATAGACAGTAAGATAGATAAGTGGATAACGACACAAACACATACGCGCACAAAAATATGCATATATATATATATATATATATATATATATATATATATATATATATATATATATTGAGTGAAGCAAAGAGAGACGAAGAAAGTCTCTGAGATAAATCGATTAACACACACACATAGAAAATATATGCATATTAGCTTAAGTTCGTTTGTTGTCGCTGCCAAATCGCGCCATACACACAGACACACACACACACACACACACACACACACACATATATATATATATATAACACCAATCAAGATGTCGCCTTTTCCCGAGGTTTGAAAAATGACAGGTGTCAGTGGTACATTACTCGTTTTCTCTCTCATATTCAGATCTATCTATCTATCTATCTATCTATCTATCTATCTATCTATCTATCTATCTATCTATCTCATTCTATTCATATCTATCATATATGTGGTTATTTATTAATGTATATATAACATAGATTTGATATATATATATATATATATATATATATATATTCTTCCCATCTATCTTTTATCTCTCTCTCTCTCTATATATATATATATATATATATGTGTGTGTGTGTGTGTGTGTGTGTGTGTGTGTGTGTGTGTGTGTGTGTGTGTTGTCTTGTTCTTGTCACAATTCTTCCTATTCCTGGCCAGTTTTATTTTTACTTACTTATTTATATATATATATATATATATATATATATATATATATATATATATATATATATATATATATATACAGCTCTTCCTTTACCATTAATCAATATATGTTTGTATGGACTTATTCCTAAATTGTCTTCTGCCGGTTTTGTTTTCGCGTGTCGTGCGATTCATCGCCCCATTTTCTTTTTTACTTTGAAAGCAACACGCTCACTAGAATTTCCCCCCTGATGCCTTGTGCGTCACGAAAGTCATCCATTTAATAGCTTCTCCTCCCCCCTCATCTCCCCCTCCCCTCCCACCATTACGCCTCTTGTCACTTGCAAAGATTTGTGACTTTCGATTTGCAAACGCCGTTGTACCACAGAAAGGTTTGGCAGGGGAGTCAAGCCAAAATGGCCATGACAAAGACCAGCTCCAGTGGAATACTTGCCTATTACTTACCATTTTTACGTATCTTTTTAGATGTCAAAATCACTCGTGCGTTCAATCAGTTACAAAAGAAAGAGGTCGGAGAAGAATAATGTAAAAAAAAAAAAAAAAAAGAAACCATATCAGTCTTCTTTCTTTCTTTCTTTCTTTCTTTCTTTCTTTCTTTCTTTCTTTCTATCTATCTATCTATCTATCTATCTATCTATCTATCTATCTATGCCAGTCTATTCATATCTATCTATCTATCTATCTATCTATCTATCTATCTATCTATCTATGTCAGTCTATTCATATCTATCTATCTATCTATCTATCTATCTATCTATCTATCTATCTATGTCAGTCTATTCGTATCTAGACGAAACTGAGGTCAAAACAACGTAACAACTACCCTGTGTACATGGCAGCAGCCCCCAGAAACATCAGGACAACCTTCAAAAGCTTGACGACACTTCGCAGATATCTCTCCCGAGTAAGACCCCCCCGCCATATAGGAGAACATGACTAAGGACTGTGTGTATGCTATCCCGTGTAGCTGCGGAAAGAAGTATAAAGGGGAGACAGGCCGCCCCCTTAAGGTAAGGCTTCAAGAACATCAGAAAGCTGTAACATGAGGGCAAGTGGAAAAATCAAGTGTGGCTTACCACATATGGAGAGAGAAGGGAGATCACCACCCTCTGTGAGATCAGGTTGAGATCATAGACAAAGAACAACATTAGAAAATTCGTAAACTTAAGGAATCAGCACATATGTTAGGCCACAAAAATCTCCAGAGCCGAGCAAGCATAGAAATGAATACAATATGGGGACCAGTACTAAGGAGTGTCAGAGAAAAGCGATAACAACAAAAATTGCTATATGAGCTCTGGTAAAACCATGCAATGATAACAGCAAAATTGCAATATGAGCACTGGTAAAAAATGGTTGCTGAAGACATTAGGTTTATAATACCCAGAAATTCATACACAGATGTCTTTAACGACACATGGCACAGTGGATAAAAGCGTTAGTTAGATCCAGTGACAGGACCCAAAAGAGTGTGTGTTCAATACCCCGTTAAGGCAGTGGAGAACTTGGAGAGGGGAATTAACAGGAGATAACTGACATGCATTTGACATGGTACGTGGAACTAGAACAGTCTACCCCAGTGAGCGAAAGAAAGGGTTCAGTTCGACTTCCAACCACCTGAAGAAGGCCGTCGCGTACAACGGCCGAAACGTTGTAATAAATATGGCGACAATAATGTAAATAAAAATCCTTACGGCACGATATCTCAAAGAAAGTAAAAATAATTATAAAAAAGGTGTTTTTTTGTTTTTTTTTTTACTGGAGGAGTGGTTTTCAGGGACGTTTGAGAGTTCTGGAAGAATCGACAAAGGTACGTCGACAAAAGGATAGTCTGGTTTACCTAAAAATCTCCAACGTTTCATTTGCACATGACGCATGCAACAATCTCCGCTCACCTTATAATTCCATGCATATTGCATCATATAAGAACCCGACTTACAGAATTGACCTGACGGTTATCAGCAGACTAAATAGAACCGGAGTACTGAGTTCAAATTTCGTCCGGGGTACTTTCTGTTCATTTCTTACTTAATGACACTTGGAAAGGTATGTCCATCTTATCAAAGTTGGATCAGATTGGAGATGATTACCTATAACGTTTTATTTAATGATAGTCAACTGTAGCCGAAAAATGCCTTGAAGGACACAGTGAGGAAGCCCCGCCCACGATCTCTGTTTCAAGTTGTTATCAATGTATTTCATAATGTTATTCGGTCGGCGGGTTCTATAATATGCAAACTGAATCACCTGCACAGGGTTTAAGATATCCTAAATAGGCCACCTACTAAATAAACTTGCTCAAATATAAACAACAGATATTTACTCGAACCAGTAAATATAGACTCAAATAGAAATGACTAATACTTACCTAACCTCGAACCAAGTGACTTCTTATAGACCAGGTGTAGGTAGTCTTTTATAACTAGTGGACTGTATGAGATATGGCTGATTGATTTCGTTATATCGTTAAATACCTGTTGTTTGTATTTGAGTCTTTTAGTATTTACTTGGTATGGGGACAAGTAACTATTACTTGTCTGCTTTTATATTTGAGTCTATAATGGCTGTTAAAAAGATTCAAGGTAAATAATCGTTGATGGTATCTCAGCCATTTTCACTACAGAAGACCATAAGCGTTAGAAATGGAAAACAGTTGATGTTTTTCTTTGGAGAGAATATTTTCTATAATTAAAAAATTGAAATATTATTATTATTATTATTATTATTATTATTTATTTATTTATTTTGATTTCTGGCGTTTACTCATTTCTTTCCGGGTCCCGCCCAGGGACCTAAGATTATAAATGGCATCTTGACACTTTCCACTGACAAAAAAAAAAAAAAAAATAAATTACATAGATAAAGCCCTTCGTAAAGTGTGGGCTGTACTTGTCAGAACAATTTTTTGTATTTCCTTTAGGCATGGACTTCCAGGAATCCCTTCAATTAGTCTACTGCAATCTTTTCCAACCAGTCCTAGGGCTCCAACTACAACAGGGATTGTTGATGTTCCCATATGCCACATTTTTGAGATTTCTATTTCAAGGTCCTTGTATTTTGACAGCTTTTTGAATATCTTCAAAGATACATTGCAGTCAGCAGGGACTGCCATATCAATAACGAGGCACTTTTTTTGTTTGTGGTCTTTAATAACAATGTCTAGGCGGTTGGCTTTGATTGTTCTGTCAGTGTGTATTGTGTAGTCCCATAGAATTGTAACAGGTCCTATCTCCGTAACCTGCTTTGGTTGGTGTTCATACCAGTTTCTTTCAGTTTCCTTCCCGTAGAAGTTGCAGATTTTCCAATGCAGATATTGGCCCACTCTGTCATGCCAGGTTTTATACTCAGTGGGTGCCGATACCGTGCAACCTGATACAAGATGATCAATCGTTTCTGGATATTTATCACTGAATCTGTATTTTGGGCTAACACAATATTTTAGTATATGTGCTTGATAATTCCTAGTTAACAAGCATTGGTCCTGTGCAGCAAGGAAGAAAACCTTCAATTTCAGCTTTCAACCCTGCACTACGTAGCCCCTGTTGGGTACGGGTTTTGTCTACGTCAGCTTGTTTGGTACGGGCAGAGTATTGGCCATGAAGCGGTTTATCTTGCCATTGTTTCTGTGTCTGGTCGGTTGCATTTGTCTTTGCGCTCTTTTTTAAGTATTTTGCGGCTTCAGCCGGTGTATTGTGTTTATTATTATTATTATTGTTGTTGTTGTTATTATTCTTATTATCAATTATTATTATTATATTTGAATTATTATTATTATTGATAATAATATTATTAATAAAGACATTAGGATTAACACACGAGGCTGCGTGTGATTTGTTTTTAATTTATTCATTTGAAAATACAAAAATATTTTTTCAATATAAATAAATATATTTCATCTTCAGAGGAAAAAAAAGTATTATTAAAGTTTCCTGTTTCTGAAACAAGAGATGTTTACACGTATGATCTTCCTTAGTGAAAACCGCCAATGGTTTAAAATGCAGACAACGTTACCTTCAACGAAAGTTAACAGATTCAAGAAACATTGTACTTAATCATTGTTTATGTATACGAGAGTGTGTGAGTGAACAAGTGAGAACGATACAAACAACATTTTAATAGATGTTATTTTCCTCATGAAATTAGGCATTAATGCATTAAACAGACCATTCATTATTCCTCTTTGCGTGGGCTGTACATATAGTCAACTGGTGGGGATTAAGATGAAGACCCAATTCTTCCTAGTTTTTTGTTTAGGTTTAAAATCTTATTTATATTTATAACAGTGAGATTCTCTATTATTATTATTTATTTATTTTCATTTTATTATCTATCTATCTATCTATCTATCTATCTATCTATCTATCTATCTGTGCGCGTGTGTGTGTGTGTAAAGTATTTGTGTGTATATATATATATGTGAAATTTTTATATATATATTATTTATATATTATATTTGCGCGGTAATTATTCGAAAGTGCTCAATATCAGTGATAGAGCTAACATATTTAGTTGGATTGATGTGATTTTGTGATCCTGGTTTTCACGCTTCTGATTATCGCAAGTCGCATGAAACCCAGGGTCACAAACTCACATCGATCCAACTATATATATATATATATATATATATATATATATATATATATATATATATATGAAATGGACAATGTCCGACAATTATTTAAGGCATTTTTTATGTTTATACGTTCTTTTTTTATAGATACAAATATTTAAGTAAATGCTCTGTTTATAATAAACAGTATTAACAACATTTACAGGCCTGAATGTCCGAGAAATTTTCATAGGTCAGTAAATGTTTTTAATACTGTTTATTTCATAATGTATGACGTCATCTGTTTACATTTGGATACGCATTGAGCAGGTATGAAAGAATGAGAGAAAATCATGGAGAATTGTGTTTAAAAACAGTAAAATCGACCCTGCTAACCGAACGATTCTCTGTGGCCCAATCAGTTAAGGCACGTCAAGCTATATGACAGTTCCGTATAGGATGCTGGTTCGATTCATGTCGGAGGACGATATTTTCTATGAAAATATCTCAGACACTCAGGCCCGTAAATGTTGTTAATACTGTTTATTATAAACAGAGCATTTACTTAAATATTTTTTTTTATAAAAATAACGTATAAACATAAAAAATGTCTTATATATGTGAAGAAATATAGTCTTAAGATATGCTGTATTTATGGGATAAAGTGCTCAATATCAGATTTAGAGCGTGTGTAAATATAAAAGTAATAAATAAAGTATATATATATATATATATATATATATAAACAATTGTTTTTATTATTATATAATTTACTCCAATTTACCTCGATTTAGCTCTGTTGAGCGAGGTACGAAACCGGTTAGCTAGTCCGTTTTTCATTTTCATTTTTACTTTTTATTATCGTGAGTGGTAATAATAAAATTAATTTTGTCTATTCATGGCAGTGATAAAATTTTTACCACTAAACATATCTTTTTTAATATATATATATATATATATATATATATATATATATATATATATTATATATATATATATATATATATATATATATATATATATATATATATATATATATATATATATATATATATATATATATAATTTAATGAAAAACAGACCACTTTTAGGTGCCATTACAATAATTTATTTCACCAAAATCCTTTTTAAAGGATTTTGGATCATCATGTAACACTTCTAACAATGACATGAGAGGAAAAATGTGATTAGAAATTGATGGGTAGCGTAATTTTTGTAATTAAACAGGAAGGGTGAAGGTGGCTGTTAAAGAGACAATACAAAGTATAGGGAGCGTTAAATTTACATCTCTGTACCTTAAAGTGGTCTGTTTTTCATTAAATATTAGCTCTGTTCTTAACATTGAGCTCTCAGGATTTCATCCTCCTTGGATTTACTAATTCGGTTTCTTCATAACTTAACTAAATATATCTTAACTAAATATATCTTTAAATATATCTCTAAATATATATATATATATATATATATATATATATATATATATATATATATATATATATATATATTCGTTTACGTTCTTTGGCTAAGTCTGATATTCGAAATAATGTTTGTTAGATTTAAATTATGGCTTATTATAAATTATATAATTTAAATAAATTATAAATAATATTATATATAAATGCAATTTTTGAATCGTATGTTTTTTGTCCCCCCTTTTTGCAATGGGAATACATAAACTTCTGATACATCCTTATCTTGGTCACAAAAGCAAAATTTGAAGGAAATATTACCCAATTTTCATACTTTTCTAGGCATAAGCAAATAAAAGACAATTGCTACCCAAGAAGAAAAACCGTGTTACAGTGCCGTTTCCTCTATATGAAGCAAAAGATGTTTACACGTATGGTCTTCCTTAATGATAATCGCTGATGGTTTAAAATGATGAAAACGTTACTTTCCCCGGAATTTTACAACATTCAAGAAACATTGTACTTAATCCTTGTTTATGTATTTGGTTATGTATGAGAGAATGTGTGAGTGAACAAGTGAGAATGAAACAAAACAAAATTTTAAGAATCGTTATTTTCCTGATAAAATTAAGCGTGCCATTCAAGAACACCAAATGGGCCGCACCTGTTGACAGTTTTAGATCCTCATTGGGCTGCGACACTTGTCAGATTCGAAAATATTGTTTCTCAACATTTTAAAACGAGGGATCTCTTTATAATATCAATACAGTTTCATATCGATCCCTAACTTAAAAAAGATAGTGGTCTTGATTTAATTAATAAACGGATACATAATTTTATTAGATTGTGTAGACTTTTATTCTTTACTTCAAAATACATGCAAACGTTTTTTTAATTTGTCTATATTTCTGAGATGAGGTATTATGTACATTATTTACATTATTTAGACTATTGTCCTCATCTTTGTCGCCATATTTATTACAACGTTTCGGACTTTCAGTATCTGTCTATATTTCTGAAATGAGGTATTATGTACACTATTTACATTATTCGGACTATTGTCCTCATCTTTGTCGCCATATTTATTACAACGTTTCGGCCTTTCAGTATCTGTCTATATTTCTGAGATAAAGTATTATGTACACTATTTACATTATTCGGACTATTGTCCTCATCTTTGTCGCCATATTTATTACAAACGTTTCTATATTTCCCCATTATTCTATTGTATCTTTGTCTATATTTCTTTGAGATGAGGTATTATGTACACTATTTACATTATTCGGACTGAACCGCCATATTTATTCGCTTCATCTGTCTAGGGTAGACTGTTCTAGTGTTCTAGTTCCACGGTGCCATTATTAATGGATGTTAGTTATCAGTTATCTCCTGTTAATTTCCTTCTGAATGATCTCCACTGCCTTAACCAGGTATTGAACTCACACTCTTTGGTAACTAACGCCTTTATCCACTGTACCATGTGTCCTTGAGGACATCTGTGTATGAAATTCTGGGTCATATATATGTCTTCAGCAAAAAATTTTTGCCTGTGCTCATATTGCAATTTTTGCTGTTATTGCATGATTTTTTTACCAGAGCTCATATTGCAATTTTGTTGTTATTATCGATTTTCTCTGACACTTTTTATTACTGGTTCCCATATTGTATTCATTTCTATGCTTGCTCGGCTCAGGAGATTTTTGTGGCCTAGCATATGTGCTGATTCCTTAAGTTTACGAATTTTCCAATGGTGTTCTTTGTCTATGATCTCAACATGATCCCACAGATGGCGGCCATCTCCCTTCTCTCACCATATGTGGTAAACCATGCCTGATTTTTTCACTTCCCCTCGTGTTACAGCTTTTTGGTGTTCTTGAAGCCTTACCTTAAGCGGGCGGTCTGTTTTTTAATTATTATTATTAAGAGAAATCTTTTTGTAACTAAAAATTGTTTTCGTACGCAAAATAACTTAAAGTAATATAACTCAGAGATTGATTTGTCCCTCTATCGATATTATAAAGAAAACTCTCTTTCTAAATAGATAAAAAATAAATATTTTTCGAGTCTGACAAGTGCCTCGGACTAAGGAAGGTCTATATAATGTCAATCTACCAAAAATGATTTCCCCAAAATGTATGAGAGAGTGTGTGAGTGAACAAGTGAGAACAGAACAAAGCAAAAGTTTTCCTCATGAAATTTAGCGAACCATTCAGAATAACAAACTGGGTACTTGTAGTTCACGGTCCTTAGTTTACTTGTAATTGTTATAGACTCAGATATAAACGGACAATAGTTACTTATCCCCAAACCAAATAAATACTAAAATACTCAAATGCAAACAACCGGTATTTACCTATCTCCAAACCAAGTAAATACATAGAGTGAAAGATAAACCATTCATATTTACCTACCCGCAAACCGTTCATAGACTCAAATATTAATGACCGTTATTTACCGATCACCATAATAAATAAATATTTACAGGCTTAAATATAATAAGAAGACTGCATTCGACATTAAATAGGCTAAAAGCGGTTGACATGACATCTACATCAATGCATATCCTCACAAGACGTTTATAATATAAAAAACTATCTCACTTGTTGGCTACTGTAGCATGTGGGGGCTTCCTTACTTTGCCCGATTCAACAGTAGCAGCAGCGGAAATAATCAGAGTATAACCGGAAATCCCTGATGTTATAAAAGCCTTGACCGAGCCTTATTCGGCTTTTTTTTTCAGTGAATTTCCGCTGCCTCTACATTCGGCCAGCTGTCTCTTTTTTCCTTTTTTACACATTCGGCGGTTCAGCTACACGCAAGCCCTGCTGCAGAAGACGAGGTCTGACTTGGCAGCTTGACGTTATTTTTCTCGTTCCGCCCGCAGGAACCGACAGAAAAACCTCCCTTCGAAGCACACCAAAGGAAACTCCGCTTAACCCATGCTGCAGTTTCACAGTTCGATTTCTCGTTCCCCCCGGAGGAACCCGCGGAGAAATCTCCCGTTTAAGCACAACAATGGAAATTCCGCTTAGCCCTTGCTGCCAAAAAAAACGAGGCCTGACCAAGCATTTTCACATTGGGATTTCTCGTT
This sequence comes from Acanthosepion pharaonis, assembly GCA_903632075.3. NCBI lineage: Eukaryota > Metazoa > Mollusca > Cephalopoda > Sepiida > Sepiidae > Acanthosepion > Acanthosepion pharaonis. The sequence goes on from CAHIKZ030004832.1 coordinate 2,593,979, forward strand.
CCTCCTGCAGGAACCAGCGGGGAGATCTCCTGCCTAAAATAATTACTACACTCTCTAAAACATGGTTAACTGGAAAAACCTTTCTCTCTTCCCCGCAAATTACTACGATTCTGCACTCCTTTTTCAACCAATAAAAAGTTGTTTGAAAAGGTACCTTCAAGCTTTTGGTTCTTTTTTTATTTCACTCAGACTGCCGAACACAAACACACACGTATCCGGGGAAAAATCCTACAGTTGACACAAATATAAACGAACAATATTTACCTATCACCATAATAAAACAATTTCCATAATTTCTTCAATCTCCAACCCAATGCAGCTATGGATCAAATAGTTGACTAAACTGGCTGGCAACAAGACTGAGAGAAGGAAAATACTAGAATTTCATGCACCCTACCAAATAAACGGTAAGGGGAAACAACTCCGAATATTCTCCTTGAAGGCATGTCACTTTAAAGAGAAAAGAGATGTAGTGTGAAAAATATTATTAAAAAATTGCCTGCATTAAATCTCTTATATTGAACATGAGATAATATCTATCTATCTATCTATCTTTTTAGGATGTATAATCGAATTTCCATCCTGACATAAAACAATATAGTCGGACGTTGGAAAAATGTTGGATAGACAGTCATTGTCGGTATTGTTTAATATATATATATAAGAAGAAATATAGACCTAAGATGTGCTATATTTATGGGATAAACTGCTCAATATCAGAGATATATATATATATATATATATATATATATAAGAAATATATTTATTTATTAAAAGAAATTTTTTATTTATGTTTAACGTTGTTATTTTATAGATATTAAGTATTTAAGCAAATGCTCTGTTTTGATAAACAGTATTAAATATTTTTATATCCGAGAAATTTTCATAGAAAATAAGGATTCGAACCTGCATCCTATACGGAATCATATATACGTGCCTTGACCACTGGCCACCATAAACCTTATGGTAGACAATATTTATAAAATATATATAAAAATGTCTTTAATAAATATATTTCTTAACATATGACGTCATTTGTTTACATTCGATATATATATATATAGTTTATATAATTCGACCTTGTTTCAATGGTGGCCTGAGTGGTCAAGGCACGTCAGCGTATATGACGGTTAGGATTGTCTATGAACGAATATTTTCTATAAAAAAATTTTTCAGACATTCAGGCAAGTAAATGTTATTTAAACTGTTTATCATAAACAGAGCATTTTTAAATACTTGTATCTATAAAATAACAACGTTAAACATAAATAAAAATGTCTTTAATAAATATATATATATATTTTAAATTGACTGATTGAAAATATGTTTTTTTCGCTACACAGTAATAAAAAGAATCTTTAAGTATACAAGTATGAAAAAAATGCCGAAAAACTTTTTGCCGTTAATAAAAAAACAAAACAAAAAAAAAACAGACGACATGCATTTAACGGATGTCAGAATTCGTTGAGAAATACACCCCTATCCTCCCTAAACTTAACCTCTTTTTCGAACGTAACTCATAATAAAAACTCATAATAAAAATGAACACGCTACAGCCCCTGTCTGAATGATTGGATTTCTCTGCATTGTTGGAAACAGGAAATTCTGAATTTATATGTGCGTTTAAAACACAGTTAATTTAAAAATAAGTTATTCCAATATTCGCTTGAAGATGAAACAGAACTAATGCTTTTAATTTAATTATATAATTAAATTCAAAGTTTTAGCTTCCATTTTTGAAACATGGTTATTACTGTGTAGCGAAAAAAAACATATTTTCAATCAGTTAATTTATAATATTTATGCTCTGTAAATTTACATTGAGCACTGTTTTTTAAAAATAAAAAAAACTATATCAATAAGAACACCGGATTATATATCTTAGTGTTCTTTTCTTGATATATATATATATATATATATATATATATATATATATATATATATATATATATATATATCTATCTATCTATCTATCTATCTATCTATCTATTTACGGACTTAAATATAATTAAAAGATTGCATTCGATATTAAATTGCTTAAAAATGGTTGACATGACCTTTCCATAAATGCCTATCTCACAAAACCGTTTATAAACTCAAATTTAAACGACTAATATTTACCTATCATCGTAAGAAATAAATGCTTATATAAATATCATTTAATTACTTGTATATACACATCACAAGCTCATGCACACGCTCATAAACACATATATATACATACATACCTATTAAGACGTTTTACTGTTATAATGGCTTCATCCTCAACCCAGAGTCCTCCTTTATTCTGAATTGATCTTAAATTCTGCCGTGCAACGAAGAAACTCTTTATTTCTCAGAGTTCAACTGCCCACCCCACGTTCGTTCCTCGCGTTCAGAATCGGCTACTCCGGCTTTAGATCATACTTTTTCCTGAGTCCCCTCCCTGCGGCCTATCCATCTGTCAAACCCAGGTTCGGGAGGAGACGGAAAATTAAGTGGTCCTCTTATCCGCGAGGACAGGTCAGCGCGCAAGATCTAAACTAAGCTCGCTGGCCAAATAACAAAAACCAACCGCAAAGCGAACCTCCACCCGACACTACAAAAACAACTCAGTTGGGAGGTGTTCGGCAAATAGCAATCAGTGTCCATCTTTTAAAGCAAGTGTAAAACGCAAGCACCCTGGGTCACCTCACCGGTCCCGTGAAGACCATTAGTTCTTTCTCTGGACTTTATTCTTCTGATTTAAGTTGTTTGACGCGAATACGGATTCCGGCTAATAGATTCCAGCCTCAGGGAACCTCTTTCCATTATTTACGTTTGATATTGTAAAAACAAAACAAAAACTTGTAGGTAGGTAACTGTTATAGGCAAGTAAAATGTAATCAGCGGGGCGAGTTCAAATCCTGTCCTAGCTTGTTGCTTTCACTTTCACACAAATTAATTTGGAAAGGCGTGCGACCGTCTTTGCTTGAATCTCCAACCTAATGCAGCTATGGATCAAATAGTTGACTAAACTGGCTGGCAACAAGATTGAGAGAAGGAAAATACTAGAATTTCATGCATCCTACTAAATAAACGGTAAGGGAAAACAACTCCGAATATTCTCCTTGAAGACATGACACTTCAAAGAAAAAAGAGACGGTGGAAAAATGTTGGATAGACAATCATTGTTGGTATTGTAATATATATATATATATATATATATATATAATTTGTAGTTTGGGCCTCGTAGTTTTCTTCGGTTAGGCTAGTGGAGGGTTTTCAGAAGTAACTGTATTCCCTGAGTAAACCTAAATTCCTATTTCAAACATTTTATATTTAACAATAAATTAAAAATGGTCCCATATTTATTTGATGATTATTTTATTCTTTTATTGATGGCTTTCTTTCTATTATTTATCATTTAAACAGAAATTATAACAGAAGTAATTAATAATAATAAGTGGTATATTTTACGACGAACGGTTTATTATGTCATCCAATGTAATATATATATATATATATATATATATATATATATATATATATATAAGTAATTCATCGAGTCTGATAGAAACCTCAACAGAGTGCAGAAAGCACTGGACGGCCGTTTCGTCCTCTATTTGGGACTCATCAGCAGAGCGCCTCCACTACCGAGAATTGAAACCCTGACAGTTAGGTTGTCAAGCAAACATCATACCAACTGTTCCACCGGGCCTCGACGAAGAGATTCCAAATCAGACTCAACTTAGCGCCGCTCGCTCACATATTCCGTGGTGGAACTCTGACTGAGTTCTCTGTAAACATAGGACTGTGCCCCCTGGAGCCACGACTACTATAAACAAGCAGCTCACTCTAGAGCATTAGAAGCTGGTTCAAGCAATGATGTACACATGACAGAAATTATTAGGAGGATTTGATATTTAATTTTTCATATATATATATATATATATATATATATATATATATATATATTTCTCTAAATTCTGTTTTGATTTCCGGAGTTGTTTTTTTGTTTTTTCTGTTTTCATTTTTTGAATTTGTAGGTCTGATGATTTGGATCGTATTTACGATTCCAATGGAATAAATTATGACCATGGAATATTAGTGTTTAAGCCTTTTATTATATCCTTACTCTGTCCTAGACATTGAATTCTACCTGGATCCTTCCTCTTGAAAATTTTTTCTGAAAATATACATGTATGGGAATTTTTAGATATATTTTTCATATGTATGTATATTTTCCACTAATATTATCTATATATATATATATATATATATATATATATATATATATATATATATATATATATATATGTATGTGTGTGTGTGTGTATGTGTGCGTATTTATGTGTTTATTTATATATGTTTCTCTGTGTGTATATGGTATTGTGTGACCTGTATTTTCTCTCAGAAGCAAAGGCCAGGGCAAGAGTAACCCTCATTATTTCCAACCCATGAGAGGACCATTCTAAAGTAACCCTTCATATATTTTCAGTAGTCTGCCTCACAGTATATTAATGCTAGAAATGAGAGTCATACTGGATGGTTAAAATCCATGACAATAGCATAAAATCCTTATAACTTTTTAAAATTTCTAATTCTATTATTCTTCATTTAAAAAGAAATTATGATAATAGTAAAAATAAGTTGTCCATTTGACAAAAAAGTTGTTATCCTGATGTTCAGTATAAAATATACATGTATGTTTGTGCTTGTATGTATATTTAAAGTTTAATTTTTATTAATTTTAATGAGATTAATTTATCTAATTTTGTTAATATCTGATTTAAACTCTTAAGAGAAGTTTTATAATTCAGTAATCCTACTTGCCCTGAGAAGGATTGAGAGCCTTATACAGCAACCTTTCTACACATGGTGTTTTGATAAATGTGCCTAGGCTCCTGTGCTTTGAACAGGTTAATAGGAGTAGATAGGCTTCAACTATCAGCCTGCCCACACGCGTTCCATGTTTATTGAACAGGTATAGCGGTTTATCCCTTGTCTCCTGTTTAGGATATGGTTTACTGGTTCTTTTTTATTTATTTCTTCCATAATGATTTAACTGACTTATCTTTTTAGTGATCTGACTGATTAGTGACTGGGACTTTTCATTAAGAGCGTACAGGGTTGGTAGATTTCTGGTTGCTTCTTTCGACTGGTAGTAAGGAGCCCAAAATCTTTGGTAGCACTTAAAGAACAAGCTCTGATCAACAGTCACATAATATTGGGGTATCTGTAGTACTATGTTGCACATGGGTAGGTGTCCCTGCATGTATTTCCAGTGGGGAAACCTAAGGTCACAATATGCTTTAGTCTTAGCCACCTTCTAGCCAGTTTCTATTGCCATAGACGATAGGGATAATTATTTTGGTTTTCTTCTTAAAACAAATATTCTTATGACAAGCACAATGAAAAGAAATAAGGGTAAACCAGCAAACAAAAACAACAACAACAAAACACGTACTAAACAACCAAACTTTTTTCAATATTGGTTGCATTCGTTCTGATTTCAGTCGTATAGAATCTTTTTTCTTGAAACGATCTCCAGATGTTTTCCCATATTGTGAAACTCATTCAAATTCTTTTATGGCTACCAATTAATTTTCTGTTCCAGGCTATATTCCCCTGTACCAAAAAGATTCTAGCATACATAAGCATGGCCTCGGTGTTTATATTCGGGAAAACTTATCAATTGCAAGGGAATCGTCTCTCGAGTTCCCGGATTATCCTTTCTTGTGCTTTCGACTTTCTTTATTGCACTCTGTTAGCTATCTCTTTTTCCTTTATCGCTCTCCTCCTTCTTAGGAACGTACTATATTAAACAAATTTTCTGATAATATAGAAAGGGCTCCTTCTCTACATCCATCTGCCAACATTTTTGTGATCGTGATTTTAATGTTTATCATGTCAAGTGGCTTAAGAATTACGGATGTCACCGTTATTCAGGCTTTCAATTTTTTTATTGCTCGTTCTCTCAGTCAAATAGTGGATTTCCCTACTAGCTTCCCTAATAAATCTATTCAACATTCGTCTTTACTTGATTTCCGTCTTCTTCTAGCTATGTCCTCTTGGCAATTCAGATCATTCATTAGTATCTGTTATTTATTCCGAGTCGTCTATTAGAAAGGGACCTCTTATTCACAAGACTTCTTTCTGTTACCAGCGTACTGATTTGGATTCATTTTCGAAGCGCCCCTTGGATTGATATTCTTAATCTTCCTATTTGGAATCGTGCCATTGATGTTTCTTCTGGGTTTAAAGCTGGCATTGATGCTTTTGTACCTTCCCTCAAATATTCTTCTTGGTTCACACCAGTTTGTTCAGCCGCTATAGCCCACTGGAATCACTTTTCTGGCTGTAGGAGCGTGATAACTACGATCGCAACAGAATCCTATTTTTGAATGCTCGAAATAATTTTAAACGTATCTTCAAAGAGGCTAAGTCTTTGTTTGCTGACAGAATGAGGGACCGTACAGCCTCTAACAAGTTTGCTTCACGTAATTACCGGCGGTTCTGTGAAAGTGTGTTAAATAAGAGTAAGTTTTCTATCCATCCTCTCTTCACTCAATTTGAGATGTTAGCATCTGCTGGTAAAGCAGAACGTTTTGCTCGTAAATTCTCTTCACCCGTCTGGAGTACCTTTGCCTGACGTTCCACTTTGAACTGAGTCTCTAGTGAGGGATATGCCTATAGCTCCGTCTATTGTTTCTGCTATCATTCCTAAACCAGATCTTCACAAAGTATGTGGATTTGATGGCATCCCTGCAATAGTCTTTAAGAAATGTGCTCCTGAACTGGCTCCTGTTCTCTCTAAACTCTATAATAAATGCTTTGCTACTTCTTTCCTGTGTGTTGAAAATGCTCTTCTGAAGTTCCAGTCTTTAAGAACTTATTCTATCGGCCTGTTAGCATTCTACTAAAATTTGGCGAATACTAGAGGCTCTAATTAACTCCGAATTGATTAAGCATCTCACATCGTAGGATCTTCTTTCAGATAACCAATATGCGTTATGCTTCTCTAGGTCAACTGCTAATATGTTAATGATTATTGCTGAAAGTGTCTATCACGCTTTGCTGTAGATAAGAATGGTGAAGCTTGGGTTATTGCTTTGGATATCTAGAAGGTATTTGACAGACTTTGGCGTGCTGGTCTTCTTCACAAGTTGAAAGGTTATAGTATTTCTAGACGAATTTTTGAACTGATTCCATCTTTCATATGAAATTGCGAAATGAAAGTCATCTTGAATGGCCACTCTTCTAGATTTTTTTGTATTAATACAGGTGTTCCTCAGGGCTCTCTCCTTGGACCTACGCTGTTCCTAATTTTAATCAATGACCTTCCTGATGTCATCAGTTATCAACGCAGTATCTATGTTGATGATACAACTATTTTATCCTGTCTTAATAGTAAGTCTGAATGATTCGATAAGGTCAAATTAACAGCTAATCTAAAAAAATGATGTACATTCTGTTGCTAAATGGAGAACGGAATAGTTTCCTAATGTTAAGGCATCCAAAACAATACTGCTCTTGATTAATTGTCTCAGAGAAACCTTTCTGCCTTCCATCAGCATATGGCTGATGCTAACCTATACCGTCTCAAGCTAACATTTTCTGCTCGTGTGAAATGGAAAAATTATGTCGAATCAATTGCTGAGTGTCAGAGAACAGTAGAAAAACAAGCATTAAAGAGAGAGGACAATAATTAAGTGTGAAGAGCGAGAGAAGAAACTGTTAGCATAGAACTTGCGGTTACATTCAGCCAATTCAAATGTGAATTGTTAAGACATTGCCACCAATCTAGTACTGCTCTTAAAGAAGATCATCAGGAAAATTAACATGAAAATATTTATAGAAAAGGCACGTTACGTTACGGGGATGGAAAGGCTATAAAAAACCAAGATGCCAGAGAGAGAGAGAGAGAGAGAGAGAGAGAGAGAGAGAGAATTTAAAGCAAAGGCAATAAAGTCACTTTTCCTCTTTATAAAACCGAGAAATTTCAACTGACTTTATGATTCCAAGTATAAGCATCCTTTTTGTTTCCTAAAAACTTCCTCATTACTTACATGTTCAGTCCATAGGATTATCAGCACCCTTCTCTAGAACTACGTTTCTGTTGCTTCAAGTCTTCATTATCTATCTATCTATCTATCTATCTATCTATTCAACATAAGCATCCTTTTTGTTTTCTGAAAACTTCCTCGTTACTTACATGTCCAGTCCATAGGATTTTCAGCGTCCTTCTCTAGAATTACGTTACTGCTGCTTCAAGTTTCTTTATCATTTGGGGCGAGATTAGCCATCATTCACTTCCATATTAGGTAACCGTTCTGAACTCTTTTCTAGAAATATCTAGCGATATTTTTCTGTATCTTAATACTTTGTTTAGATTTTGGAAGGCATGTTTCGCTATTGCAAGCGCCTTCGGAATCGGTGCCACATTTTCTGTCCTTTAGGTTACAACCTTGCAAATTGCTCCTTCGACAATGATGAGATTTTATTTGTCTTTCAAGACCACTAACGTTTTCTTTTCTTGTACTAATTTCAAATCCAATTTTTATTTACAGAATCCAACAGGAAGCGGAGGCGAAACAATTAATGGAAGAAGCGCTTCGTTTGGCCCAAGAAAATGCCAAGCGGCAAGCAGAACTCGAGGCTCGCTTCCAGTTTACGCAGACGCTCCACGCCGAGGCGGTTGGTCTCACTCGATGTCAGGCAGTAACCAGGGCGTTCGTATTCTCTTATTTCGAGTTACTGACGCTTCTGGGAATAGAGAATATTGAACAGCAGCAATCACTTCTTGGCGAGATTCCATGACTTTTTCGATCGATTACAGTTAATATATTTGGCGCGAAACGTCTTAAAATTTGTTAAAAATGACACTGAAAAAACGTCTTAAATTTTGTTAAAAATGTCACTGAAAAAAACTTTCATTTAGTTTCATGCTTTTATCTACCCCCCCACTCTCAGTCTATTCATAATCTATCTATCTAAGTCTGTTCATATTTAAGTTTTTTCATACATATCGAAGTCTGTTCACATCTCCGTCTTTTCATATCTATTTTTCTAAGTCTGCTCATATCTATCTATCTATATAAGCCTGTTCATATCTGTCTATCTATCTATCTCAGTCTATTCATATCTATCTTTTTTCTTTTATCTATCTCAGTCTATTCATATCTATCAATCATTTTTCTTTTATCTATCTATCCCAGTCTATTCATATCTATCTATCTATCTATCTATCTATCTATCTATCTATCTATCTATCTCTGTTCATATCTATCAAACTATGTTTTTGTGACTGCTTATTTCCGGCTATTCATTTTCTTTCTTTCTTTCTTTCTTTCTTTCTTTCTTTCTTTCTTTCTTTCTTTCTTTCTTTCTTTCTTTCTAAGTCTGTTCATATCTAAGTTTGTTTATGTATATCGAAGTTTGTTCATATCTATGTTTCTAAGTCTGCTTCTATCTATCTATCTATCTATCTATCTATCTATCTATCTATCTATCTATCTATCACAGCAGTTAACATGGCCTGGAGGTCTTATCAATGACCATTCTTTGAACTACGTGGATTGGCGCTACAGAATCACAAAGAAAGAACAAATAACAGAAACCCCATCACTTGAGGTCTTTCAATAACATCAACAACTAAAACGGATGTTACATGGAACTCGAATAAAAAATAGTGACATTATCGAGATGTTGACATTCTACACCACTTCAAACAAAAGGCAAGGAAGGAAATCCTCATCAGTATTTGAAAGAGTGGTAAGAGTTAGTGAATTGATAAGCTTATTTTCCCAAAAAAGATTTAATATATTACAACTCACGGTGCCATTGTGTTTTATCCTTAAAGAGGTTACAAACAGACAAGAACGAGAGGTTTATTGTCAAAGAGAATACACTACTGAAAGACAGGGAATCAGTTAGCAGGTTAGTAATTCTATCAGTAAGGATATTTGCCAACCGCTCCCCACGCGGTCAGATGTGCCACAAGGCCGAATTTAACGTGGGGTATCCGAGCCCGTAGGCTCGGGAAAAAATTCCCCATAGACCCCGTAAAAACGGGGTCGGGTAGCTGCTTACCACACCAGACGAGACTCTGCCCTTCGGCATAACCTCGTCTGGGTTCCTCCTCGCCTGAAGGCAGAGAGTTCGACTAGCTGAGCTGGAGAAGAATCTCCAACTAATTGCCAAAGCAAGCCAATGTAGTGATATTCTAAGCCCGGCTTAGATGTGGCACAAGGTCCGAAAGTATGGGGCACCCAGTTAGGATCGAACTCACTACTCAGTCGTAATTGATCTAGCAAGATAAGCTTTCTAAGCATTACACCACATCGAGGTGCTTAATTCTCTAAGTGAGGATATTTACTTGAGCCCCCACTGAGTCAGGTTGTGACACAAGGTCAGTTTTTTTCACTCGGGTCGCTGGTCTAAGGTGGTCTTAGCTTGTCCAAGCTGGTCATAGCTGGTCTAAGCTTGTCTTAGCTTGTCATAGCTTGTCCAAGCTGGTCAGAGCTGGTCTAAGCTAGTCATAGCTGGTCAAGCTTGTCAGAGATGGTCTAAGCTAGTCATAGCTAGTCTTAGCTGGTCATAGCTTGTCCTAGCTGGTTTGAGCTGGTCTAAGCTAGTCATAGCTGGTCATAGCATGTCGAAGCCGGTCAGAGATGGTCTAAGCTAGTCATAGCTGGTCATATCTTGTCCAAGCTAATTTTCTAAGTGAGTTTCAGGTATATCTTGTGCACACTATATATATCCACTGACATAGTCAGTCTACAATAAGCAATAGGGAGAATGGGATATTCCATTACGACACATTGTTTTCATAGAAAGATTTTTATAAATTTAAACTGAAACTTGCACTGCCTGCTCGGTCAATGAAAGTCAAATTGTTTCTATATAAGGAAACAGTTAAATTAATCATTATCATGAAGAGGCTTTGAACGAGTGAAGCCTGAGAGTCTTGGCAATGATTATTCGTCTTTGAACATCGTGGACTTCCGATACCGATTAACAAACAAAGAAGTGTACCAAAATAGAGAAGCCACATCACTTGAAGACTACCAACAGTAACAACAACTAAAACGGTTGGCACATTTAATTTGAAAAGAAAATGACACAATAAATATGTTAATATCGTTCCACACAACTTGAGACAAAAGGTTAGGAAGGAAACTCACATTAATGCAGGAAAGAGCAATAACAGCCACTGGAAATGAAAACCCGGTTTCCGTAAAAAAAATTTTAAGAGAAAGATTTTATAAATTTCAATCGAAAGCAGTATTGGCTGCTCGGCCAAAGAATGCTAAATGTTTCCTTGTAGAGAAACGGCCAATATTACCATTGCCATTAGAGATGAGGAGAACAGATTCTACACATTGATCACAGCTCAATTGCCAGGGACTGAAGAAAAGCATAACTCAAGTAGCACTGGATACGCGGCCAATGAATGGCAAATAATTTCATCTGGGCAAGCCGTTCAGGCTTGCCCAGTTGGTCTTCTCGTCTCAAATTAAGACTTCCTCTTCGTGACGAATAAATATGAGTAAATATTTATACTTATCATCTTGTTTACAACCGATTCTTATTTTATCCTTGCAAAATATCTATATCCCTCGGTCTAGGAGGGAATGTCGACTTCCTAAAATCTGACTAAAGAAGATTTTTCAGCACTCACTTCCTATCTATCTATCTATCTATCTATCTATCTATCTATCTATCTATCGTCAGTATGTTTCATCTATCTATCTATCTATAGTAGTCTGTTCTATCTATCTATCTATCTATCTATCTATCTATCTATCAATCTATCTATCTATCATCTACAATTAGTATGTTCATATTCTATCTATCTATCTATCTATCTATCTATCTATCTATCTATCTATCTATCGTCAGTCTGTTCATATCTATCTATCTATCTATCTATCTATCAATCAGTATGTTCATATCTATCTATCTATCTATCTATCTATCTATCTATCTATCTATCTATCGTCAGTCTGTTCATATCTATCTATCTATCTATCTATCTATCTATCTATCTATCTATCTATCTACAGTCAGTATGTTCATATCTATCTATTTATCTATCTATAGTCAGTCTGATCATATCTATCTATCTATCTATCTATCTATCTATCTATCTATCTATCTATCTATGTCAATCTTTTCATATTTATCTCACTGTATTCCCATCCATATATCAATCTTAACTATTGCTAGTTCCGCAAATCTTGTCACTGCTATATTGTCATCTTTTTAAATCGTACAAGTAACCGCATCTATATGACATTCATTAGACACATTTCTTTGAAAGTCTATTAGAAACATAATTTTCATTACATATTCGTACTTTTACCATTTGTTCTTCATGCTGTGATCTTCTTATTTAGGGGAATGCTACAATTCATCATTATATTTGCATTATCTCTGTTCTGTATGTGTGTTCGTGGGTGTGTGAAAGATATATCAATATATAGTATATTGTTTAATATATAAAATAAAAATAATCTAATAAAATATATATATATATATATATATATATATGTTATTCAATATATAAAAATGGGTCATTAGGTCGTTTATGTCAAATAAGAAGTAATAAAATATCCGATTAAAATAATTTCCTTTATTCTTTATTACATATATATATACATACATATATATATATATATATATATATATATATATATATATATATATATATATATATATATATATATATATAACCGTTAATAAATAACACATTCTTAAAAAAACATCTTTCGGTCTACAATACATTTATTTCGTTTGGAGTTTTATTTCTAGTGAATAAGTTACAGCCTGACGATGGTAACATGAAGTTTTCGAAAGTACTTACTGTTTTAAAAACACACCAGATACATCTGAAAACAATTTTATGCATAAGGATCGCGTCATTCAGTGGAGTATTGGTAAGTTAATGCTTATATCAAGTTAGCGAAGAGAATTCGACATTAATATAGCAAATTGATTCGTTGTATGATTACCTCTTCATAGTATAAAATATATGCTTCCCAATATAATACGTATATATATATATATATATATATATATATATATATATATATATATATATATATATATATATATATATATATATATATATATATGAAAAACAAAACAAAAATCCATAAATGTAGTTAAAATGAAAGAATTGTTACGTCAGACGTTTCGGTTTTTTAATAAACCATTTTTCAAGACAAATTATTATATGACGAAAATATATATATATATATATATATAGCTTTCCGTTTATATAGTATATATATATAACGTGAAAAGTTCGTGATTATTTTAAAATATTTATAATCAATCTTCCAATAAAAACGAATTTAGGTTTGTATAGACAGTATTTGGATAAAATCCGACAGAATGTGAAATTTTTGAAAAACAAACAAAAATAAAATATATAAAATGAAAATCGATCAGATATATAAACCATCAAACAAATATTAAAATAAAAGAATGTCCTATTTTCAGTTGAATTTGTCTTTTAAAAAAAGTTATCTGTTTACTCTTAAAAACTTGTCTGACGTCGATCGTTTTTCATTTTAACTGAATTTATGGAATCTCATTTACACTTTTATATATATATATATATATATATCAAGAATAATATCGTGTTTGGAAAATAAAACATTTCTATAACTCTAGATATATATATACATGAAGAATCTATATATTCAGTTTAAAGTAAAAAAAAAATAAAATCCTCAGTGAAGCATGGTGGAAGCAGTGCCTTGACTTGGGCTTGCATTTTGAAATTCACCAATCAAAGAAGACTTTGAGAGGAGAAATATTTAGGCAATATTACAAGATGCAAACCAGTCATCAGCAGAAAGAATCGGATGGAAAGATTGGAATTTGCAAGGAACTACAGAGATAAGTGCCAAAAGTTCTGGGAGAAAGTTTTATGGACTGATGAGACCAAGATTATTCTCTACCAAAGTGATGGAAGGGCCAAAGTGTGGAGAAAGAAAGGATCTTCTTATGATCCTAAGCATAAAACTCATCTATAAAGCATGGTGGAGGTAGTGTACTGGCTTGGATTTGCATGTCTGCTTCTGGTACAGGCTCATTCATGTCTATTGATGATGTAACTCATGATAGTAGCAGAAGAATGAATTCAGAAGTCTGCAGAATTATTTTGTTTGCCAATTTACAGAGAAATGCTTCCAAACTAATCGGTAGGAAGTTTCTCCTGCAGCAGGACAATGACCGAAAACTGTTCACACATCAAAGGACTTGATCAGGGGAAAAAGATGTACAGGTTTAGACTGACCGAAAAACCTCTCAAAACAAACAAGAACTGAAAGAGGCTGTGTTAAAAACCTGGAAAAGCATCACAAATGAAGAATTCAAGAATTTGATGACGTCAATGGGTTGCAGGCTTGATGCAGTTATTGTTAGCAAGTATTATCCAACCCAATATTAAATGTTATTTAATTTAAAACTATCTATTCTTTTACTTTTGATTACCTAAAAATTGGGGTTATTACAAAAGGTGGAATGTCCTAAGCTGTTTAACACATCTAATTGTAGATACCAGGAAATAACATGAAATTCTGAACTCTTGTCTCATATTAATCTTTTGATTTTAAACCTATATGTCTTCAGTGAAAAAAAAAAAAAAGTAAGTTGGCCTTGCTCTTCCAATACCTTTCGAGGGACTATATATATATATATATATATATATATATATATATATATATATATAAAATGAAGCTCTTGAAAATATATTTCAATTGAGAACTTTATATATATATATATATATATATATATATTATATTTTTATAAGAGATTATAATAAAACATGTTGAAATCGCAACACAAAAGCTTTCATGTTTCAATTCTATGATTATACTTCTTCAGGCGATGGTAAGTAACTGGTGATTAAATGATTTTTAAGGAAATTAAAAACAAAGTGTTACCTCATTTCCAAAATTTAACGGTCGGGGAGACATAAGACATAATATCAATACCAACACCATCATCATCATCATCATCATCACCAACACCAACACCATCATCATCATCATCATTATCACCACCACCACTAACAACAACAACAACAACACTAATATCTGCATCTTCTGCAAAGAAAGTTGGTTCATTGTGTCATGCCAGAAGGTATTTCGTCATCAGAGCCCATTTTATCCATCTACAATTCTACCATTTGTCCAGGCATTGAATACTATTGCCATATATGGTCTGGTACCCCTGCTGTTCATCTTGAGGTTCTTGACAAAATCCAAAGAAGAATCTGAAATGTAATTGAACCTGACTTGGTATCTTGTTTTCAATCACCTTCACACCGACGTGACGTAGCTTCCCTCTGTCCTTTCTACAAATATCTTTATGGCAATTGTTCTGATGAGTATTTTTTTTGCCTTGATGCCCCGATCACATGAATTTAAGCGTGCTAATAGATTGACAACTACGTCTTACCATTTTACTGTTGAACTAAATAGATGCAACTCTTACCTCTCTGTTTCTTTTTTTCGCACTTATCACTTGTGGAACTCCCTTCTGATTTCTTGCTTCCCTGATAACTACAAGCTTCAAAAATTTAAATGCAACGTTAATTGCCATTTTCTGTCTACTTGAAACTATTTCTTTTTTTGTCCTTTTCTTAAACCTGCCGATTTTCAGTCTTTCCATACTCTTCCACGCTTAGTAAAGCCGCAGGAAATAGTGGAGAGCCATGATCGTCAATGTCCTAAAGAGACACGGCACATAATATAAAAATTAAGATAAATGCTGCAGTTTTAAAGAGTGTTATGATTAGCAGAACGTAGCAAATACAAGAAATTCAATAAAAAATCGACATAATCCTTATTAAATCGTTCAATATTTTCCTCCTGAATTCTTGTCATTTAATTTTCAATACCTTTTGCGTTCTGGCTATTTTCTTCGCAAGATTCGCTAGAGATACATTAAAAATTACAAAGAATTTTTATTGGAGGCGATTTTAAAAGCAAATTAACAAATGATCATTTTGGGGGAAAGTTTTCTTTATTTTGATAATGAGTTCACAGTGTTTACCTGAATATGTAAAATAAATAAACGAATAATGAAAAAAAAAAAAAAAATGAAAGAAGAAATAGAGAGTCCAAGGGGGAACCGAGTGGAGTGGGGAGGATTGTGATTCACCATTCATGAATTTCGGATGGTAACGACCATGAACGCGTAAGGTGGGGGTCGGAAAGAAAAGAGGAAATATTATAATCAATAAATTCCGCGAGTGTATAAAGCGTGTCATGACTTTGCCAACGGAGGTGGGGAGAGGAATATATATATATATATATATATATATATATATATATATATATATATATATATATATATATATATATATATAAATGTATGAATTTGTATTTAAACGAGAGGTCTGAAAAGTCCTTGGCCCGTACAAAAATCGATTAAAAATATCTGCGAACTATTCAATACACTTTACTCACTCTCAAACACATGTACACACACACACACACACACATATATATATGCATGTGTGTGTGTAATTATTATATTATGTATGATATATATATAATGGATAGCGGCTTGGATTGAGGAATCGGAGAGCCGAGTTCTAATTCCAGTCGAATCCATTACATTCACTTACGTGCTAATACCCTTGGGAAAGGTATGGATCCTCTTCTTCTCCTTCCAGCTATGGGTAAATAGCAGGACATACTAGGTTCTATAGCCTTGGATGGCAACTGGTCCAGGAGAAGGACAACTCTGAATTCAAACCTGGAGTGGAGCCCCTTTGGCGGATGGACGGCACTTTGTGCTACCTCCCAGCAACTCCTGCAGCCGCGCTGATACCAAACTGTATTGGTTTATCCTCTCCTTTGGACTCTGCTAGCAGGGCCGAGAGGGGGAACTAGATGTCTGGGCAACCCTAGTTCTCCATATATCCCACCCAGGCTCGTAGCGCACCGCGCTACTCCATCGTCTCTCGAGACGGACGGATATATATATATATATATATATATATATATATATATATATATATATATATATATATATATATATGGGTGTGTGTATGTATTAGCATGTATGTAAGCATGTATTATAATAATATTAAGACAATAATATTAAAATCTGGTAGATTTTTAAGCGATAAACAATCTCTCACACACACGCGCTCGTGCACTACACACACATATAAGAAGAATTCTGAGATGTATGCATATATATATATGCATGTGTGTAATTTTATATTTTTATATTATTATATATATATATATATATATATATATATATATATATATATATATATATATATATATATATGGGTGTGTAAATGTGTGTACATAAGCATGTATTATAATAATAATAAGACAAAAATATTAAAATCTTATTCAGATTTTTAAGATAACATAATCTCTCACAGAGGTATGCATATATATATATATGTATATATATATATATGTATGCATGTGTGTGTAATTTTATATTATTGTATTATATATATATATATATATATATATATATATATATATATATGGATGTATATATGTATGAACGTAAACATGTATTAAAATAATAATAAGACAATCCTAATAAACTCTTTTACACAGATTTTTAAGCGATAACCCTAATCCTTTATCGGATAAAATATTTTATCTGCCTGATAATTGTGTTGAAACTTTGAGTAGCGGAATTTGATATTATTTCATTAATATTATTAATAATAATATGTATTTGCAAAACTGAATCAGTAATTTACAAAGCAGAAGTAATAGATACAATAAACCACAAAAATATACATAGGCTATACTGAGGGTAACTTTAAAAAGAGGTAGTACAATCAATATCATCTTTTAAGCTAGAAAGCCTTACAAATTCTATTCTATTCATATGTGGACATTAAAGGAGAAAAATAAAAATAAAAGATCCGATTGTAATCTGGAAAATTTAAAAGAAAAGCAAAACTTTACGATAGGAATAGTTGACCGTAATTTGTTGGTGAGGACCTCAGATTCAACATGGAGGGATACATCAAGTGCTTTGAGAAGGTAGTGCTGCTCTGGGTTAAGAGTGTTTCTACTGGAAGACCCTATGTGTGGCAACAGAAGTTTCCACCATGCCACAAGACTGTCAGACAAGTTCTGTGACCACATCATCATTTACTTCTGGCCACCTAACTCCTGTGTCAGGAGAAGCCATGTTTCGGACTTCAGATTCATATGGGCTAAATTCGTTTACTATGTCCCAGACAAGGACACATTCCGCAAATATGAACAGCGTGTCTTGGGTGTCAGACTCTTGATGTGTGGAAACAAAAAGGAAACTTATACTTAACATCAAGAAGAGACGGTTGAAATTTATACGACGCATAATGAGGAAAGCAGGCTTGGAAAATTTGATACAAGACAGATTGAAGACAAGAGAGACAGACGAGGCAAAAGCCTATTGACTAAATGAACAGCGGAACAAGGTTTAGGAGAGATAACAAAAGACAGAAATTATTGACAGCTAAAAAGGACAGGAAATTGTGGAGAGCCATGATTGCCAAAGCCCTGAAGGGACATGACACATAGATGAAGTTGACAGGAAAACAAACAGCCGAAAGAGAGTTCCCATATACGAGAAATGCAGGAGAAGAATCTATCAGACTAGAAATAATTTGGCAATATCAAAGTCAAATGATGAGACTTAGCGGCTAGACTTAAATTTATGAATTCATAATACTTAAGGGAAAAGCTGATCAGAAAGTGACGGTGGGAAACTGATTATAGCAGAGATGCCAAGTCAGAACCGATAAAATTGCAGATTTTTCTTTGAAGCGCCCGACCAGCAATATTCAATTCACACAGATGAATGGTAGACTTATAAAACTATATGAAAGTTTAGGGCGAGAAAAAATTTATAGCAAGGCACACACACACACACACACACACACACACACACACACACACACACACACACACACGCACGCACGCACGCACGCACGCACACTCACGCATACACACACTCATGTACGGACGCACACACACACTGACACACACACACACACACATATATATATATGCGTATATTTCGGCAGCATATATTCATTAAGACAGGTTTCGTTAAATAATTTAGACAAGTTCTGTCTATTTATTCTGGATAGGATCCTTTCATATTCGCAGATAAGCTTTTTTGTGTGGTTATTAAAAAAACAACAGGAAAACACTATATTAGCTCATGTTGTATTTATTTTCGAGTACTTTCGACATAGCATAATGTCATTATCAGGGTATTGTTAATTATGAAGTAAGAATTTAGCCTTCATTGTTGTGAAGGAAAAAATTGTTGTGGTCATCCGAAAATTACAATTTTTATATGTAGACTCAGGAGCGCTGTGTCATGGCTTGGGTGACGCGGACACCGTTTAAGGGGAGGTAACTAGGTATGCTGTAGAAAAATTCCGGACTTGAGTAGTTGCTGGATAAAGGAAAATTATTAATGACAAGCGCTAACATTTAAAGACTGTATACATTTTAAAATGTTTTTGAAGTATTCGTAATTAATTTTATTGAGGTATGGTTTCAATTTTTCGATATAAATAGCTTCGAGAATTTTTAGTTTGTGTTTATTCTTTTCGTGGAAAAGTATTTCCGACGAGGATATATAGGATTAATACAAATATAAAATTTGCCACAGCTGATTGATGTTTTATTCAGCACCTCGACTTCAAAGTTACGTAGACGAACCTGTTCAGAATTGTTCAGTACACTCGCCAGGCGGTTTTCTCAATTGTCTGCCGATTTTCACAGTAAAAGAAAAAAGATTTTATCCACTACGCTATTGAAACGTATGCATATGGATTTTTATCTTTAACATGCGAAATCAGCACCTCATTTGCGTTTTCCGTGCAGATAATAGTTATTGTACAATAAATCCCATCACCGGTGCAATCCGATATAATTTGAAAGATTTTTAGGGGAACAACGATTTGGATAAACGAATTGATAACAGCAGAGTCATTTTTGTGGTTTTTAATACCTTGTTCTTTGTAGATGATTGCGATTATAGCTCCTAAAAGATTTTATGTGAATTGCCATAGCTTCTTTGGAAAGACAGCGGAGTGTCTGCTCTCCACATTGTTTGGGATTCATATTTTTTCTTCTATTAGATCGGTTGAAGCTCACACCTATAGAGTCCTGTCTTCCCTGTGAAGTAGCCCCCAGTTGATGGTGGAGGTGAAGAAATGCCTTTCCTGGAGGGTTTAGTGTGAAAATGAATGAAACAAACGATTTGAACTCGGCTAGATGATTTCATTTTCCGCCTCGTTAACATTAATGTTACATATCCATTCATTTTCTGTCTATATTTCTGAGATGAGGTCTTATGTACACTATTTAGATTATTCGGACTATTGTCCCCATCTTTGTCGCCATATTTATTACAACGTTTCAGCCGTTGTACGCCCTGGCCTTCTTTAGGTGGTTGGAATGTCGAACTGAACCCTTTATTTCGCTCACTGGCGTAGACTGTTCTAGTTCCACGTGCCCTGTTTAATGGATGTCAGTTATCAGTTATCTCATCTTAATTCCCCTTTTCAAGTTCTCCACTGCCTTAACCTTAATATTGAACTAACACTCTTTGGGTCCTGTCACTGGATCAAACGACACATGGCACAGTGGATAAAGGCGGTGATTAGATCCAATGACAACCACCTGAAGAAGGCCGAAGCGTACAACGGCCGATACGTTTAAACAACAACAAAGCTAGAGAAAATAAAAGAAAGGAATCCTCTCCTAGACACCAATAGACAATACCAATGATATCATATAGCAATGGTATTTGCCGAGAGATTAAAGCCCGAGGTTTAATAAGATCATGTAATCTAAAAAAATAAAAGCGTTTCCAACTTTTCTCTTCGACATCAAGACGCCCTACCTGACGGTAAAAAGAAAACAATTTTAGTTTGCCTTCAAGGTTTCTGTATATTTATGAGGACCTTAATATGTTTATAGTTTAGTTTGATTTTTTTTGGGGGGGGGAAGGGAGAAAGACAAAAGAAAAGGAAATCAGAACCTGAGATTTGAGGAGATGTAGTTCTTTCACAAAGGTTTTTTTTTTTTACAGCACCAAGAAATAAAGAAGAATTTTTTTAGTAAAAAATGTTTGCATTAATCGTTCTGTTTATTTTTTGTCGACTTTTTCTTTTGTTCTTCTATCTTGTCTCCCTACTTTTGTTTTTTTCTTTCTTTCTTTCTTTCTTTCTTTCTTCTTCTTCTTCTTCTTCTTCTTCTTCTTCTTCTTCTTCTTCTACTGAATTCCAAAGACAATTGTCTTCTTCTTCTTCTGTTTCTACTGAATTCCAGAGACAATTGTCTTCTTCTTCTTCTCCTCATCCTTCTTCTTCTTCTTTTTCTTCTTCTTCTTCATTTTCTACCTTCTTATATATCTGCTGTTCTTTTTATTCAATTTTTCTTCTGGTCTTTCGTCTTCCGCTTTGTATTTACCCAGACTTATTCTTTTTTCATTTCATATTTCTTCTGTTTTTTCCTTTATTTCTTACCGTCTTCTTTATTCTCGGAGTTATTCGTAATATTTTTCCCTATACCGATTATAACCCTTCTATCTATTATTTTGTTTCTATCATAAATCCACCTACACTCATTCTTTTTTAGTCTTCCTAGGGCATTGTCCACTGGAATAATTACTATTACTACTACTACTACTACTACTACACCATAAACTACGGCATTAAGAAGACTTTCTGTCACGAGTTGTACAAAGTTAAAAGTGATCAAGGGTTTGAATGTACTGGTAGAATTTAACGACTGATCATGCCAGATTATGCTTGGTAACTGTTACTAAGGCTAGCTTCAGCATAACTGAAGTATAAACTACAGGTTGGCTTTGTGGGCATTAAACAAAATCAAAAGTGCCTGAGCTGGGATCTTCAACAGGGATTCGCTAACCAGTCGAGTAGACACAGTCAGCCCCGAAACAGTCTTTATTTACATTATTCGGACTATTGTCCTCGTCTTTGTCGCCATATATGTTTTACAACGTTTCTTCAAGTTCTCCACTGCCTTAACCGACACATGCCACAGTGGATAAAGTCGGTAGTTACATCCAGTGACAGGACCCAAAAACTGTGAGTTCAATACCCGGTTAAGGCAGTGGAGAACTTGAAGAGGGGAATTAACAGGGGATTAGACATAGCACGTTGAACTAGAACAGTCTACCCCAGTGAGCAAAATAAAGGGTTAAGTTTAACATTCCAACCACCTGAAGAAGGCCGGAGCGTAGAACGGCCGAAACATTGTAATAAATATGGCGACAAAGATGAGGACAATAGTCCGAATAATGTAAATAGTGTACATAATACCTCATCACAGAAATATAGACAGATACTGAAGGGCCGGAACGTTGTAATAAATATGGCGAGAAAGATGAGGACAATAGTCCGAATAATGTAAATAGTGTACATAATACCTCATCTCAGAAAGATAGACATATACTGAAAGGCCGAAACGTTGTAATAAATATGGCGACAAAGATGAGCACAATAGTCTGAATAATGTAAATAGTGTATATAATACCTCATCTCAGAAAGATAGACAGATAGTGAATCAATCTCGTCTCACCCCTCAGACGTGGATTAAATATCTAGAGCTTAGTGTAGGGGAGACGATTTTATTTGTTTCCGAAGAGTACTTGGGCTTAAAGGAACGCAAACGAACTCGGCCTTGATACGAACTCAGCTCGCCAGTGTCACATACCGATTCGCTAATTGTTACACTACACGAACATCCTACAAAGCTAATTACAACATGCATTATTGTCGAGGACATCGTAATTATACAAACTGCTTTCTTCATCTCATAATATTGACTTTTTTTCTTTTTTTTTTTGTAAAAAAACCTAATAGAGTCATAAATGTCGCCAAGGTTGTGTTATGATGTTGTTGTATCAAATCCGTCATTATATTTTCATCGCTAATAAGGGAATTAACATGTTTATTACTATCGCTATTTTACAATCGTTTTTTGTTCGACTTTCTTTTATAATAATTATTCATTTTTATTATTATTATTATTATTATTATTATTATTATTATTATTATTATTATTATTCCAACTGTTTTTTCTTTCGTAACTGTTTATCGCCCAAGTGTTTACTGTTCTCTCAATTTTTTACTTGTTTGTGTTGCCTCGAGAATGTTTTCTCGGCGAACGACCGGAATTTTCCATTCTGGTTCGCATCCACACAGATTATCTACATTCATTGCAATTCAAAATGCCAACTTCTCTGAGAATTTTTTTTTCGAAAAATCCAAACGTCACTCAGTGGATTCTTCATTTAGAATTCTTACCACATTCCAAACCATTTATTTTTCCTACGAATAATAATAATAATAATAATAATATTGCAGAAAACGATTCATTTTTTTTTCTCTTGTTGCTTGGCGGCTCATCGTTTTGCATCTGACACAAAAACTTCTTGTCTCTTGAAATTGAGACTTTGCAACAAATTGTACTACACAAAACAAAGATAAATAATAATAATAATAATAATAATCTATATAAAACAAAAGATGCCTGTGTGTGTGTGTGCGTGTTTGTGTGCGTGTGTCTGTCTCTGTGTGTGTATGCTATTTATGCACGTCCATATTTTTCGACCGATTTCGATGAAATTGTATACACAAGTTGCAAATTTAGCAAGGTAGGTCAAGACCAACATTTCAATCTCCAAGTCCCCTACTCAGGTTTGGCAGAAAAATCGATAAAACGGGAGGTGGGTACGAACTTTTGCAAAAGCCAAAGCAAAGTTACACGCGATTATAATTTTTTACTGGATGAACTAATGTTCTTCGCATTTAATGCAAAACAAAGCTCATGTTACGAGGTTTATGGAGAGTGCTGGATAATTTTCCTGCGACATTGGCTTCACACAAAAATTGCAAAAAACGGATATTTCGTACTTCTTAAAATAAAATATTGAATAACTTCCTCATTTTTTATTCGATTTTCTTCAAACATGTCGCAAAAATTTACCATCATGCAAGAAGTAAGATAGTGTTGCTTTAGTCCTGCGTATAAGGAAAAAACAGGAAAAACTATTAAGAAAGCCCGTTTTTCGGCCATAACTCCTTTCATCCGATGCTTACCTAATTTGTCATGTTAATTACATATAACACACAAATTGTCTTGCGTCAATGTTTGGTTTAGATTATTTCAGTTAAGTGGACGAAATCAGCGACAAACTAGGTCCAAAATTGGCTTTTGCCATTTAGCCAATAGTTCCTTCATATGATTCCATCTTAAATTGTCATTCGGACAACCTTTGAGACCAAGATTGTTTGAGAAAAATTATTGAAGCGTTAAAAGGGAAAAAATCCCGAAAAACCTCTTATTAACCCCAGCTTTACAGTAAAAGTGTAAAGAAGGAGGGGGCGTTCATGCGTTTGCAATTGCAGTTGAATCAAGCTCTGATGCTTCATCCTTGTTTTGGTTTGATTATTAGATTTGTAAACAATGATATACTATTTAAAATTTATTACGGCGATAGGAAATTTACTGAATATCTAAAACATTGAAACAATTTAACCCCGAGCAACGACCACACAAGAAGTTTTTTATCGATGGAATTCGTTTATTAAGAACAACCAAACACTTGCGAAGGGCATACCGTAAAAAAGATGAGGTGGGGAGTAGCTTAGTATACCAACGGATGATGCATGCAAGCAGGGACGCAGGTAGACATTTCTAGACAGTGGGTGCGGGTATACAAGAGGCGGTTATACACTTGCAGCCATGTAGACCCTGGTAACGCCAGGTAACTCAGCTAGTAGTAGTAGTAGTAGTAGTAGTAGTAGTAGTAGTAGTAATAATAATAATAATAATGATAATGATAATAATACAACAACACTTAGAAAAGAGCGCGATTCAAAAAAGGAGAAACGCAGTCGGTGTGACCGACAATTAATATTTATTGCACATGAGTACAAATAAGGCACAAGGCCAATAATGGGGAAAGAGGAATGCTGATCTTCATTTGTCTTAAACTAAAACTTGGCTCATACCTAAAATATCAGATGTAGGTCTATATGGTTAAACCTGAAAGACCAGATGTAGATGCAATGGGTTACAATGGATCATACATAAAAAACAAATGTTAGTTGCAACGGAGGAATTAAAAACAGCGCATGTAGATCTCACGGCTTATACCTACAATACCAGATGTAGATGCAACGTGTCATACATAAAACGCCAGATGTAAATGCAACGGGTCTTAACTAAAACACCACGTATAGATATAACGGGCCACTCTAAATAAGATATGTACATGCATCTGGTCATGCCTAAAACAACACATGTAAACGCAACCGGTAAATGTAAATGAAAATGGTCATACCTAATCCACTAGATATAGATGCAACAGACCATACCAAAAAACACCAGATGTAGATGTAACGGGTCATAATTCAAACACAAGATTTTACATGCAGCGGATAACTTGAAAACACCACACGTATATACCGGTAATAGGTAAGGCACCAGGTGTAGAAGCAACGGGTCATTCTAAAACACAGTATGTAGATTTAACCGCTCATATCTGTTACACTAGACGTAGATGCAACTGGTCAACCTATACACACTAATCTAGATGCATGTGTGTCATATCTAAACCCCACATCTATATGCAAAGGTCAAACGCAACATGTAAGTGTAACAGATCATACTTAAAACGCCACATGTAGATGCAACTGGTAATATCTAAAATACCAGATCTAGATGCAACTTGTAATACTTAAAACGCCACATGTAGATGTATCTGGTAATACCTAAAATACCAGATGTAGATGCAACTGGCAATACCTAAAATACCAGATGGAGATGCATCTAGTAATACCTAAAATACCAGATGTAGATGCAACTGGTAATATCTAAAGTACCAGATGTAGATGAAACTGGTAATACCTAAAATACCAGATGGAGATGCATCTAGTAATACCTAAAATACCAGATGTAGATGCAACTGATCATTCTAATTAACACATCAGATTCAACAGCTTCTTTCTAAAACACCAGATATAGACGCAACGGAGAACCTGAAAAAACGTAATGTAGATGCAATGTGTCACCAGATGCATAGATGTAACGTTCAATTCTAAAGTATCACATGTTGATGTAAAGGGTCGTAACTCAAACACAACATGTAGATATAACGTGTCATACCTAAAACATAAAATGTAGAAGCGACAGATCCCTCTAAAACACTAATTAAAGATTTAACGGGTCATAATTAAAACACCATATAATATACATGTAATGGATCATACATAAAGCACCAGATGTGTAGATGCAACGGGTCATTCCTAAAACATCAGATGTAGATGCAACGGGTCACTCTAAAACAACACATGTCAATGGAACACGAGGTGCCTAAAGCCGTAAATATAAATGCAAAGAGTCATACCCAAAACACCAGATGTAGATGCAACGGGTCAATTCTAAAAACAGATGTAGATGCAACGGGTCATTCCTAAAACACCAGATGTAGGTGTAACGGGTGAGTCAAAAGCACCACATGTAGTTTTAACAGGTCATAACTAAAAAAAAAAAAAGACAGATGCTGAAGCAAAGGTCACCGTAAAACACTAGATGTACATTGCAACGGGTCATACCTGGAACACTAGATGTACATGCAAAGATTTCATACCTAAACACCAGATGTTGATACAATGAATCATACCTAAAACACCAGATGGAGATGCCACAATTCACTGTTAAACCCCAGATGTAGATGTCCCGGTTCATCGTAACAACCAGATGTGGGTGTAATGGTCATACCTAAAAATCCAGATGTAGACGCAACGAGTGCCTCAAAAACACATGTGTAGATTTAACGGGTTATAACAAAAACACCAGATGTAGATGCTGCGGTCACCCTAAAACTCCAGATGTAGATGGAACGGTTCACTGTGAAACTTCAGATGTAGATGTAACTAGTCACGCCTACAAAACAGATTTAGATTCAACTGGTCCCTCTAAAGCAACAGTTGTAGATTTAACGTGTCATAACTAAAACACCAGATGTAGATGCTACGGTCACCCTAAAACTCCAGATATAGATGGGACGGTCACCCTAAAACACGAAATCTAGATGCTACGGTCATCCTAAAACAGCAGATGTAGATGAGATGGCACAGACCTAATACAACAGATACATATATATTTCGTTACATCTATATTCCAGGTATATATATATATATATATATATATATATGACGAATCTCCCCTAAAATATCAGTAGACAAGTTATACTAATCTCTGGGTCGAGTAGTGTGTACTTAGACTCTGTGGAAACAATGTGTGTAATGTCTGAACAGTACCAAAATTAAGAAGTAGACGAGATATCCCTAGACATAGGCAGTGAAACGAGAACAGTCTACCACCGTAGATGAAATAAAGGATTCAGATCAGAATTGTCTGTGTTACCCAGATCGAAATACCCCTGAGGAAGGCCGGAGGAAACAACGGTCGAAACCGTGTGATAACAATATGTTGAAGACAATAGTCCGAATATGAACAGCGTAAACAATATAGACGTATTACCCCAAAGACACAAGTAATTTTATTTTTAAACTGTAGGCTAAATGGGGCACCTCTAAACCGTTACCAGATGTAAAAGCAACGTGTCTCCGTACAACACCAGATGTCGAGAAAAAGTGTTATAAAACACCGGTTGTAGCTATAACAAGACAAACCAAAAATAAATGATGTCAGGTGTTAGTAGAAATCACCTAATGTGTATTTAATGGATTACACACAAACAGCTGATGTCGATATAATGAGTCATGCCTAAAACACCAGATGTAGATGTAACTAGTCCACCCGATATAGATGTAACTGGTCCACTAGATGTATATGTAAATGGTCCACCCGATGTAGACGTAACTAGTCCACCCGATGTAGATTTAACTGATCCACCCGATGTAGATCTAACTGGTCCACCAGATGTAGATGTAACTGGTCCACCAAATGTAGATGTAACTGGTCCACCTGATGATGATCTAACTTGTCTACCCGATGTACATGTAACTGGTCCACCAGATGTAGATGTAACTGGTCCACCCGATGT
The DNA here is from genome assembly GCA_903632075.3 of Acanthosepion pharaonis. NCBI lineage: Eukaryota > Metazoa > Mollusca > Cephalopoda > Sepiida > Sepiidae > Acanthosepion > Acanthosepion pharaonis. Next base: position 2,622,065 of record CAHIKZ030004832.1, read on the forward strand.
AGATGTAACGAGTCACCTATAAAAAAAGATGGTGATTTAATGAGCCACCCCCTAAACCACCAGAAATAAATGTAAAAAGTCTATATTAAAACCCCAGATACATATGTAAATAGTTATAAAACGCCAGTTGTAGATGTAACGTGACAATCCTAACATAAGAGATGTAGACGAGTAATGAGTTTGTACAAAAACAGTTGATGCAGATGTAACAGATGTAAATACAACGCGTCAGTCTAAAACAACCGGTGTAGAAATAACCAGATGTAGATATAAGTTTTCACTCCGAAACCCCAAGATGGAGATGTAACCAGTTATAAAGCATCGTGTGTAGACTTAACGGATGACATCGAAAAAACAAAAGATGTAACGAGTAATCCCTAAAACAGCAGATACTGTAATAAGGAGTCAGCTCTAAACCAGCACATGTAGATGTAAAGAGTCTACATTAAAACAGCCAGATGTAGATATAACGAGTTAAAAAACGCCATATGTAGGTGTAACGTTACTACATTAAAATAAGAGATGTAGATATAACGGTCAGTACAAGATGACCAAATGTAGATGTAACATGTCAACCCTAAATCACTATATATATATATATATATATATATATAACGTGATGCCCTGAAAACACGAGGTTTAGATATGATAAGTCATTACTAAGACATCAGATGTATATGTAACAGTTTACTCTGAAAAAGTAGATTTTAAAAGGTTCAAATCAATCAAACACCCCTCGCTAGGAGAAACGCTGTTACATAAGCTGGAATGACCAATCAAAATACAAGTATATGAGAATTCAAAAAACTTCACATCGAAATTTGGTTATAATAATTATTTAATGCGTTAATGTTAGGGTTAAGCTAAAATAGAATTGTAACAGCCGGGTCACACTCTTTGGGTCCTGTCACTGGATCTAACTAACGCCGTTACCCACTGTACCACGTGTCTACAGTCACAGAGGGAAATTGACAGGAGATAACTGATAACTGAGATCCATTAAAACATGGCATGTGGAACTAGAACAGTCTACCCCAGTGAACAAAATCAAGGGTTCAGTTCGACATTCCAAGTACCTGAAGAAATCCGGAGCGTACAACGGCCGAAATGTTGTAATAAATATGGCGACAAGGATGAGGACAATAGTCCGAATAATGTAAATAATGTACATAAAACCTAATCTCAGAAAAATAGGCAGATACTGAAAGGCCGAAACGTTGTAATAAATATATCGACAAAGATGAGGACAATAGTCCGAATAATGTAAATAGTGTACATAATACCTGATCTTAGAAATATAGACAGATACTGAAAGGCCGAAACGTTGTAATAAATATGGCAACAAAGATGATGACAATAGTCCGAATAATGTAAATAGTGAACATAATACCTCATCTCAGAAATATAGACAGATACTGAAAGGCCGAAACGTTGTAATAAATATGGCAACAAAGATGAGAACAATAGTCCGAATAATGTAAATAATGTACATAATATCTCATCTCAGAAATATAGACAGAAATACATATTAAAACAATTTTTTATTCATGAAATTTATAATCCTTTACTAAATTATTAAAATATGTGAACCAACCATAAGGAAATCCTTATTATTTACCATTTAGAAAGTTCGGATTAACTGGCATTTAGCGGAGGTTTTGCCAACCATTCCAATAAATAATCCAATATTGTAAATAAACAGTCTAATAAATATGAAAACATTTTTTTATTTATAAGAATGCTTTTATATTTACAGCATTCTAAAAATGAATACAATTAAAACACTACAATATTTATCATTTACCAATTCATAAAGAAATAATTATGAAAACATTTTTTATTCATAAAGTATAAACATTTACTAAATTACTAAATTATGTGAATCAACTATAAGCAAATGCTAATTATTTAAGATTTTATAAAGTTCGATTTGATTGGCAATTAGCCGATATTTTGCCAACCATAAACAATCTAATAAATAAATAGTGTTTATAGTCTTTGTTGTCAGTGCTCAAGAACAAATAAAATGTGTAAATTCACTTTAATATACATAAGTTTCATTACAATTCTAAAAATCGCTTTTTAAAACAATAAATATTGCCGGGGAGTGTAGGTAGTTAAAATAAAAGCGGTGTCAATGGAAAAACTGTCCTTCTGACGCTTCAATTTTTTCGGCCATGAAAGCCCAAGATTTCCGACTTAAGGATATATTATGTAATAGTGACAAATTTGTTAATATAACAAATTTTAGCGATTTTAAATATCATTACAATCAATTTAAATTCGGTTTGAAATACAGCAAAATATTTTGCTTATAGGAAATATTAAATTTAATCTATTAGCTTGTAATTAAAGCTAAAATGAAAGCTTCAAGAAAGATTTCTGGGGTACCACACACACACACACACACATATACATATTATACATATATGTATAATATTGTTACATAAAGTAAGAACAAATCTAAAATAGGTTTACGTAAAAGTTAACGTCTTTTCAAGGAAAAATTAAGTAAAAAATTAAGAAAAATATGATTTGTGTAAATAAATTACATTTACCTTATAAGACTGATGAGTTGATGCAATCACCATGAAACTTAGAGTAGGACAGATAAGTGAATATTTAATTTAATTTACTTTTACTCTGTCTCTCTCATACACTTTCTGCCATTCTCTGTCTGTCTGTCTGTCTGTCTGTCTCTCTCTCTCTCTCTATATATATATATATATCCCAAATTATATGCGCACTTTCTTTCTGCACTTCCAGAATATATTTAAATTCTTATAGACACTTATGTGTAAAATGAATACAATCTGAGACATCTATCTATCTATCTATCTATCTATCTATCTATCTATCTATCTATCTATCTATCTATCTATCTATCCCTGTCACGTTCCTATATAGCGAGTTAGTTAACCAAAATAGTTGCTGAAGAGAGAGATACACAAAAATATATAACCAAAAAAGACGGGGAAGAGAGATAAGCATTCATAGTAGGAGAGTGAAAGGAGATCCAATAAGGTCCAGAGAGAAAGATAGAGTAAAGAGATAAATGTCAAGTAATGTAGAGATTGTAGAGAGAGAGAGAGAGAGAGAGAGAGAGAGAGAGAGAGAGAGGGAGGGGAGGGCGAATAAGAAGAGGATGCAACCAATTTTTTCAGTATTAACCCCAGTCTCTTAAATGAGTCAAAGGTTAAAACGGAAAGACATGACATGTATCAAGTCATGTTTGACTTGCCGTTTTAGTCACTAGCCACCGGCGACAAGTTAACATAAAATCAAGCAAAGATCTTGCGGATTGAGAGTTCCCGTCTTTGAATCGGCGTTGCGGAGTGGGGCAATAAAGGGTTGCGACCAGCGATCGAACTCTCTTCAGACCTTGATGAGTCTGCATTGCCTCGAGTCAAGCTGAAGTTGATGGGCAAGTGCTCCTGTTGTCTTGTTCCGGCAAATATTATCGGTTTGACTGTCGGAATTAGGAAGGGCCGTGGGGGACAGTTTGCTAAACAAGGGCAAAGTGGAAATATTATCGAACGAACCCCAGACGACGTAAATAAGGTTACACAATATAATTTTAGAATATTAAGAAGAAAACAAAAATACGTTTGGAGTTATTGCCTCTCTGCAACTTTCGCCTAACTATAAACTCTCATTTTCTCCTAAAGTAACTTCTAAAGAAAAAATACTAAAAAAAAAAAATAGTTTTCAAAATCGATTCAGGAAAACCTTTTGTTTGGTAAATTAAGCTAAAAAATAGTGTTATCTTCAAGCGTTGAATACTTTCTTGCCAGAAGGCAAGATTTGTCAGAAACTAAGCAAGTGTCATCACACATCTGTTATTGAGTGGGTGGACAACGGTAGATGGTGTCTGCGTATTTGGAACTGCGGTAATCAGATTTTACCAATAACTTACACAGAAGAAGAATTAACAAGAAAGAATAAAAGCAATATTCTAGGAATATTGGATATCCTGTAAAACTTTTATTAGAAACAAACTCATTTTGGTGAATGTTTATTGGCTAAGGATTAGAAAGATTTATTCAATTTTTTCCAAATGTGAACTCGAAGGATTCTTCTTCAATGTGCCGTATCCCTTCAGGACATAGGCGATCATGGCTCTCCACAATTTCCTGTCCTTTATAGTTAGTAGTAATTTTTTTGCTATCACTCCTATCCCCTGTTCTACCACCCATTTACAAAAAAACTCGCTTTTCTTTTTCTATGTGCCAGGTCTCTTCAAGCCTTGGCGATCATGGCTCTCCACAATTTCCTCTTCTTTATAGCTTTTTAATCTCTCCTATCCCCTGTTCTACCATCCATTTACAAAAACTCGGTATTCTTTTTCTAAGTGTCGTGTCTCTTCAAGACTTGGACGATCATGGCTCTCCACAATTTCCTGTTCTTTATACCTCTTAGTAAATTTTGTCTTTTTTATCTCTCCTAAATCCTATTCTACCATCCATTTACAAAAACTCACTTTTCTTTTTCTATGTACCGTGTCTCCTCAGGACTTGGGCGATCATGGCTCTCCACAATTTCCTGTACTTTATAGTTATTAGTAATTTTTTTGTTATCACTCCTAACCCCTGTTGTGACAACAAATTAAACAAGTCCGTTTTTCTTTTATGGGCTGTATCCATTCAGGGCGTAGAGATCATGGTTCTCCACAACTTCCTGTCCTTTGTAGCTTTTAATAAACCCTGTTTTCCCATCCATATACGCAAGCTCGTTAAGTAGGTTACGCGTTGTTTTCTTTTATTATTTTTGACTTCAATCTGTTTTGTGAGTATCAAATTTTCCAAGCATTCTTTTCTCATTATGTACCTTAGAAATGTCAAGTCTCTCTTTCTGATGTTAAGTATAAGTGTCCTTTTTGCTCCCTATTTTCTTTAAAACTTTGTCGTTGCTCACATGTTCAGTATTCTCATCATCAGTCTGTAGTATCACATTTCTGCGGCTTCAAGTCTCTTCTTCATCAGTGGGGAGATTGCCCAGCATTCAGTATCGTATAGGAAGACCAATATTACATGATAGTTAAGTACATTTTTGTTTGTTTCTAACAAAAGAATTTCCTGTTTCTTAATACTTTGCTTAACTTTTGGAAGGCATTTTTCGCTATCCCAATGCGCCTTCGGATTTAAGTATCGAACTTTTCGTTCTCTGTTAAAACATGTGCCAGATATTTAAATTTTTGTATGTGTTTGATTTCCGTACCTCCAATTTATAATTTGCATATTAGGCCGTTCCTTTTGCTGATAACTATACATCCTGTTTTATTGCCAAAAGGACTTTTGCCCTTTCCTCTTGCACTTTCCATTCCGTGTCTGTTATCAACACTGTGTCACTTGCATATGTTATACTGTTAAGATTATGATTCTTGGTAGGACAACCAATTCTCTGAGAATAGCTTCATTGAATCGGTTGAATAAATCCGATGACAAACCACACACTTATATCTTATACTTCTTTCTATTTTTGTATATTCACTTTTCTCTGTGTATTCAAAAAGTTTGCTGCCAGTAAATGTTCTGGACTATTCTATTATCTTTCCAAATATGTCACGTTATACAGGGTGTCCATAAAGTTCGTGTGCTCTTTAAAAAATTTATAACTTTATTTGTATTAGTGATAGAAATATTCTGTAAAAAATGTTATAAAGTTTAATGTACCTAGTTTTAAGTATAGCTAAAATAACTAAATATGATTTTAGGCATTACTGTAAATCAGTTGGCAAATGTTTTCCGTGAACAGCAAAATATGGAGGACATGTGGAAACTTAAATAAAATTTCAATAAAACCTTTAAAAAATATAGATTTACTTCTTTCTAATCCTTTTTTCAAATTATTTCTATCCCAAATACAAATAGTTATAAATTTTAAAGTGCACCTGAACTTTTGGACACCCTATATATATATATATATATATATATATATATATATATATATATATATATATATATATATATATATATATATAGTATTTTAAAAGGTGACCTACTAGATCTTGCGGAGGGCTCTTAATTGGGCCTTCATCACAATAGGTATGGAGGAGTAGATGCGATAGGCATCAATAAACTCCAGAAAAACTCAAAATTGATCGCTGCATTTAAGTATTGAATTAATGTTTAAGCTTACCTTTTAAAATACTGAGAAATCGTATTAACCTTTGTATTGCTAATGATGGAAAGTTAAATAAAATTTCAATAAAACCTTAAAAAATACAGATTTACTTCTTTCTAATGCTTTTTACAAATTATTTCTATCGCAAATACAAATAAAGTTATAAATTTCTTAATGTGCACATGAACTTTATGGACACCCTGTATACTATAAATGTTCAGCTATAATTTTGTGATATTTCTGTTGAATGTACCCTGTTTAAAAAGTAATTCTTTATTATTAGGGCAAGAATATAAGAATTCATTTCTTTTTTATTCTTGACTAGGATTTATATCATCCAATTCCTTCCAATCCTTTTCTTTTTTTTTATATTTAAAACACAAGATTTATTTTATTTCCCAGTTGAAGAAAAGGAAAAAATAACGAAATGATTCTCAACTGAACAAACTCGTTGATTGGTTATCGTTGATTTTATGATCGGCTTTAAAGAAAACTACCTGGACGAATCGGAGTCGGTCGACACTGAAAATAGAAAAGCAGAGATTTTATTTGCTACAACCAAAGGAGTTTTCTTATCAAGTAAACAATGAAGAGATTCCCATCCAGCAGTTTTATTGTTTGAATAATGAGGCGTTTATCTTCAATTTTATTATAAAATGAAAACGCCATGGGAAGAATAATAAACACTAAAGACGCGCAATTCTTCCTTTGCCTGATTTTTGCTCGCATCTTTATTTTATTTCTTTTTATTTGGATTGTTTGTTTGTTTGTTTGTTTGTTTGTTTGTTTCTTTCTTTCTTTCTTTCTTTCTTTCTTTCTTTCTTTCTTTTGTTCGTTGTTTCGTTTCTATAAATTATTGTTCAGTGAATATTACCTTCTTTAATTTTTCCATTAATTTCTTCCCCTTTTTTCTTTCTTTTTTTTCGTTCGTTTGTTTTGTGCGTCTTCCTTTTTTCTTTCTTTCTTCTATCGACGATCCTTTACTGAATTATTACTTTTTTAATTTTTCATTAAATTTCTTTCTTTTTTTCTTTCTTTCTTTTTTCGTATTTCTCTTTGTTTGTTTGTTTGTTTGTTTGTTTTCTTTCTTTCTTTTTGTTTGTTTGTTTGAATTTTGTTTAAATTTTTTTTTAATTTTCTTTCTTTTTCTTTCTTTTTTCTTTCTTTCTTTCTTTCTTTCTTTCTTTCTTTGATTTTTGGTTCGTTCTTTCTTGACTTGTTTGTTTTTTCGTTCTTTCCTTGTTTCTTTCTTTCTTTCTTTCTTTCTTTCGCCCATCGACGATTCCTTACTTATTACCTTCTTTGATTTATTCATAAATTTTCATTTTTTCCTTATTATTTTTTGTTTCCATCTTTTTCTTTCTTCATCCATTATTCTGTCTTTCATTAATTGTTTCTTTTCCATATTCTGTTGTTCCTTTAATCTACTTACTTAAAATATATATTTTATTTTATTTCGTTCTTACTTTTCTTCATTCATTTTCTTTCTTTTACTTTGTCTTTTTCTGTCATTCATTCTTCATTTTAGTTTTCATTTCTAATTGTTTTACTTTTCTTTCTTCCTTTCTTTCTCTATGTCTTTCCCTTTTCTTTCTTTCTTTTCTCTTTCTTTTTGACTATTTTTTTGCCGCCTTTTTTTTGATTTATTTATAAATTTTCATTTTTATTTGTTCGTTCATTTTTTTTGTATTTCTTTTTTTTTTCTTTCTTCATTCTTCATTCAATTTCTTTCTTGTTTGTTTGTTTTCTTTCATTCTTAATTTATTTAGGTTTCACTTTTAATTGTTTTCCATTTTCTTTTGTTCCTTTGTTTTTTTGTTTTTTTTGTTTCTTACTTAAAATTTCTTTTTATTTTCAGGTTCTTTCTTTCTTTTGTTTCTTTGTTTCTTTGTTTGTTTCTTTCAGGTTCTTTCTTTCTTTTGTTTGTTTGTTCATGTCAGGTTCTTTCTTTCTTTCTTTTGTTTGTTTGTTCCTTTCAGGTTCTTTCTTTCTTTCTTTTTTTTTTTCTTTCTTTTCTATTTTCTTTGTTTGTTCCTTTGTTCTTTCTTTCTTTCTTTTCCTTTCTTTTGTTTCTTTGTTTCTTTTCTTTTTTTCTATTTTTCTTTCTTTTCTTTTTCTTTTTTTTCATTTTACTGCCCGCTCTTTTGTTTCTTCATTCGTGATCTGCCTTTCATTAATTCTTTATTTGTTCGTTCATTTCTCTCTTTAGTATTTCTTTTTTCTTTCTTTCTTACCATTCTTCATTCAATTTCTTTCTTGTTTGTTTGTTTTCTTTCATTCTTAATTTATTTAGGTTTCACTTTTAATTGTTTTACCGTCCTTTCTTTCTTTCTTTCTTTTCTTTCTTTGTTTCTTTTTTTTTTTCTTTTGTTTTTTGTTTCTTTGTTTGTTCTTTTGTTTCTTTCTTTTTTTTGTTTGTTTGTTCATTCAGGTTCTTTCTTTCTTTCTTTGTTTCTTTCTTTGTTTCTTTTGTTCCTGAGGTTCCTTTTTTTTCTTTCTTTCTTTCTTTTTTGTTTCTTTTTCAGGTTTCTTTCTTTTGTTTGTTTTTCCTTTCAGGTTCTTTTCTCTTTCTTTTTTTTGTTTCTTTGTTGTTTTCTTCCTGTGTTCTTTTCATAAATATTTAGAAAACAACTTTTTTTCTTTCTTTTTATTTCTTCCTTTTATTTTTTTTTGTATTTTGTTTGTTTTTCTTTCTTTCTTTCTTTCTTTCTTTCTTTCTTTCTTTCTTTCTTTCTTTCTTTCAAGAATTCCTCTAAACATTCCATTGTTTATTATGAACATTTTAACAAACAAATAAAAAACAAACAAACTGAAACCAAACTTTCTTTTATCTCCTCCTCATATTATATATATATATATATATTTATCTTTACGCAACTGTTTTATGCCCATCCATTCAATCCATCTTCCATTCGTTCATTTTCGGGACTTCCTACGTTTATTTACATTTCCCGCTCAAAGCTAACTCCAACTAAATATTAGAAGACATTCAACAGAACAGAATTGACTGAGAACAAAAATAATAATAATAATAATAATAATAATAATAAAACCAAATAAATAATCTGGTTTGAATTCTTGGTGAAAATAGAAGCCGAAGATTTATCGCAGGAATTTCCTACTGAAATCCGAAATCAACAATTCTATCTTGCCTTCTTGGAAAAGCACCATCCAACCAGTTTTGTTTTTGTGCGTATTAAGAGTCGATGATTATTTATTTTTATGGAATAGCATTTCCTTTGGGAAGAAATTACAAGAAAAGAATTTATACTTTCTATCTAGGAATTATCTATCTGAAATCTATCGATCTCAGTCAATTCTATCTATCTATCTATCTATCTATCTATCTATCACCATCCAACCAGTTTTGTTTTATCTATCTATCTATATCTCAGTCTGATGATTATTTATCTATTTTATCTATCTATCTATCTCAGTCTTTTGGGATCTATCTATCTATCAATCTAATCTAATTTATCTATCTATCTATCTATCTATCTATCTATCTATCTATCTATCTATCTATCTATCTATCTATCTATCTATCTATCTATCTCAGTCTGTTCCTATCTATCTATCTATCTATCTATCTATCTATCTCAGCCATTAGTACACAATGGTTTAGTGTGTATGAAATTATAAGAAAAAAGAGAACCAATGTTATGGAGCGAGAACAAGAGTAGAAAATGAATCAAGAAGACAGTAGATAACGATTGATATTGCATTTATGTTTTTGAAGATGAAAATTGTCTGGAAAGGTTGACGCCAAAATATATTTCCACAAGCAAGAAGTGCGAGAAATTGTTAGCCTAGTACTTACAGTTACATCGAGCCAATTCACTTTTTACCAAACTAGTACTACGCTTAAATTCATTAAGTGTGGGTGCTGTGGCGAAGAGCTCATCCGAACATTCCCATGAAAATATTCAGAGAAAAGGCACGGAGAAACTATATTATGGCGCTTTTTCTAATTGACTTAAGCCGAGTTGCCTGGTTATGACCAGTAATATTGCTGATTCTGCTTTGTAGTTTAAGAAGAATTTTTATGTATACAACAGATAGAAGCGGACCATGTGGCAGTGATAAAAAGCATGGACTAAAGAATATATAAATATATATTTATATATATATATATATATATAACTTGTATGTATGTATAGATATAAATTTGTATATATATATATATATATATATATATATATATATATATATATATATATATAGCTAGGTTTAAGAAGAATCTGTATGGAGAATATCAAGGAGGTTGTAATCAGGGAACTCAATGTAAAACGAATATTAATTTAATTAAAATTAAAAAAAAAAAACAGACAATCTTAAGGGTCATTACTTATGTTTTATTTCCTTATTGATTATATTTTATTTCCCGGGGAAATAATATATAATCAATCGACCTTTAAGGTTGTCTGTTTTTTAATTAAATTCATATATATATATATATATATATGTTAAGACATTTTTATGTTTATACATTCTTTTTATAGATACAAATATTTAAGTAAATGCTCTGTTTATAATAAACAACATTTACCGGCTGGAGTGTCCGAGAAATTTTCATAGAAAATATTCGTCCTCTGACAGGAATCGAACCTATATCCTATATGGAACCGTCATATAGCCTGATGTGCCTTTAACCGATTGGGCCACAGAGGAACGTTCGGTTTTACTGTCTTTAAACTACAATCTTCCATGACTCTCTCACGTACATTCATATCTGCTCAATGCGTATCCAAATGTAAACAAATGACGTCCCACATTATGAAATGGACAAAGTCCGACAATTATTTTAAGACATTTTCATGTCTATACATTATTTTTATAGATACAAATATTTAAGTAAATCCTCTGTTTATAATAAAAAGTAGTTACCGGCCTGAATATATATATATATATATATATATATATATATATATATATATATATATATATATATATAAGATTGCCTAGCACAACACAGTGAACCAACTTTCTTAGCAGCTGATCTAGTAATGGATTCAATATAATCTTTCCACTTCATGTTAGCCGGGAATGATAGCCCAAGAGGTGCAACGAGTCACTTTAATGAAGGTTAATATTAGTCATGCCGATGGGAGGCAGGAAGGGATATTTCAAGTGATTAACAGAGAAAAATATTTTGGAAGCGTTATAATTAACAAGCAATTAATTGCCCCAGTTAACATCTGACTGTAGGTAATTTTTTAGATCAGACCTACCATCGAGACAGGAGTAAATTGATGTGTTTTCAGCATAGATATTAAGTTGAGAACTGATGTCACTAGGAAGGTCGTTGATGAAAATTAAGAACAAATTAGGATCAAGGATAGAGTCCTGGGAGTCACCTGTATTAATACATGAAGATCTAGAAGAGTGGCCATTCAAGACAACTTTCATTTCACGATTTGTTAAGAAAGACTGAACCAGTTCAAAAATTCGCCCAGAACTACCATAGCCTTTCAATTTGTGAAGAAGACCTGGTTTGCCAAAATCTGTCAATCGCTTTCGAGATGTCCAAAGTAACAGACCGAGCTTCACCAGTCTTGTCTAAAGCTTGATAGACCGTTTAGGCGATAATCGTTAGTGCCCAGCATTTGACCTAGTGAAGTGAAAGCCATATCGCTTGTCTGAAAGAAGGCCCTACGATGTGAGATGATGAACCAATTTAGAGTTGATTAGGACCTCTAGTAGTTTGCCAATAAGAAATAGAAAGCTAACAAAGTAGTTCGAAGGGTCAGTCATTTCACCTGATGTTTTAAAGACTGGAACAACAGAGGAGGATTTACAACATGCCTGAAAGCATAAGGGAGCGAGTCATTTATTGTAAAGTATAAAGAATACAGGAGTCAGTTCGGGGACACATCTCTTAAGAGCTATTACAGGAATACTCTTCAGAAGTACATGCTTTTCTGGGATCAATATTAGAGATGCATATCCCTCTACAGGAATTCAGTTCTAAGTGGAAAGACAGGCAAGTATACTCCAGATGAGTTAAGAGTAGAGTTTGAGGAGAATTTACGGGTAAAACAATTTGCTTTATCAGTAGATGTTAACATCGCAAATACAAAATATACTCTTATTTAATAACCTATTAAAGAGAGTATACGGTATATTATTTACATTATTCGGACTATTGTCCTCATCTTTGTCGCCATATTTATCACAACGTTTCGACCGATGTACGCTCCAGCCTTCTTCAGGTGGTTGGACAAAGATGAGGATAATAGTCTGAATAATGTAAATAATGTACATAATACCTCATCTCAGAAATATAGACAGAGTCAGAGTATACGGTGCGTCATTCTATCAACAAAGACACGTGCTGGGACATGTTTACATTTATTACGTGCAGCCACGAATAGGCGTCGGTTGTGATAGGAAATGTTACGTTGGTATAGCCGGAAAAAAATTATTCATGCGGGCTATTTTGATTTCACTTGGATATTTCGCAGAAGGTGCAAAGGTATCGATGCCGGCTTTGGCCCAAGAAGAAACCTCACTGGTACAATTCTCAATGGGAAGCTTAAGAATATCAATCGAGGGAGCATCCTGAAGAAAGTCCCAAAGTGAATCACAATAAATATACATACCGCAGTCTTATATCTATAAGTATGTATCTATCTTACTTTTCATATCTATCTATCTATCTATCTATCTATCTATCTATCTATCTATCTATCTATCTATCTATCTCAGCCAGTTCCTATCTATCTATCTATCTATCTATCTATCTATCTATCTATCTATCTATCTATCTATCTCAGCCAGTTCCTCTCTATTAATCTTCTATCTATCTCATTCTGTTCACATCTCTCATATGCATAGTAAAGATATTGACATTCCACACGACTTCAAACGAAAGGTTAGGAAGGAAACTCCCATCAGTAATGAAAAGAGCGATAACAGTTACTGGACATGAGAGATTTATTTTCTTAAAGAATTGTTTTCAGAGAAAATTCTATATATTTCAACCGACGGTGGCACAGTCTTTTCGGTCAATGTTTCCTTATAAGGAAACAGTTAATATTACCATTATCATTATCTGTAGTCTACCTTTCGCTCCCTATCTTCGTCTTTATTTTTGTCTTTGAAAATATGTCTTCCTCTTATAGATGTGAAGTCTATCTTTGCTCTCCGGCGCCATTTTCTCCAATTTTGTCTTCGCTTATTTCCTTCTCTTTGCTTGTCTTTTTATTTCGTTCAGCTTTGGAAAAATGGGAATAATTCAGTTTCGTATAAATAAATACGAATGGGATTTCAAATCAATATTTCGCCCGTAAATGATGTTTACAAGATGTTTACTTCATTAAGATAACAACTCAAACAAACAAACAAAAAGCCTTATTCTTGGAAAGTAATTACCATTCGAGAATTATCGTTCTTACTTTTTCAGCTAAAAGCACGATTATAATTTGAAATCCTTCAATCAAATGAAGATGTCTTCGACATAATCCAATGTCGTAGAATACTTCTAAGTTGTCTGGGATTTTCATATATTCTTCTTATTTCTTGCTTTCTTATATTTGTCTTGTTTTCAACAACACTTTTTAAGATGATGTATTCTTTGATTTCTGCAAATTATAAAAAGGAAGAATTTTCCAACGAGATTTTACTATTCTCTTTATTTGCGTCGTGCCCATTTCAGACATAGGCGAACATGATTGAGACAAATGCTCACAGGAATTCCACCTATGACTGAAATCTAATTTTTTATTAATTATACTATTTAAAGAAATCGTATCCAACCCATGCAAGGCAGTAAAGATACGAGAGGCTACTTGGAGTTAAAGAATTAGAAAACAGAAAACAAACGACCGAAAACAATAGAAGAGTAATCAGAAAGACAGTAGATAACGATTGACATTGCATTTAAATTTTTTAAGATCAAAGTTGGCCGAGAAGTGCGAGAAAAGACAATTTTAGCATATAACTTACAGTTGCATATAGCCAATTTAATTTTAAATTGATGAGACTTTGTTGTCAATCTAGTACTGCCTTTAAATTCATTAAGTCTAGGTACCATAACAAAGAAAGATATTTAATTACATAAAAAATAGAAAATGTGGCAGAAGGCCAATATGTACAATGGGGAAAAGGACGGTCTTGTTCTGTCTTAACGTTAAACAAGCCACAAAACTGACCCTAACATACAACAATATTCCTAACACCAAAACAACGCATTCTTATTTACCAATCTTACTTCATCCACCCTAATACCCCAGAATCGCCATGAAAGTCTTAAGTAGTCCCCACATTTTTTAAAATCATTTCACCTCAAGCAAGGCCCGAGTGCCACTAGTACGCAAGAAAGTGAGAGCAAGAGTAAAGAGGGACGTTTGATGAAAGGATATAGAGAAGGATGGGGATCGTGATCAAGGCATCAGAAGATGTCGATTGACATTACATTGGAATATTTGAAGATTATAACTTATCAGGGAAGCAAGTAAGAGGAAGGGAGTTCCCATCTCTGTCCCATAACGATTGTTCCATTTACGTACACATTTCATAGACTAAATGGAACAATAATTATGGGACAGAAGTAGAATAATATAGAAGAATGGCTACTTTAATAATCAGATTAAATTGAACGAGGAGGGGAAACATTTTCTTTTTAAGCATATCACCCCAAGCAAGGCGGGAGTGCCACTAGCACGCAGAGAGTGAGAGCAAGAGTAAAGAAGGGTGTTTGAGGAAAGGATATAGAGAAGGAGGGGGATCAAGATCAAGGCATCAGAAGATGGCGATTGACATTACATTGGAATATTTGAAGATTATAACCACCAGGGAAGCCAGATACAAAGAGAATAACATAGGTACCAAAACGGATCCTTGTCTTAGTCAGGACTGGAAATTACTAGCACACAAAGGGTTACAGAGAGTGAGAGCAAGAGTAAAGAGGGGTATTTTTTAGGAAAGGATAAAGAGAAAGAGGGGGATCAGGATCAAGGCATCAGAAGATGGCGTTTGACATTACATTTGAATATTTGAATATTATAGTTATCAGAGAAGCAAGTAAGAGGAAGGGAGTTCCACTGTCTGGAAGTGCAAGAGAAGAAGCTTTTGTAGTAGAAGAGGCGGTTACATTTAATTGTTTCGAAAGTGAAAGTGTGGGACTGAGATTTCAACCTACTAGTACGCTTAAATTCATGCAACTGGGGCACCAGTGAAAGTAGCTCGTAAGAGCAGATGCCATGGAAATATTTGTAGAAAAGACAGAGGGAAACCACAGCACGTCTGTGAGAAAGTGACTGGTGACTGTAGACGAGATGACAGATCAGGGCCTATCACGTGTACAATTCTTGTCTGTGAGAAGGAGACTATAACAACAGTTTAAAAACTAAAACGCAATACCATATCGAAGAGCTCATTTGAACAATAACCTTGAAAGGATTTATAAAAAATGCACACGGAATCTGCATTACATCGGTGGGAAAGTGACTGAAGCCGAGATGCCAGCTTAGGACTAACAATATTGCTGATCCTTATTTGGATTTTATCAAGAATCTCTAAATAAATAGCGGGAGCGTCCGACCAAATGGCAAATGTTTAAACTAAGTTTAGATCAGATCCATATCAGACACTGGATGCTACATGAATTCTAACAAGGATTCCTAAACAAAGGAAATGGCAGGAAATATCCATTCTATGGAAATTAAAGATTAAGTAACCAGATATAGTTTGGCCAATTTTGATCGGAAAATCTTTTTTTTTTGAAATTTCGTAAACTTAAGGAATCAGCACTTATACTAGGCCACAAAAATCTCCTGAGCCGACCAAGTATAGAAATGAATACAATATGGGAACCAATAAGGAGTGCCAGAGAAAAGCGATAATAACAACAAAAATTGCAATATGAGCTCTCGTAAAAACATGAATTGATAACAACAACAATATTGCAATATGAGCACTGGTAAAAAAAGGTTGCTGAAACATTAGGTTTATAATACCCAGAAACACGGGTATTATAAACAAGGACACATGTCACAGTGGATAAAGGCGTTAGTTAGATCCAGTGACAGGACCCAAAGAGTGTGAGTTCAATACCCGGTTAAGGCAGTAGGGAACTTTCAGAGGGAAAATTAGCAGGAGATAACTGATAACTGACATCCATTAAACACGACACGTGGAACTACAACAGTCTACCCCAGTGAGCGAAATAAAGGGTTCAGTTCAACATTCCAAACACCTGAAGAAGGCCGAAACGTCAAAAATATGGCGACAAAGACGAGGACAATAGTCTGAGTAATGTAAATAATGTACATAATGCCTCATCTCAGAAATATAGACAAATCTTTTTCTCTAGGATATTTCTTTCGATCTGAACGATCAAGTTCCTTTAATATTTATAGCGAAGAAAACGGCGACTTACTTCGTCAAACCAAGTGACAGCGCGTCGCGTGTATCCTACGACGGAAAATGTGGCGAAAAAGAAAATTACTTACCAAAAAAAAAGGGACACGTATTCCGCATGACATGCTGAAGACGGAATATTTAAATTAAAAAACATGTCCGTCGCAGGAGTCACTATAAAAGTATTTTAATATGCAAAAATTGGGCGTCCTCTACCAGTTGTCGACGAATGGAAAAAAAAATGCTCCGTTGATAAAAGCAGTTGGTGTTCTCGAATCGGGGGAAGATTTGTGTATTTTGGCTACTGCGCTCGGCGGAGAGTGAGTTATTTTTCTGACTGATTACGTGCATTGGGATTTGTGAGAATCGAGTTTTCGGCATTTCTTTCTGCCCCCGATATTCGAGTTTGAACTTACAGTGATTTATTCTCTGCGTTGTAGAATTAATCTGCAACAAATATTTCCTTTGCAATTCCAGAACGCCTACAATATTACTTGTACTTTTTACGGCATTCATCAAAAGGAGGGGCCGCCTTCGACCGACAGTTGACCAAGCGTCTATTCAGGCATTCAAATACATAGTAAGAGTTTCAGAGACGAATTTGGATTGACAAACACTCCCCAGACATATGTACACATATTAGGACAGTGCAAGCCGGTTGTACATTGGATGCCAACCAAGGCTATCATTTCAATAAATCCCGAAGGAAGAAAACACGCATTTACCTGTGGTATCACGTGTTAAGATTTGGTAAATGAAAGCAGTAAATCGAAAGAAATAACAACGCGAAAAACAAAACAAAAAAAAAATGAGGATGGAACAAAAATTTTAATTTTAATTTTTTGTTCTGAAACAGTAATTTCTGTTTTCGCTATGAAAACATTTTTTAAATAATATATATATATATATATATATATATATATATATATATATATATATATATATATATATATATATATATATATATATATATATATATATATATATATATATATATATATATATATATATATATATATATATATATATATATATATATATATATATATATATATATATATATATATATATATGTATATATATATATATATATATATATATATATGAAGAAATTTTAATAGTTTTAGGTATGGTATATTTATGGAATAAAGGGCTCAAAATCAGAGATAGAGCTTATGTAAATATTAAAATGAACATTGAAGTCAACACGCAGAGGCAACAGACTGTTTCATGATAGACGCATATATATATATATATATATATATATATATATATATATATATATATATATATATATATAAGTGAAGATTGAAGTCAACACTCAGAGGCGACAGACTGTTTTCATGCTACAGTCGCCTCTGATTGTTGACTTCAATCTTCGCTTATATATATATATATATATATATATATATATATTCGTCTAGTATGAAACAGTCTGTCGCCTCTGATTTTTGACTTCAATCTTCTTTATATATATATATATATATATATATATATATATATATATATATATATATATATATATATAAGAATTTACCAGTAGATATATTTTTGTAAAAGAATTTACTAATGTTCCCAAGAAAATTAAATTTCGTCAATAAATGACCCATAAGCTGTTCATATGCCGCTAAAGAAACAAATAACCAATTATTTTGGGAAAGAAGAGATAGGCATTTTCGCGAAAGTCACTGCAACAGCCTAGGACGGGATTTGAACTCGATTCGCCGAGTTCACTTCCCGCACCCATAATTAGTATACTACTGGCAATAACTAGGAAGTCCTTCAAAGTGAATTAGGCATGGCAACATATTCATTAGTGCTATTTCAGTTATTAGTGAATCATCCCAAATGGATTCTTGGTGATTGCACAATATTATCCAGATAAAAGATGGTTTCCTTGCGCGGCATATTTGTCATTAGATCGCAAATAATGAAGACAGGGGGAATGACATCAACGATGACGTCATTTCAGACGTCAATGTTTCGCAAGACAACGTCGTGCAAAACTCATGATGACAGGTGACGAGAGGGCTTGGGTATTGAAGATTAGAGAAACAGTGACATTGTTTCCATTATGAAATCGGGTGTCGCTAATTTGACAAATATGAGTAAATAGTCCTGGCCTGCGAAAGACATACAATTAGTGACTGATGAGAAGAAAGACGAATGTCGAAGTCGTATGAAGTTTAATTAGATGAAAACTGCACGCGAAATTGTGATCTCGGCAGCTACAATCAAGTAGGCCGCCAACTGTGACATGGAAATTCTGCACCAACGGAGTAGAGTTGCGTAAATTATAATAATTTACCACTGTCATAAAAGAAATGGCTGACTATTAGAAGATTTTCACATGCACTATTTAAATATACTTTTCTCATTATTATATTAAACTTTTGTAAAAATGGCGGATGAGTTACAGATAAATTATTTTCCACTTCGAGTTCAATAAAATATTCGTACTATTAATAAATTAAACATGTTCTTACAAAAAAATGGCGGTATTTTTGGTTAATTTCTTATTATTTTTTCATGTATTGCTTTGGTTTATTTTGTTTTACGGTAATGGGTTATTTAATGCCGACAATTTTTTTTTATATCTGGTACTATTTTTTTTCAAAAATACATTGTTGGTAACTCTCCCTTTTTCAAAAATGTATTGCTAGCAATATTTTTGTTTTCAAAAAACGTATTGCTGATTAAAAATTTTTCAAAGGGTATTGCTAGGATTAAAACCTATTTTAATACTTTCATGGTGTTTTGACAATTTTGGGTGGGGTTAACTATTTGCCCATAGTATCAGATGCTACCGACCTGGAAACACCAACAAGTTAAGAGGTAGTTCCACGCTCCTCAAAACCTCCTGATCAGAGGCCTTGCTGCTGGACGTAGTTTAACGCCTTACTCAGGACGTAGATGTAGTTTATCGTCATACCCAGGACGATTTTTCCTGTATAAGTCTAAATACATTTTTCTAAATTTTTTACAATGGTATTCACTTTGTACAAGGTCCAAGAGCCAGTCGAAGCAGGGAGTTACAGAGGCACTGTTTATGGGTGGGGGTATGGTGATTTTCTTAGCCCAGCTTAAGTATGGTACAAGGCTGAAAATATGGGATACCCTCTGAGGATTGAACTCAATCTCAATTCTTCTACCGAACAAAGAATTACACCAAAGTATCTACCTATATTTATTATGCATATTATTTACATTATTCAGACTATTGTCATCATCTTTGTCGCCATATTTATTACAACGTTTCGGCCGTTGTACGTTCCGGGCTTTTTCAGGTGGTAACTGAAACCCTTTCGAACTGAACCCTTTATTTCGTTCACTATGGTAGAATCTTCTAGTTCCACGTGCCATGTTTAATGGATGTCAGTTATATCCTGTTAATTCACCTCCCCACTGCCTTAACCGAGTATTGAACTCACACTCTTTGGGTCCTGACACTGGATCTAACTAACGCCTTTATCCACTGTGCCATGTGTCCTTTATTATGAGTTCAATACCTGATTAAGGCGGTGGAAAACTTTGAGAGGAGAATTAACAGGCGATAACTGATAACTGACATCCGTTAGACATTTCACGTGGAACTAGAACAGTCTACCCCAGTGAGCGAAATAAAGGGTTCAGTTCCACATTCCAACCACCTGAAGAAGGCCAGAGTGTACAACGATCGAAACGTTGTAATAAATATGGCGACAAAGATGAGGGCAATAGGCCGAATAATGTAAATAATTACACCAAAGTGCCCTAGTTTATATAACAGATAACAGATAACCCTAGATTTGAAAGGGTTAAAATTGTAGTGATCGGCGTGAAGCATCCACTTGGGAGTCGGTTCCTTAAAGCAGCGAATCATGGGAAGGAGCTGCTGGAATGAAACTTACATCTCACCAATGGAATGTGAAGTTAATGATCGGGGTTCGTTACAATGGCCTTTGCATGGCATGGTAGGTGTTAGCTGTGTAGGTTAGAATTGGTGGAACTTAGGAATATATTTCATCTGAGCTCTTATCATGGAAACAGCGATAGAGCAACGAGAGAGTTGCGAAGTCTAGTCTGTAAGAAAGAGGTTGCAGGGTGGAATATAATTTATCACCCACAAGGACGCAGACACTTTTCTGGAATCAAGAATGGAAAGTGAAAACTGGACAATTCCAGCCCATATCACATTAATAAGCAGTAATATTTGGGGATCAGTTTATTATTTAATCACTATAGAAAACAGATCTCCCACTTTGGGACTAATAGAATATTCATACTATTAATAAATTACACATGTCATGACAAAAATGGCGGTATATTTTTTAAGTCCTTACTATTAGTCTGTTTTCATGTGTGAGACGTTAAATATATTTTTTACAATTCTGTTAATATGTCGTAATACTGGGGGGTCAGTTTATTAAATAATAACGATAGATAATCGATCCCCCACTTTATACCCAGTAGAATTTTATATTAATATTTAGGATAGGATAAGAAAACAAATAAGAAATATTTCTAAATTTAACATATTTCGCTTTTTTTTATTTAAGCTTCATCCAAAAATATAATACGGAGGAGAAAAGAAAATTCTTGTATATTTTATTTTTGTGTTGTTTTTTTTTATTTCATTGGTTAAGCAGGTCTCACATATATTTATCCTGTCAAGCAGCGTTCGTGGGTATAATTTTTGTATGTTTGTGTATCACAATTCTAGTTGGTCTATGCAGGATTTGGCTAAAAATGTGTGTGCGTTTGAGCGTCTAGTGGTCATTTTGGGGTTGTTCGTATATTGATTGAGGGATGTTTTGTGTGAGAGTGAAAGAATTTAGGTTACATCATTTTTGGTTGTAGGTAGACTGATCTTAGATTACAACCATAACCGGTGTAACCTAAATTTAACTAAAACGCGGGTACACAGTCATTTAGTGTTAAAAGTGCGGACAGTTTATTATACTTCTGTAAAGTGGGGATATACAGACTAAATCTAACCATACACAAATTAAAAAAAATGAAGACTAGTCTATCCTAGCAGTCAAACACGATGGAATATTCTATGTTCCTATCATTATGAAAGCTTGGCGCATATACATGCATTATTTTGTGAGTGTATCTTTGCATTATCTGATTACAATACACACTTAGTGATAATGCCACGCAAGGGGTTACTAGGAGTGAAAGAGAATGAGAAGACTTGAAGGAATAGAAAAAATATAAATGAACAGGTTTCAAGGAAAGAGAAGATGGCGATAATGCCACTAAGAGGCAAGGTGTAACTTGGATTGAAAGAGAATGAGAAGGCTTTAGTGAAGAAAAAAGACAAGAAAAGAATAGGTTTGGTTCGGCATATCAATCTCAATGGATTATTTAATACCGGTAAGATTTTTAGGATAGGTTCCTCTGAATAGAATATGTATTCTTTGTAAATCAGTTTGTAGATCAGCATTTTGCTTTATTTTGTTTTACGGCATATCAACCTCAATGTGTTATTTAATACCGGGATGATTTTTAGGGTAGGTTCGTATGAATAGAATATGCATTCTAAGGAATAAATCAGTTTGTAGATCAGGGCTTGCGTTTATTTTGTTTTACAGCATACCAACCTCAATGGGTTATTTAATGCCGGCAAGATTTTTATTGCTGCTAATATTTTTTTTCGAAAAATATATTTCTGGTAAATTTTTTTTCAAAAATGTGTTTCTAGTAATATTTTTTCTTTTAAAATTTATTGCTGGTAATATTTTACCTAAAAAATGTATTCCTGGTAATAATGTACTGCTGGTATTAAAACCTATTTTTAAACTTTCATAGTGTTTTGACCCTAGTTTGGGGGCTAACTATTTACCCATAGTTGGGACCCTAACAGGTGCTACCACTCCGGGTTAGGTCAACCCTGACCCGGAGTGTCAGCACCTGTTAGGGAATATCAGCAATTAATAGTTGCCAATGGACGTTGTATTTAAATGTTTGAAGATCGTTGTTGGCTGGGAAGCAAGAAATCCGAAAGAAAATTCCAGAAGCGAAAAAAGAAACTATTAGAATACTGTTGCATCTAGATAGTTCAACAGTAAAAAAAGGCTCAGTTACCAATCTAGTAGCACGCTTAAATTCGTGCAGTCGAGGCTCCAAGGAGGACAGTTCATCAGGGTAGTTGCCTGAATCTTGAGATATATCGTAGGAGCATCAGACCAGATATGACAGCAGTATTCAAAATAAAGAGGAATGGTAGATTTATAAATGGTCAAAAGGAATTCCGACGAGAAGAATTGTCTTAGCAGTAGACTTAGTAATTGATTCGATATAGTCGCTCCACATCAGGTCAGTAAAAAGCGTGAATCCAAGAAGGTGCAAAATGTTGCTATCCAGGAATTTAAAATCAACCGTGCTGATGGCAACAGAAACTGGCAACTTTCTATATGGCCCACGAAATCCCAACTGATGAAGTTTTCTATGCTACTGAAACATCTTATTCTTCCTTTTATATAATAAAAAAAGACGTTACCCATTCCAACGGATGATGATCAGAGCACTTCCCCTACGACTGAGTAGGGAGTTCAATCCTCACTGGCTTTTCGGCCACAACTAAACTACGTTAGCTAAAATCGCAAAGGGATGAAGAGTATTCCCTTCAAGACGGAACAGCATATGGCTCTCGACTACGTCCTATTTTTGTATCCCTTAGTAATATTTGTCTTTTTATTATCCCTATCACTCCTTGTTCTGCCATCCATTGATATAAACATGTTAGGTAGGTTAATCGCTGTTTGCTTCAGTGTCCTGTCAATGTCACATTTGTCAATCCTAGACCCTTGGTGCAAATTAATTGAAGCAAAACGAATAATTCCGTTATTATTTACGTTTTTTACGTATTTTTTCAACGAAACATGACTCAGTGCATATGTTAGTACTTCGTATATCCATACCAGAAATTTTTCCCTGCAGGTTGACCACAGATTCTCTATTGGATTTAAATCAGAAGTGTTTCCAGGCCAGTTTATAGTACTTTGATTTGCCCACTGATAAGGCTTGCCATTATGTTTGTGTGTCCATACCAAATTTTCGTTCCTTCCCAGGTTAACGTCCATCTCGATTGGCTTTGGGACAACTTATCGACGGTCCAAACAATAGTGTCTGGATTGATGAAAATCTGATGCAAGGATTGCCATATATTTTTAAAACAAAGCCATACACCCCGAAAATACATTCCTGGATTAACGTCCATCGCAAATGACAATCTGAGGAAACTTATCGAAGTCGAACAATAGTGTTGGATGTGGATGAAAATCTGATGCAATCACGGAAAACGCATATTTTAAAAACGGTTGTTTCAATTAATTTGCACAATTATGTATTTTTTCGAAAATCAAAGATGCATTTCAACAGCAAATGAAAGAATCAAATCTGAGGAAAAAAAGAAATCGAATGGATACTGTCACTCCAGTAGGCGAAAACTGACCGTGTGGGCAAAAACATAAAAAACCCAGAAAAGTGGTTCCCCTGAAGGAAACTAAGAATATCATGGAAGGAAAGTACGAGGATGCTTTAAAAAAAAGGAAACAAAAGAGATACTTCAATATGGAATCAGAAATAGATTCATATATGTCTACTGAGGAAAGAGGGCCCGGAAAGATTTGACACTCACGGTATATATAGAAGGCAAAGAGATAGGAGGAGTAGAGCGAATATCAAATACCTAACCAGGTTGTGTAAGCTATTTAGATTATTCGGATTATTGTCCTCATTTTTGCCGCCATATTTATTACAAGGTTTCGGCCGTTGTACGCTCCGTCCTTTATCAGGTAGCTGGAATGTGGAACTGAACCCTTTATTTCGCTCACTGGGGTAGACTGCTCTAATTCCACGTGCCATGTTTTAATGGATGTTTTAACGGGTTCAGTTCGACATTCCAGCCACCTGAAGATGGCTGGAGCGTACAACGGCCGAAACGTTTTAATAAATATGGCGACAAAGATGAGGACAATAGTCCGAATAATGTAAATAGTGTACATAATACCACATCTCAGAAATATAGACAGATACTGAAAGGGCGAAATGTTATGATAAACATGGCAACAAAGATGAGGACAATAGTCTGAATAATTTAAATAGTGTACATAATACCTCATTTCAGAAATATAGACAGATACTGAAGGGCCGAAACGTTGTAATAAATATGTCGATAAAGATGAGGACAATAGTCTTAATAATGTAAATAGTGTACATAATACCTCATCTCAGAAATATAGACAGATACTGAAGAAGGCCGGAGCGTTGTAATAAATATGGAGACAAAGATGAGGACAATAGTCCAAATAATGTAAATAGTGTGCATAATACCTCATCTCAGAAATATAGACAGATACTGAAAGGCCGAAACGTTGTAATAAATATGGAGACAAAGATGAGGACAATAGTCCGAATAATGTAAATAGTGTACATAATACCTCATCTCAGAAATATAGACAGATACTGAGATTGTGTAAGTAGATGGTAAAATACGGAATGGGTGAGATAGTAAAAATACATAAATTGTTAACGGTTATAAATGATAGGAATCTGTGGAAATCTATGGTCGCCTAGGTCCTGAATGAACCCGGCTTGATTTGGCTTGAAATTTTAAAATTGAAATTGAAAACTAATCTCAATCGATTAAATTTCATGATATTTTAAAAATTATTTCATCCCAAGTAAGACTGTAAAGTCACTAAAATGTAAACGTTTTGAGTGTATGAGTAAAAAGAAAACACTATTAAGGAGTGAGAACAATAAAAGAACAGGAATTGACTGGGAAGGAAAACGCCGAGAGAGAGTTCCACAAGGGAGAGGTGCGTTAGAAGAAACTGTTAACATAGAACTTACAGTTACATCTAGCCACCCAACCGTAAAATGATGAGACCTAGCTGCCAATCTAGTACTGCACTTAAATTCGTAAACACTCTCTATTTAAAGGATGTATCATAAATTTTTTATTTATAATTTGTTTATTCATATATAGATGCTGATGTTAACGGTCGTGTCTTTCATTGCTTAAAGAAAGCGATGTAGTATTTTTTTTAAAAAGGAAAGTGTTTAATTATCCATTTTTCATTCTTATATTTTTCTTTGTTTATTATATTATAATTTTTAATATTATTATGCATCTATTTGGACCTTGAATATGTTCTCTCTTTTTTCCAACAGATGACAATCCCAGAACTGCGTGCGTTTAGTTTCAGATGGTAACGCATTTATAAGGAAATACTATAAGCAAACTTGAAATTCAGTGTATGTCATTTCGCCGAAGTGTAAATAACTTTGATTTTCATAGTGTTAAACCTGTCGGATTTCGTGCCAAATAATGTGTATTTGCAGGGAGTTTTACTGCACTGCTTTATTCAAAAGAAATCTGTAGCAGAAGCACACAGAATTCTTGTAGTACGGTCACACTCTTTGGGTCCCTGTCACTGGATCTAACTGACGCATGTCCTTGAGAACACACGACACAGTGGATAAAGGAGTTAGTTAAACCCAAAGAGTGTGAGTTCAATACCCGTTTAAGACAGTGGAGAACTTCGAGAGGGGAATTAACAGGAGATAACTGACAAATGACATCCATTAAACATGGCACGTGGAACTAGAACAGTCTACCCCAGTGAGCGAAACAAAGGGTTCAGTTCGACATTCCAAACACCTGAAGAAGTCCGGAGCGTACAACGGCCGAAACATTGTAATAAATATGGCGACAAAGATGAGGACAGATGAGGACAATAGTCCAAATAATGTTAATAGTGTACATAATAACTCATCTCAGAAATATAGACAGATATATATATATATATATATATATATATATATATATATATATATATATATATGGTGAACATGCAGTGTCTTTGTGCCATATGTGATATAAAATGGGATGACTGGGTCAAGAATAGTATAAGACTGAAGAAATGTAACAACATCACAGGCATTGAAACCATTCTAGCAAAGATACAACTTAGGTGGGTTGGTCATGTTGTGAGACTGGATGAGCATTGGATTTCAAAAAAAGGCCTGAAGAAGGCCGGAGCGTACGACGGCCGAAAGCTTGTAATAAATATGGTGACAAAGATGAGGACAATAGTCCGAATAATGTCAATAATGAAGCAGTGAAGTATGTGCTGGAGAAAATTCATTAAAATCAACATGAGTGGTTCATTTGCGTTAATCTGAAGACTTTGAAGTTTTTGTTGGGACAATAGTTCAGGGTCACTAAGTATCCAGGCTTTCTGTGCCTGTGGGATAATAGGGACACTACTCAGCATTACACAAAAAAGGATTGGCCTATTCAGGAGGAATTGATGCCTTGCAGAGCAATAAACATCATCAATAAGCCTCTGGTGGACAGAGACAAAATACTTTTCCCACCGTTGCACATCAAGTCCGGGTTGATCAAACAGTTCACCAAAGCTCCGGACGTAGAAGGTTGGCGGCTCCACTTACTTACCAGGCTTTTCCAGGATTGACGATGGAGAAGTCATGCCGTCTAATAGAAAATATATATATATATATATATATATATATATATATATATATGTATATATATATATATGTTTTTAAATAAAACAGACCACTTTAAGGTTTCATGTAATAATTTATTTCACCATAACCCCTTTAACGGGGCTCTGGATCATCAGACTTTACTTCCAAGGTTGAAAAAATTTCCAACATTTGGAAGTAAAACTGATGATCCAGAGCCCCGTTAAAGGGGTTGTGGTGAAATAAATTATTACATGGAACCTTAAAGTGGTCTGTTTTTATTCAAACACATCTGCTCTGAATTTACATTGAGCTCTCTGGATATCATCCTCCTTGGGTCTACCCATACGGATTACCTAGTTTTGCATAAACTATATATATATATATATATATATATATATATATATATATATATATATATAGGTATTGTGTACTTATGCAGCAATCCTTCATTTATACATGTTCCATTAAAGAATACAAGGTAGTAAGGTGAAGCTTTTTATTTAATTTTTGTTGTGTTCGAACAAGTGCTTTCTTTTTTGGGACACAGTGTGTAGAAACTGTCCAAATGTTCTATAATTCCGAGCGCTTTCGGCTATTCTTTTAATTATTATCAAGGAATATTTTAATTTTTCAATTTAATTGGATGTGTGGGTTGTGTGTATGTTTTTAGTGATATAGAGATGCTCTATTTTCACAACACAGCACACGGCTACATGTTTATCCAGACGCCTTAAGTTACACCTATCTGATCACGGCTCAATTAGAAATCATTTAAACACACACACAAACTTACCAGACCCCATCCGAAACATACGTAGTAGAAAATATAAAAATAATAATCTCATCCACATCCAAATATGGAAAAATAATGGAAGCCTGAATAATAAAAAAATAAAAATAATATTAACTACGAACACGGCCGGTATTTGAACATGGCAAACAGGTTCCACATTCTGTGTTGCTAACCGCTAAGCTATACACGCATCCACTAATAAGAAATCTCAGAAATTAAGTCTAAAAATTTTCTTTTTAATCATTTCGCTCGAAGCAAGGCGAAAAAGCCACTCAGACACAAGGGATTACTTTGAGTGCGAGAAACTGGGAAAACTTTATTGAGAAGAGTGGGTAATAAAAGGTAAGGATTCAAGTGGAAAGAAGATACGGATTAGCGTTTCATTTGAATTTTTGAAGATCGTATTTTACAGAAAAGCAAGAAGCCGGAAGAGAGTTCCCCCGGGTGAGAAATTATTTAAAGAATTATTTAAAGAATTTAAAGAATTATTCAAAGAATTTTTAAAAAATTATTTAAAGAATTATTTAAAGAATTATCGAAAGAATTATATAAAGAATTATTTAATGAATTTAAAAAATTATTTAAAGAATTATTTAAAGAATTTAGAGAATTATTTAAATAATTTAAAGAATTATTTGAAGAATTATTTAAAGAGTTTAAAGAGTTATTTAAAGAATTATTGAAAGAATTTAAAGAATTATGTAAAGAAGTTAAAGAATTATTTAAAGAATTATTTGAACTAGTCAAGTCCCCGTCTTACGTACATTTTCCTTAATAATAATTTAAAACAATTCTGCAGACTTTATTATTTTAATTATGGTTACTGGATTTTTGGCGATTCGTTTACTCGATTTCCATCGTTCGATACTATACATCTGGAAAGTGTCACTTATATCGTGGTCACCATTTCATCTAAAATAAAAGTAATTTTCTCTCTTCACATCTAACTTCCTTCTTTCTTTTCTTTCTGAAACCAAGTAGTGTCTTTTCCCCATTTTCCACGCGATCAAAACGGAATAATCCATTATTTATTGGCAGGCCGTAACGGTCGTGCGATTTGACGAATGTCGGGACAAGCCCAATTATAATAGGATTATTTGTATAAGATTCTGATATTGCTTTTTGAATGAAACCTTGCAGCTGGTGTAGAATTCGCCCGTGAGGTAGAAGTTTTAAATCTCCGGTAACCTAAATGGAAATTTGGCTTTCACCGATGGGCTTTCTTTCTTTTTTTTTGTCGCAAGAATCGGGTTCACAAATGATTAGCATGCGAACTCCGCCCGATACACGTCTTACGCGCCTCACTCGTTCTGACACTTAGACCTCGCTGAACACAATTCCTGACATTATCTCTTGTCAGCACCCAGCTTAGTACCAAGTGAGTGGAATTGGCGCCGCCAAACGCACCACGCCCGATTTGTTTCCCAACCCCGAGCACCAGTGTCCTTGTTGTCGAAATCACTCCCCCTGCTTGTCAATCAAAAGTGCCAGCGACTGACACATTATCTCATCTTGTGGGACTCATTTAAAGAAACGATGAGCGACGTGCGACACCATCAGCTACCAACACACACACACACACACACACACACACACACACACACACACACACACACACACACACAGAGCTCTCACGCATAGGCCTCCCTCACATAGGCACGTACACATACACAGACGCACGTACGCACACATACATCCTCTCTTACACACGCATTCGCTCTCACGCAAAGAGAATAATACAGTCGTTTACACATTCTTTCTTGCACAGACTAACAATCTCTCACACACAAAGGCAGTTATTCTCACGCATACACAGCGTACTCTTTTGGGCACCTCGACTTGGTGTAATACCTTGCACGCTTGTCTCGCTAGATCAATTAAAACTGAATAGTGAGTTCGAACCTCACTGAGTGCTCAACACTTTCGGCCTTGTGCCACATCTAAGCCACGCATAGAAAATCATTTGGGTATTTCGACGGGGTGTAATGGCTATCAGGTTTGTCTCACTATATCTATTACGACTGAGTAGTGAGTTCGATACTCAATAGATGCCCCACACTTTTGGCTTTGTGCCACATAAGCTACTCATAGAAAATAATTTACCAGTTCCTCGACGTGATGTAATGGTAAACAAGACTATCTCGTCAGATTCATTACCACTGAATAGTGAGTTGGATCCACCAGGTGCCCGATACATTCGGCCTTGTGCCATATCTAACCTATGTTTAGAAAATCATCATAGCTTACTGCCATTAGAATCACACACTCTCTCTCTCTCTCTCTCTCTCTCTCACGCATACACAGATTGTCACTTTATCATATATATGCACACATACACACAGAACCCATTTCTCTCTATCACTAGCAATTTTCCCTTTTTGTTTTTTTTTTACACTCTGTCTGGCTCTCTTTCACTCTCTCTCTCTTATACACACTCTCATACTCAACGCTCTTTCATATGCACGTGCTCACTCTCACATAAAGACACTCACAAACTGTCTCTCTCTCTCTCTTATACAGACAGACTTTCTCATGCACACCATTCTTGCACGCACTCATACTCAAATAAATATACATACATTTATTTTTGCTCATTCTCTCTCATACATAAACATTATTTCTCCTTTTTAAGACTTACGGTCATATCACATTGAAATAACGGTTTTCGTA